>OY743095.1:3650000-4122500 GCA_963555665.1 Dircenna loreta | reverse complement strand
TGGAAAAAAAAGTATTAAATTAGAATTTAAATTAAATAAAAGTTCAATTATTTCAAAGTACGTCATTCATAGGGGAGATAAAATTGCTCTAACATTTGACATAGCGTATATGTTATCTAGGTCAACTGCCACGGGGCTGACGTGGTAGTATTTGGCCTATTTATGTTAGAATGCGTGATTACTCTTGGAGGCACTTTGTTTTCGGATTTTCGTCATCTTAACCAATAACTTCCAATTAGACGCAACGTGACGCGATCGTGACGACAAATGATGATACGATCTCTATTCGATCGTGAAGCGTGCAGCTTGCGTTTATTGAAAATGTTCGTATTGTAGAATAACCACTATATAAATAACAATGGTTACTGAGCATTGTCAGAAGACGCCGCTGTACCGAGGTCGCAGAAAAACAGGGAAAAATGCAAGCTGTAACTCATCAAGAGCACCGTTCGACACGTCGAACCATTTCTGGGTTTATTCGTGAGATAGTTGTTTCAATTTTAATTGGAGCAGCGAGTGTATCTGATCCTCAGTGGCAACTCGTTTGCTGGGTCATTCGACTGGCCTTCCTTTTAGGCTTGTGGGCCGACTCCTTTCACTACCCTTAATTTCAATCATTGTGTCAGCTTTATGTCTCATTAGCAAATAAAGTACGGAATTGGAAGCGACCTTCAAAACGGATACCAGTTCTAGAATTTCATCGCCAATTATTCTTACTCCTTTCCTTCGTAACTGAAGTAGTTTTGTTTCAGGGGCTAGTGTTACACTGATAATAGGTTACAAACATGACATAATTTTGACAAAATGAGTAATTTGATTGGCTTTGTTATGAGTTGTTCCATCAATGTTCGGACACGTCTAAAGTTAGATAACAGTTTTATTTGATTACTGATAACATTATTGGATACGAATTCGCAACGCTGGTCACCGCGTAACTTTAGAACGACTTACAATTAGTCATATAGAAAACATTTATTTAGTGGAGGCGATGGTTCGTGTTAGGATCTGACAGGTGGAGCTAGAATAGGGTAATTATTAATTCAAACTATTTATAATCATTGTGTGTGTCACACGCACACACACGCACACGATTTAGAAATTAAAGATAAGAATAGGAATATAAATAAAATAAAAGTCGTCGTAATTTAAAACTCACTCAACAACGAGCTGGATAGTTTCAAGGGTATTGTAAAAGTCGATTAGTTGTAGGGTACATTATTTTGAAAGGCGGTTCAAAGACATGAAATCGATTCTCAACGGTCGGGATGGCGCTGCCGTCGCGACGTCACGCGTCGCTATCGCGCTCCGGCTACGTGACTGCGACGAGACGACTTGCTCAAGAATACGATTGTGATACAGATTGCGCCTGATACGAATTGCGATGCCTTTTGTGTTTAGCTCGCTTAGACACCCGTATCGCTCTCTGATACGAGATATGGATACAATGGTGTTACTTCATTGATATGTTTTCAATTTAACAGGCGATCTAACAAAACACGGGAGATAATTCAATTAATGTATACTTTTTAATAACCGGGATACACCTCGTATCCATACCCTTTTTTCGTTCTATACAAAATTTGTATTTCCTACATTTAGTGGTCTATATTGCTTAGAGTATCCTTAGAGGTGTAATAATTCTTCTTCTATTATTTTTGTCCACGCATCTTTGGTCACTGCAGTCGATAATATACATAATTAATTAGCAACTGAACAAAACAATCTGAAGATATATTTCGGTCCAACTAACGAGCTTGAGAGACCATACATCACCCATGACATGCACTATTCAGAGCCACTTCGTTCCACAATTCACTACCTTGGCTATAACTGTCAATGTTGACTCTCAAGGATCTGACTGACTCATAGTGACCTCATGGGTTTGTTAGTTCACAATGACAATAGTTTATTGATTTACTTATGATCTGATGACCAGAAAGTGTAGGTACCATCTGGTGCATCACAATCATAACCGGTGCCAGCCGACTTCATGAAATTAATTATCATCGATAATTCAATCTAAGATTTGAAACTTAACATGAATTATTACGTCTGGATTGCATATAAATTGCAGGTATAGCGTGTCACGATACTCCAAAAACCCAACAGTTTGGTATTATAAGATTTAGGGACATTATAGCAGGGGTTCCGCATGGTCGGGGAGGATGTGGGTCGACTAATTCCGTCGCGGGGTCACCGGCCCCCGCCTACACCGAGCGCACAAGAGCTTGCGATCACGCGCTGTCTCTCACAAGCCGCAGTTTACACTTTGACTCGTAAATTATACTTTAAAGCCTTCACTCGATGCATCTTGCATGCTTTGGTGAGGTTAGAGAGGCAAGTTTTGGCAAAAGTTATAGAATTTAAAGATCAGATCTGGTACTATTTCTTGCTGATAATATGCCTTCAATCTTAAAATTTCACCATGCTCCAATAAATAGCTAATGAATTCATTATACAATGTTGCAGACAGGTTTCTCGACAGCGGGCATATCAAAATATAATTTGGCTTTTCGTTTATTTTATAACTATTTAGTAATAAACGGTATGAAAGTTCTTATTTCCTTCAGACTCAGTAAGAAATAGGATAAATACTTTCACAATTGTGATGAAAGGTACATAGATAGTCAGCGTTTTTAACCTATTAAGCTTTTTCACATAAACTGTAAAATACAGTACCTTTGACACAGGTAAACTAAGCTTTTTATAATATTAAAATTCTGATCCCGTGTATGGCACTCTGCAAGCTAGTACTTAGAACTCCAAGTAAGGAATTTAAAGTATAAATATTTCACTAAACGTTTTATCAAAATTCTGCGAACGTGTACATTTTTTTTTAATGCTTTAATACTTCGTCTTGATAATTCTATAAAAAAATATTGATACCATTATATTCGTTTAATCCTCATCTTATTTCGCTTAGAAATTAAAAGCCTCTGACAGGCGGAAGGCAGATTATCGAGCACATTAACGCAATATAAACGCGATACGGCACATTATTAGTTAAAAGATTCTTTTAAAACATCTTTTGCTGTCAGGAAGACAACAGAAACCAAAAGCATATTTTGCTTGGCACAGATACCCGTTCGGAACTCGAGCTCAGGCGCCTATATTACTTTCCAAATACAAGGTTCGTAAATAGCATCGTCTCAACAAACGACTTTTGTATACATTGAGAATTTAAACGTCTGAACGTGTATTCAAACCTTAATTTTAAGCATGGTCTAAACTTCAAGGTGTGTATCAAAGATATATCTTTGGTTAGTGACGCTTATCTTTACATATAATTAAATCAATCAAATCAATACATTACAGCGATTTCGAAATCATTACTAAAACAGTTGGCCTTCTAATTCCGGCTACTTTATCTATTGTTTAAGTGCAATCATTAATTATTATTAATAATTGTAATATACGACTCGGTGTTGTAATGGAACTTACCCATTTTCGTCTTTAATTTTTTTCTTTCGGCCCCTTTTTTTAGGTTGGTTTAGCATCATCTGTTGAGGGTGCATCTGCATATGAGGGTGGTGATGCTGGTCGTGGTGCTGCAGGTGCTGCAGGTGATGCTGCTGCCCGCTGAGCATGGCGCACATAGCCTCCTCCTCCACGAACGAGTAAGGGTCCTCGCATTCACGCTTGACGCCATTGTAGAGCTCATCATCGCGTTTTGCCGCGTACTGGTTGTGGTGCAGTTGCTGCTGGTGAGGGTGCTGGTGGTGCTGACTCATATCGTATGGCGCGTCCGGTTCTCGCTTAAATGCGTACGGATCTTGAGGATACTTGGGGAATGGAAAATGCTGGTATGGCTCCGGATCGTGCGCCGGTGGCGGCTGAAGTTGCTGAGGGTGAGCGGGCGGCGGCTCGAAATGACGGTACGGGGAGGGAAAGGGACGCTGCAAGAGCGGCTCGTAAGCGGGCTCGTGCTCGTGTTCGTGCTCATGGTCATGGTCATGATCGTGATCATGTTCATGCTCATGTTCATGTTCATGTTCGTGCTCGTGCTCTGGCTCGAGCTCGAGCTCGGGCTCAGGGTCGGGCTCGGGCTCGTGGTCGGGCTCGACGTCGGGCGGCGGCGAGAGCGCGGGTGGTGGCGCGGGCGAGCCCTCCGCGCTGGAGGGCTTGCGACGCGCCGCCTCGCCACTGTTGCTCGTCTCGTACCCATCGTCCTGGCTCTCCGCCGCCTTCGGCTTCTCCTCGCCCTCCTCCCTGACATCAAAAGCAATCATTATCATCTATACACACTTTAATATATCTTAACAATGATAATATGTCATTTCAAAAAAATAATTTTTCGGTTCGGTTGTAGAAATGAAACAACCAGAGTTTAAAGTATTTTATTTATCGAACATAGGAAGACAAAGATTACAATGTCGTATATAACGTCAATTATCATCGGAGAGCACTAGCAGCCAGCAGTGAAGTAATACCGGTGTATATTATCTGCGAGCGAGCTATCGGAGTATTTGCGGTGACGTCAATATGCAGGTGCGTTCGGATATCGCTGTACGCTGTATTGGTTATTTTGCGGTTATGTTCAAACTAGCGAGTGACTTGAATTAATTTTGTAATTTATTTACATGCGTTAAAATATTAAATATTCGTGAAAGTCGGTGAATGTTGGTAAATATTGGTCACAAGTTATACACATAATGTTCAGTCAGGCAAGGTTATTTAAAAAAAGGAAGGTATCTTTAATAAATATCCTTGTGACAGTCCGAACCAAATATAAACATATGCAAATATATATAAAAAAAAACGTGTATAAAAATGAGTGAATATATTTATAGTACACGAGACGTTAGGTACGACCACACTTGGTAATACATAAATATTCAAAAGCTAGAACCTATTCGCTTAAAAGAATATAAAATAAACAGTATAAAGTATACCGCGACGAGGCTGGGAGTGAAACTTTGAGTGAATATTCAGATTTAGCGATAACGAGTGACGAGGTGAATGCAGGTGATTAGTCAGCTGTCTCGTAGCCTCGCAGGAAAGGAACTTGGAACAAAAGACTTAGACAATGAGAATCGCTTGCCATTTCAACGTGTGCTGCGGCTCCCGTATGACCTTTACACTGACGAAATGTACACACAAAAAATACCTACATATTTTGAATACACGGAAATACTCTTTCCTCGTCGTATATCTTAAAATAAACGGTTTCGTGGATATCATTCTATTATACCTCATCAGTGGGTCTTCAAACTATTTTACATAACATTTGAAATACGAGGAAAATAATATACCTACAGTTAAATTTTACAATGCTTTGGAATTAGTAATAACGAGGAAATGTTTAAATACATATATGTTTTTTTAAACATATCAACAATACAAATGGTCTAAACTTAAACACAATCAGATGCGTATCAGAGCTACCTAGGCTGGCCCTAACATACGACGAATGGAGCGACAGCCAAAGGCGTCGACTCATAGGGGACGCCACAGTAGTAAAATATAAAAATAAAATATTTTTTTGTCTCATGAACAAATAGCGAAAGAGGATTTCTCTCAACCCTAAAACTAACCTCGAACTGTTACTGCCTGTATATATAAATACAAACTGTAAAGTCATACTCCTTAGTTAGAACTGAACGTGTAACTATTAGTAATGCTGGACTGGACCGTATCTAAGCGGAAAACTAGTCAACAAACACGTCATAGTATAGATAGACGAACTGCGCGTGACCAGTACCCCTAGTACGAAACTTTAATAGTTTTCGAGTCTCAAAACGAGTTCTTCGTTGTGATTGGTTCAACAGTGACAACCAATCACAAGCAAGAACTCGTTTCGTGACTACTCGAAAACTATAAACATTTCGTACTATCAAAACTTCTACTATGGGTACTGGTCATACAACTGTATTATAAAATTAACGAAACCGAATTAGAACAATCACGTGTCATAATAATCATGTTATAAAAGTTATTTATTGTTAATAACATAATAAAAACAATTTAACATAACATTCATTAAACGTTATATATTTATTAAGTACTCTGTATCTGGTAATTAATCATAAAATCAAAAACAAATTATCCGTCTACGTCGATGTAAGATTATAAATTAACTTTTATCCGTATTATATATGGTCGTATTTTATTTTTTAATGTTTCTTAGCTTTTAGAGAACATTGCAAATTACTTATTCTTAAGGTCAGTACATAACTTGAGCTCTAACTCATCGTTTCTCACACCGGGGGCAACGTTCAGATACAGGGGTCAAAAAGTGAAGAAATGTAAAGATTGATGTCCTGTGGATAAGATTTACTATTAGTGTTTCTGGCTAGTGGTTAATTAGTTAATAATAATATAGTTGCAAGTGAGAAACGTATATTACTTCACTGTACTTGAAAATAAGCTACAATGTTTATGAAAATTCAAACTACTACCCTACTAAGAGTAAAATTTAACAGCGTGAATATAATTATCACATTAAATAAATTCAAAAATAAAATAGATAAACTCGCCCAATAAAGTCAAAAAGATAAACACATTATCAAAATGGGTTAATACAAAAAAAAAATCAATACTCTTCCTTTCCTTCGAAACAGTTTTGTAAAAATGTATAGATAAAGATTTATCAGAAAGCTTCAAAGAAACCAAATGCGAGGAGACATTGGTATAACACCAACCTATAGGAACTGAGTCAGTGTGAAAATATGTACTAGTCACGAGAAATATAATAATAATTATAGTTGGCAAAAAGCTTGTCCGTATGTGTCTTGAGCGCGTTGTGTGTAGACTGTACATGTCTCAATCTCGCCCTTGACCTGACCTATGAAGGAGTAGGATGCCGACGTTCGGCCGGCTGCCAGCGACGCTAGCACAGGCTCTACTTATATTGATAATGTAATATATATTCTTTAACATGAAACAAATCTTACGTTTTGAAAAAAAACAAATCGAAACCATAATAAGAAAAATAAAAAACCCACAATAAACATTGGTAATAGTTTAATGAACCCTGAACATTTCTGAAGTAATGTACACTAAACTCGTTATTCAAAACATCAATAATTGTACATAAACCGATAAAAAACATGAATCGCGCGGTCGTAGCCCTTAACTTTTTTTTTATAATATATTAACATTCATTCATAGATGTCTTAATATGAATGCTATATCATATATTATCGTAAATATTTATAAGTCTTACATTTTAATAGAAACGGTATTTAAATAATTTAAAATAAAGTTACAATTTTGTTTCTGCAATCAAGGAAACAAACAATGGAAATATGTATTTAGTAACAAATTCATAAAAGTTCTTTAATTCAGTTGAAAATAAATATTAGTGAAAATGATCAAGCTTGGTATCCGGGTCATTGTTAAGTTATATTTCGATTCATGTAACTATAAGGTAATGGTAGATTTATCATTATCATATATTTATCATTATCATAGATTTATCATTTAAATGTGATCAAGTTCACAATGTCTTATTACACGGCGTGTTAAAGTTCAATGATATATGATTGCAAAATTATAACATGATTTATTTTAATTGAAAATTACCAAATAATTTCTAAATAAATATGTTGTCACGTTCTCTGTTATGTTTATTATTCCGCTATTTAAATTAATATAAATATTCACAAGGATAATGTTATTTTATTACCACTAAGAGGATGTCCAGTATGTCAGATCTCTTTAGAAAATATACATAAAGACTAATTTATTATATGCACTAAATATTTAATATTTAATTCTTCGATGCAACGCCAAGACCGATTCGGATGCAGGTATCGGTACCAAAAATCGAATATTATACATCCTGACATTTTTAAATATCCTTCCTGCAATTGTTTAGCAAAAACAAAATATATATATATATAAATTACATTTAAATCAATAATAAAATAATTACATGAACAACCAAAATTTTCAAGGAAAACTAAATTAGTTTCAGCTGATATCAGTACAAATAATTTGAGGATAATTTACGCCAAATACAATAATTTATATAAACATTTTAAATTAACAATCATCTTTTTCCTCTTCATACAGAAACGTTTGATTTAACGGGATAAAGATATATTTAATATTGAAGAAGAGGTATTCCTTATATTCCGTTTTCAATCACTGCTTATAAAGAAATAATAAAGCACCTGAATACGTATACAATAAAAAAAAATACAAAAATATGTTATTGACCACCTCTGGATGGTGGATTTAGCTTCAGACCGTTTCGAAATCGATTATGAGCTGTGACTTCTCTGCGCTCCACTGTTGCGTCTACAAACTAGCCTTTATGTATTTTCAGAAACTATTGCTAACACCAGTACCCCTAGTACTAGTTTTGATAGTACGAAACGTTGACAGTTTTCTAGCAGTCACGAAACGAGCTCATGGTTGTGTTTGGTTTACTACCAATTAAAAATTACAACCAAACACAACTAAGAACTCGTTTCACGACTGCTCGAAAACTATCAACGTTTCGTAACGTCAATACTCGTATTAGGGGTACAGGACGCTTACGCAAGCACCTTAGATCATAAGACAAATAGCAAACCGAACTTGCCTGTGCTTCGCTAATTACGCAACATCAATATAGAAACTAGATCTACAAGGCCGCGCTAGACTCTACCGCGGTCGAGGGTCAACTGTTACTAGCTTACTCTTTGTACCGCTTTTTGAATAAGGGTAGCTGACTACACTACTTGGTGATATACTGAAGTAATTACAAATCTAATATAATAATTAAAATTAAAGCTTTCAAGGAAAATTTATGAGAGATTGAGAGAGCGAGATCGAGTGTCGCTTGAATAGAATTAGCCGTTTCTAAGAAAAAAATATAGAACTATTTCGTGGGCGTAAACAAGTTATTCATAAATAGTTCTCTAGTTTTCTAATAAATTACATACCAGGATCTAATTCTGAATTTAGTGTTATACACAGACAGACACACTACGGTACCAAAATTTACATTCTAAATAACACAAACGTAACACAAACCGCGAGAAGATGATTACTTGCAAATATTCTAAGATAACTTTGAACCGTGCACACTTAGCGAGCCAGTAACCTAAATATCAACAAACAAGATACCGGTTCGCCCTTGACGCCTGGCAGAGGTCAGATAACTATTACTGATCACAAGACATACTCAAACTCATACTTTAGAAATGAACACATCTAGAACCGTTTGATACTTTCAAACCTCTGCGTTCGTTTAGTTATTTATATATTGACAATAATAAATTTCACACAAATTAAATTAGGTCCTATTAAAGCCGGTTGGAAGAAGACTAGGTACAAGAATAGATCTCATAAATCATCGTCAAAGATTTTTGATTTGAGCGTCCTCAAAGCAATTCATTATCCCATTTGTAGCTTCGATACTCAACTATTTCCAATTACCCGATACAAAGAACATCGGATTGATTGTATAGTATTGAAAATATACAAAAAAAAACAAAAACAATAAAAATAAATACTAACAAGGAGTGGAGTCTCTCAAGTGTATCTAGGTACTCGTACAATGGGCTAAAAGTCAGAAGAGCACCAAGAGAAAATTGCGCTATGGTTCATTTTTGGTGTTTGAGCCCGACATATACAACTATACACAGGCACGGGTACAGTATTCGTGTAGTAACTGGTGATTCGTGGTGGGGAGGGAGGGGCGGAATGTATGCGCTTCTGCAACGGGGAGAAAGGGAGTGCTTTGTTACTGCAACGTGTATACTGCATATAACCTAGATGTTGGGAACTGTATCGTATAATAAATAACAGTATAGATCGGATATAACGGGATTGTTAAAAAATATTTTATTTACATGTTGTCTGTTGTCCGTCAAGTCACTAGCAATATTAAAAGTCGATTTATTTTGTAAAAAAATATATCGTCGGTAGTTAGAATTAATTTAATATTGTATTTATTAAAAACAAAAAAAAAAGCTAACTGCAGACAGTGTGTCTGTAACTTAATTTTAAATTTAATCCGCCCAATAAAATGTATACTCTGATTCATAAAGATAATGAATAAACACGATTATAAAACCATAAAACATAAACCTTGGCCTAATGACAACAATAAAACATAATAAACAAAAGATCAAGCGAATAAAACATTTATTAAAACACCAGTATAAATATTCAGACCGCGCCGGCACAAAAACTGAAATATCATAAGTTATAAAAGCTACCAAACGACGGCTAAGCAACAAGTCGGTTTAATTCAGGCAGTAAACAATTGCGTGGAGCCTCGCGCCCGCGGTAACGACGACTCCAATATTATATTATACATCATGATGTTAAAAACATGAGTACTACTTACAATTTAACTCATCAAAATATTTATATATATAACTACGTTGCATATATTCCATGCAACCGTAGTAGCAAGAATATTGTATTTTTGAAAATCACTACATCAAAAACAAAAAAAAAAAAAGTATTTTTTTTAATAATACCTAGTTCTAAAAAAAACGTGATAATAACGCATTATTGAGAAATCTGAAACAAAAATATTACAAATAGAAGATATTTACGTAATACAACAGACAAAATCATAGTATAGAACTAAGCAATAACACACAATAATGATACAAAACATTTAATACAATACGAATACAATAAATCAATTTAAATCTAAAATGATCCGATAAAACCGTCCAGACGGCAGCGTGGCCCGCGCTCGTCGCAATAAACATAACGAGTAACGACCAAATAAGATTCATTCACAAACTCTTGGTGAGGTGAGTTATTACGTCGGCGCCCGCTACTAAATGTAAACAAATGCGTAATGCTATTCGCTAAATTGTGACAATTTGATCACACCCGCCGATCAGGATTTGTGATTATTTATGAATGACTTTTACAACAGTTATGGCACTTGTAAGAATAATTTATTTTTTATCACTACCTATTGTGAGTTAATAAGTTATTTTTTTTTCAAGCCATAGCCTGATGTAATCCGCCTGGGTCCTTTGAGGCGTTGCTTATATTTTTTCACTTTATACTTTTCTTAGGAACTACACGTTTGATTTTAATTATAAATGTTAATAAAATAACACAAATGTGAGAATATAAAATAAAAATATCACATTAAAGAGCTTAACTTCATATAAGTCTTGAAAATAATGAAGCTTCATTATTCATTATGAACAAATTATAAAATACTGTAGTACGTATTATCGTCACATATAATACAATAGTAAGAAGGCCAAATCCGGACATAAATATTAAAAAGGAATTTATACGTGTTAACTACATAACGCAGTCGTATAAATAATAATAATTAATTATTGAAATTGTTTGTCTGTGTAGGTTTGATTGCGTCACGCTGAAACTGCTAGATGGATTTTGGCGGAATTTGTGGTTACAGCTTTATTATACCAATCACAATATAGTATATATTGTAACCCGGTCACGTTGACGTCCTTTAATTTTGAGGGTAAAACAAAAAAAATTGATTTGGTCTATAATTAAATTATAATATCACATTACTGGACGGTTTTCGATGAAACTTGTTTGTTAACTGTAGTGTTATATTGTTAGGTTTGTTAACTGTAGTGTTATAATTATTATTTATCCTGAATTTATATAAATGTTATTCACCATTGATTTTCGTCGTTTGAAAAGCGGACGGAGTTGCCGGCAACAGATGGTGACTATTATGTACCAGACTTAAATATTATCACCAATTTAGCAATTATTTACTTATATTATGTGTATCTCAGTATCTAACGGTGATCAATAAAAAAATTATTATTAAATTTATTGTATGTACACAATATATTTATATCTTATGTAGGCTTTAAATTTAATAGTAAAAATATTGTATGAAAAAATCAATAATTGAAGGTTAAATAAAACACAATAGCGACAATATAAATAAAATATGTTTTAAATATTGACGGCATTAGAAAAACGCATGTGGCTGATTCTTTTGACCTTCCGGTCAAGCGCTAGTTGCTAAAATGACTTGTCTTGTTGTCAAGTTTAGCTGTTATCTGATTACTAGTACTACTAATATGTAATTTTTATAGCCTTTGTAAATTAAATTCAAAGAAAGGGAAAATTCGTGATAGTAAAGTACTTAGTATTTAACATTTTATTCAAGTACCTATTATATTACACACGGTTTTTCATGATTAAATAGTATTACAAGTAATTAATATATAATAAACATATTTGTCGCGTTCATACTTGTGTCAGATAATACAACGAAGTTTCCCAATCCGAGGTGTTTAATTTAAGCCATTGCAAAAATCAATGTAACGCAAAGACCTTCGTGTGTATCTAGTAATTACTTGCCTAACGAGCGCTCATTATCCGTTGGAGCAATTATGAAATAATGCAAATGATAACCGACCGAACAGAGGACAGCCGAGGCCGCAGAGGACGGCGGAGGCCGCTGTCGAGGACGCGGAGTCGTCACCTCCGCGAGAGGTCGCCTCCATCCATCTATCCTCGCCACAAGTACAGAACAAGTTTAAAGCTAATGACCGTTTATGAATTATACGCCAGGATTTTTTTCCAAGGTCTCGACGGGTTAATTGTTTTACTTTTGTTTTTCTTTGGCTATTGCTTTTTTATTGCGTCACTCGTGCGTGGCGCTTCGGCAATTCATTTTAAGCACTGGCGGTAAATGAGGTTTTATTTTTATTATTTTGGCGTTTATATAAAATATAAATATTTTTGGACGTAATTGAATAGTTTAATGTAATATGTGTGTAATATTTGTGGCTAACAGATACACTAAATGAAATTATGATTTTTATTCTAGTATAGAAAAAATAAATTACAATATCATTTTGCTTTTCCAGTATTTGTGAGACCGTTGATTTTACACATTTAAAAGATTTTTTTTTAATATAGATAAACATATCGCTTTTTCTTAACTTTTTACAGAATATATATTCTGAATTGATTTTCTCTCTCTCTCTCAAGTTAAGAGATATATTTGTCTATATTCATAATGAAAATATGAATGAAGATACAGATGGAGATTTAAAAGGATGAGCAAAGAAGACATGGAACTGCGTGAAAAATTATGTGGTCAGCAGATAGCGCTGAGAGGAGGTTAAAAGAGCTCTCTCTTACGATATAGACATTTTGTGCCGATCCCAAACAATTGAGCGAGTATATGATAATTTTATACATGTATTAATAAGTCACGAATATTTAACATTATTCCAAAATAAAATTAAATCAATTCCAAAATCTGATAACTTGTTTTTTAAGCTACAACTTAAAACGTATATATTTTTATAGGTGTTTTTATTTTTCCACTGTTAAATAACGGTATTATTATTTATGGCTACATAAGTGCAGTGGCACAAAGCGACCGTCCAAATACAAAATATGATAATTTTACAGATTTTATATAAAAAAAAACTAAACATGACTCATAGTCTAAAAGAAAGATTATGTGAGATACCTACTAATTTATATTCTGAATATTAATGATATCCGTGCAATATCTCAGTTAACTTACAAAAACCTATCGAACCGTCATGAGAATATGTGTGTGTGTGTGTGTATTTTGTTATGTGTGTGTATGCGTGCATGTGTATATTTTTTAGTTGCGTGTTTGTGTGTGTGAAGCGAGGCGCACAAGCAGTGACGAAGCGTGCAATTATCCACCTAATTATGTGTTTAATATGCGCGCAGCCGCCGCGGTAGGGTTCCCATGTCGGGGTAAATTGCGTGTTTTTTTTAAAGTTAAATCTTATAATACAACATTTAAACGATTGTCTTAAGGACATATTCATTACTTCTTATAAAAATTCTGCATCAAGTTGTTTTTAAATGAAAGTTCATTGAACTCGTTAATACATATTGTATGTCAAACTTATAAGACGGATGCGGGTTACTAGAAAGAAAATAAATATTATTAACATTAGAATATAAATACAAATTTAAATGTGTGTTTGTACTGTATGTATTGATGATCCTAACAAAAATTCTAACAATAATTATAAACCTATCTGTTTTATCCATATGTAAATACTTATACTAACGATACAGAAGTTTAATAAAGTAGACGTCACAAAAATGTGTATTTTAAACGCTGAATTTGACTTTTAAAGTGGGCATAATTTAAAATATATTAGAAACACTGTTTATGAAATATATAAATATATATATATATACAATTTTACAGATAACAAAGATTCCCACAAATGGAACAATTCTATCAAAGAATATATCTTATACAACATTTTATTATGAGGCACGTTTATTTTAACCTACGACAAAGAAATGCAGTAGCGTACTACCCTGCTCTTCTTAATGCACATAATACATTAAATACTCAAATCTAACTCCTTAATCACGTATTTGCATGGTCTGTCTGCATGAGAGTAACAAAGCATGGCGTCTCTGCATGCATGCAAGTCACTGCAGGATCAAGTACAACGACCCACTTGTACGAGATAGCGCGGTATCAGGTCCCTGCTACCGCGCACTTCTAACCGACTCATGCACATTTTAGACTTGCAACTGTTTAAACAGAGACATCTTTACATGTCATGCTAAGTAAGAAGCGTTATGGCGTTTCATTATACGATTTAGCCACGCTATTTGTCTTTGAAGGTGTGTAAAGTAATGAAAAGGTGTAACCAATCAGAGTAAACCGTGCTACTCTCTTGATTGGTAGAGATTCCATTCTTAAAGGTACTCGCCACTTTTCAAGGTCAAATAGAGTGGGTAAATCGTATAATTAAATGCGGACTTTTATTCTCATAAAAGTATAGATCAGCTTCCAAAACGTACGTGCCTCTATATTTTATTATATAAAAATCATTTCACTCTTTTAGCGAGAGATTTATTCAATGTTTATCATAATTTGTGTATTAACTAAAAGTTAAAATAACAATAACATAAGACAAAATATTTTTCTTATCTTTTACACTTAGTGAATACCCACACACAATATACACAAATAACAATTTGACTAACATTTGGTTACTAAGGAAATTGATAATTAATAATTATTAATTATGAATTTCCTTAGTTAATTTAACTACAATTATTTACAATTAATGTTATTTACAATTAGTTTATGATTCAAAAATATCATAAAAAGATGGAATTATTTTAAACCAGTACATATGAGATTTATTTTGAATAGTATTGCTGAGTTTATCTCTCTCTCTCCCTCTGTCTCTCTCTGTACAAGTATAAAAGACAATACAATATAACACTGATCTTGATGTTAATTCTATTGCAGACCTTAATTGGTAATAATATATTACACTGTGATTGGTGATTGTGTGTGTTGTATGTATAAATGTGTTGAGTATGACTGATGCCCGTACCTCAGTCACAACCTGTCAGTCATAGAAAGTGGTTTTCCAATAGAATAATTTATCTGAGTTGTAAATTTAAAATATACTATAAACAATAAGGGAATGTACACATACTATGTGACCAGTTTTGGAGGGGTGGAGGGTATTTTTGAAAATACCACGCTTGGCCACTGGCCCGGGGGGGGTGTTCTTAGGAATTCAACACGTAGTTATATTTTTTTTACTTGTAGTAATAAGTATGCAAGCATACTGCCCGTCACGCGGCAAGCGCCGTATTAATAAAGACAAACGTGACACAAAATATATATTTTTTGTATCTTCTTTACTACTTAGTTAATATACTTCTGAATTACTACGTGAAACCTGGAGGAGGGGAGGGGGGATTATCAAATACTACGGACAGTTACCGGGAAGGAGAGCTGAGTTTAAAAAAAATTAAAACTGATCAAGTAGTATGGGTATGTTCCCATACAATTGTGGCAGTTTAATATTAACTACAAAAATTTACCAATTCATTTTTGCCAGCTATCAGTGTCAGGGCAAAATAGAGTAATAAAATATATTATCAGTAGTTTAATTGAATAGTCATCTATCATATTATTATTTAGTTGTTTTTTATTGAGTCATACATTTTATACAGTAGCTATAAGCCATTTCATGATAGTAATTAGAATATATTTCATATCGATTTCTTTTTTTGATTGTCTGAATCTGAATGCATATTAAAAAAAAGGAACTATTTGTATAGCTAGTTTTTGTATTACAAGAAACATTTTATGTACAAGAAAAATTGTTATAGTCACATCTTACCCTCACATATATTTCTGTTAGAGAAGGTATTTCTGCTGTTATAATGGCAAATCTTAGTCTTTCTAATTTCAATACTATGTATCAATTCTTGACAAGCTTCAAAAGATGAACATTCATCTAATAATGAATCAAAAGAAACTAAAAATCTTATAAAAGTTAAGTGATTATTTTATCACATAACATATTTCATTAAATATAAAAAAAAAAATTTTTTTTTCTAAGTAGTAGTCGGGCTGAAAACCATTATTGGCAGATATTAAAAATAAAATACACACTTATACTTTTCTATAAGTTATAAATGAAATTATTATGAATAGAAAAATATACATTGTAATTTAAATAAACAGGTAGTTATAAGTCATAAGATGTTTTAATAACAGGATAAAAATATTTAAAACCCAAGCCCATTATTCAGTGACCAATTTAATATTAGCAAATAGGTCAAGACTGGTCATCAATAGTTTGGATGATAATAAAATACTTAAGATTTCATACTCAGATGGCCATTTACATTACAGTATTTCATGTTTTTTACAGGATATTTACCAGGTTTCTTTTTATTAATTTAACTTCACACAGTAAACTTAATTTACTCCTATCATGGTAAATATCCAGTAAACAACATGGACACTTCTTTACAATAGTTCAAAACTGATATTACATTTGATTCTATGCTTTGCACCCATGTCTAAAATATTTTAGTCTAATGTTTAAAAAATTGCTGTGAATCAGTGGCATGCATTAGCATCACCATTTGTCTTAATAATTATTCAAAAGTTTTTAAAATCAACTTTGCAATAAGGTACAAATAAACATGAAATGGTTGTTTACACATTATAATATTAACTTACCAGTATATTAATAGCCTTTCAATTAATAAATTTAATAGATATTATTACATAATAAATAGAAAGGAGTTGAGGGGTATCAAAATTGTATGTAGAAAACATTCACTTGTAAATTAACCTGTTCTTTTAAAATTTGTTTGTGTGTGCTTTTAGGGTTTATCATCATTTTTATACAATTTCTGCATACTAGTTGACTTTATCATGTAATTATATTTTTAAATCTATAAAGAACATGACAATTGCTCACCTTTGATTTGTAGATCCCAGGTTCAATCACCAGTTGCTTTTTATAAGTTATAAGTAATATTTGTGATAATCTTGTTGGTGAAGCAAACCTTGTGAATAAACCTGCTTTTCTTAGGACATATATGCATACTTATTGTTTTAAGAGACTTGAGGTTTGGAGTAGTCCATAATACCTAATCAAATTCAAATCTGAAGCATGTTAACATTATAAATGGAATATTTTTTTAATTTATTCCTGTGTCAAATGCATTAAAAATATATATAATAATTTGTTAGTCTGTATAAAAGCTATTCTGTGTTATCAGCGACATAAGTTGTGACAATTTTGTGGACTCGGGCCAAGTGTGGTGATTCTTACTAACAAGCACTTTCCTTTTCACATGATCTAGATATACATTATTTATTTATTTATTATTTTAAATTATTCACTTGTGCTAATACTGTTCACTATGTCATCAATTCAGTCCGACTTCTCTTAACATACCACCTGCTGCTTTGTGTTGCATTACAAACAGAATATACTAAAATGTACAAATCACCAATGGTCCCCAAATTAAAGGTGATAAACCTATTTAATGGATAATTGATATGTTTATGAGATATTAAAAAAAAACTTGTATGTAATTCAAATGACATATTTCCAATCAGAATCCACATTTAAAATTAAATAATCTAATTAAAAATTAATTATAATATTGTTAACAATTTGTTAAGTTTGCTTATTTAAATACATATATCCTACCTACTACAGAATTTTAACATATTTATTGAAATAAAAGCATACAAACACATGTTGGGGTCCAGGACAGTTTCTTAATTTAAGACAAAGGAACTATCTCGACTGACTTTATAAAAATACTGGCTTAATTTACTAGTTACAAAAAAAGAAAACCTAAAAGCCATACAAAAGATTCTAATTCACTATGTAAAAAAAGGTTGTACTGTTGATGGACCTGAAGATTAGGAGTATTTATGAATTTATAATGAAATCAGACATGCCTAGTTATAATTAAGATATAATAAAGATAACTGGGTAATAGGTTTATGATTCTGATAAGTTGTTGTCAATAAAAATGATTTATTGTGGTGTTTACAATACTGTATGTCATCAGAGTCATATGGGATTTTCTACAATTTGCAATTATAGTACGACAGCACAATAACCATTAGACATGTGACTCATGAAACTTATAAGCTGAATATTATATACCTAACACAACTAAATTGTTTTATATATTTTTCATCTACTGATTTTATCAAATTGGACAATATTTATGACGGTTCAGATTAGATATTTAAAATATAAAATGGTCATCAACTTTCAATAAATAACTACTTAATCTTAATGGTTGAGGGCAGTATGTTTCTATCAAAGTCATTATTTTTGTTTTACTTTATAAATAGTTTTGCTTCATTAAAGTTTTGTTTGATTTTCACTTCTATAGCTTGACATATTATTATAAAAAAATGTGCAAAACTACAGATTAGTTCTGTAGACCTATAAGACTATGCCAGGTATGAATGAAAATAATATGATTATATAGCAAATTATAAGTAGATATGTAACAATTTTATAGATATTATTTATTTTTATGTAATTTATCACTTCTTGTAAAAGTTAAAACAAATTGCATGTTACTGAAAGATTTAAATTTTGATTAGTTAATTTATTTCTGCCTGCAAACACCACTCTTCTTTTTTTAATGTAATGAAACACAGAAGAAATAAAGATATGGAAAATTTATATCAGAGACAATAAATCAGTTAGTGATGTGAATAGCACATTGACTTACCTTTGAATCTTATTATATTCATTACATAAATCTTCACAATCAAATATTATATTATAGAACTAAGGTTAAATATAATATATATTTTCAATTGGTTTCTATAGTGTTCCTAAACTAAAATTTATATCAAACATTATTTGTTAATGAAAAATGTTTCAATATCACCTGATCATGGAGTAGAGCTGCCTCACATGGATTGAGCCAGCACCTGCTTCCTCTCACTGTACACTTGGACACTATCAGCACTAATTAACCTTATATATAAACCAATTCTAAGGATTTGGTACAGAGATAGTTCTACAACTATGCTTATTTAGTCCTTTCTTTGACCATTATGTCTTGACACAAACACATTTACTCTCCCACACACAGAACTTTTAATCAATACCGTAAGTGTTCACTGGCGATATATTCCTGTCCACCGCTCTCTGAACGTACACTTTCGTACAAATCACAACCTAACCTCAAAATGTGCACTAAATAAAAGAATTGACAAACACAGATGTTTTCAAAACTCACTAATTATCTTTTGAACACAAACACTGCACGGAAAACGCACAAGTTTCACAAAGAGCACGAAAACTAACGTTGTTAGTTCAGAATTATGGATTTGTGACCAAATGCTTTGTTTGAGTAGGTATGTAGTTGCCTTTGCTGCACTATAGATAGGTAGGCGCGTACTTTAGGTATGTTATATATAGTGCACGGTATATGCATCTACCACCTAGGCATAATTCACTTGATCGTCTCGTGAGCGCCAGCCGAGGCCCTCTCACACTGCCCTCGCACAAAGGGAGGCGCGACAGGTATCGTGCGAGTTGCAAAAACTGTAAACACGATTCTGATTTACAATGCCGTCTGCGGCCATTCATACAAGATATTAGGGGACAAGAAAGTCTCGCTCGGCTGAGGGACGAGGCGTGAGGCGGTGGCAGAGCGGTCACGCTCGGCCGCCGCGCTATGAGATGGCTATCGGCGACGGCGCCCTGCCGCCCTGCCGCTGCGACATCGCCGTGTCCTCGCCTCGACTCACTCTCACGGACGATCCGATCGCTCGAAATGGCGCAACGTTGCGGAGGCCGTGACGCTGCAACACCGAGAGAATGTCGGCTTTGCGCTAAAGCGGAAAACGGTCGCGCACGGTTTCGCAATGTCGAATGAGCCCGCGAGGACCAAAATAATCTACCACGTAAGTAGACGACTGAAACTAAGAAGGATCTTATGGCACGACAACTGGGGAGACGTCGTAAACGCGATACTCACGGCCTGACCGCTCGCAGCGGATCGGCGGCGGCGTCCATGGCGCGCCCAGGCCCTGGCCGCGGCCAGGCTCCGGGCCGTCGGCCGAGCAACGCGACACTCTCTCTAATCTCACTCGGAACACGCCGAGATATACCGTCGCACCATCTCGACGACACTACACTTCTACCGCGACGCTTTATTACGCGTATAAACACTCCGCGAACGGTGTTTTGTTACATCGGTTGACTTTTCTTTGAAAAATCAATATACATTTTCCCAGAGTTAGATAGGACGAGTCGATGTCCAGCGCAGGTTATGTGCGTGAAGTTTGCAAGCTTTTTTAGCGCACCGGTGTTACCAACATTTTTTTGGCCATTTTTTTGTTGAGTGTTGTGATTTTTTTTACTGATTTGTGATGCACTTCGGGTTAGTCCCGTAGTCTTGGGTCTTTCATAATGCACGCATGCGCGCTCAGTGGCGCCGTGTGCGCTAACTTTTAAAGTATGGGTATGCAAGTCTAAAATGTTATTGCTTATTATTTTTATTAAAAGGCAGTAATATCGGTTAGAAGGAATAACTTTGAAAAAATAATATACAGACAAGATCGTTTAAATATTTTTTTATTAGATTTTTATTGAACAACACAATATAATAAAAGAAATACACAATCTACATGCACTAGGTAGGAGATATTAAAAGAATTTTGTAAATAATTTTCATATTGATGAATATTGTGATTCAGGGTTAAGTTGGAGGAGTTGAATCTCACTTTAAAAAAAAAAAGTGAAGAGATCACACCTCCACTTGATCCTTAACACAAGTTTTCTTCTTTATTGCAGGAATCCAGGAACCAAGATCAAAAAGCCTCTGTTGAAGGGGGTTCCACGTGTGAGCTGGAAAGATAGATCTGGCAGCATATAGTATTAAACTGTCAAGACCCCCTGTCCAACTCAGACGTGAAGCCGGACGCAAAGTCTTCTAAGTCGGATCTGAAAAATAAATATTATCTTATATATTTTTATCATAAAAAATGTAAGCCGTGACAATCGAAATGTGCGTGCCCGTTATAGAGTTGGTGCGCGCTATCACTGCTCAAAAAGGTGCGGCTGACGTACTCTGATAAGAGTACTACTTTTCCCCCTCAGCATACCGACGTTGCTCTATATGAAATGTACGAAATATTTATTTTACAAATTTTAATAATGGTTGAATGATACAATTTACAGCAGACGCATAGAAAAAACACACACATGTGCCATTGGACCACCATATGTTATTACGTAATCATTGCTTCTAAAAACAGAGACACTTTGAATTACTAAGTAGTAGGGCACGTACGCGTTTTATATTAAATTAACACTGAAACTTAGTAATATTTGCTACCGCATTAATCACCCCCTTAAAAATATTTAGAAATTATTAAAACATAATTGTTCTCTAATACTTTGAATGTAGTAGACCGCGAGCACCGTTAGTTACCATCAAGTGGTCCGAGGCTGCAGAGAATTCACTAAATTTGCTTGGACAGTTAATCTTAATCAGAGCACAAACTTCGATAGAGACCCGATCGATCGATGGGCCCATATTTATACACTATATCATATCTTCAGATACGATATCAGGGAACTGACAAGCGGTATGAATGTCCACCATGATTGTGATAAGATTTGATGAAACGGGAAATCGATTGGTTACCACCGGCCGTATCGGCATCGCAAACACTTCACTCCACCAATCGGTAAGGTATTGATGATAAGCGGCTCGATGACGACGCTTGGTTCTGGTACACGTAGGGCTCCGCTGGCGGTTGAAACACCGCGAGCACCGACACCACCGGCCCGCTATCAGCTAGCGACTGCTCCATCACAATTACTAGTTGTTTACAATGGAGATACACATTTATTACGTTGTATCTTGTCAGCATAAGGCATTAGATAATTTTCACTAAAATATTTTCTTAACCCGGTGTTATTTAATGCTTTGGATGTAATTATATTTGTCTCTAAACATTTAATTTTAACTTATCACCTAGTTGTATATCTAAAATATTTATTGAATTTGACTTAGTATTATACTTTATTTAATAAGAATCAAACATTTATTACATTCTATATTTTTAATTTGATAACAACAAAAGGATTATGATGATGACGTTCATGTGATAACATATAAAACCAAGCCAAGCCTTATCAATTTATATATACTGTAATTTATCGATAGAAGGTGGCATGATTCATTTAAAATCAAATATCTACTTTTAAAGATAGTACAAAAATATTCCACAGAATTAAAGTTAAATCAGCGTTTATGCGACTGAAAAAGTATTCTGTCATAAAAAGGTTGATAATAATTCACAAAATACGCCATAACTAGAATAGGTACGTTGTAATACGTGGAAGAATTTCGACATGACAGATAAGGTGGCAAAAGCCGCGTATCAAACGGTGTCATTTGATAAGACACGAGGTGTGTGCTTTCTGGAACGCTTATAGACAGGTGTATTTCAAATATATGCACTGTATAAATTACTTATCAATTATCATGTATGAAACGTTGTTCTTATTAATTTATTTACATATAAAACATTTAATTAAGTCAGAAAATCGAGATGACGATTTACTACCTAACCGCTCACTAACACTAAACGATCAATTTTATAAACAGATGCAGCATATATCCAAAATAAAGCTATAGGAACTGGTAACTAGTCTTGTAAAAGTAACATAACATCTTATAAATTAAATAGTCCTCTATAATTTTTATTTATAATTTAAGAATATTCAGCAGGTATCCTGGAAAATAAAGTTATGAGAGTTTTAGTTATACGCAAATATATTTCAGTGTTTTAATTTTGGAAAAACAAAAAATAAATAATGTTGTTTCAATGTATCAGTCTTTAAAAGTACAGGCAATAATCAGAGACAGTGGGCGTTGGCATCGGCGGCGGTAGCTGCTGGAGACGGCGAGGGGTGGCTGCTAGGCGCGAGGGTGGTATAAAGACTTTTAGGGAGTTGAAGGGGGCTCAGTCGGCGCGGGCGCGGGGAGTCGGCGGGCCCAGTCGCCTCGCGGCCGTGAACTGGAACTTCGAAAACTTCTACCGTATTGTGTTTACATTGAACTTTGTTATGTGGGTTAAAGTTAAGTCAGAGTTCAGAGCCGTGTGTGTGCTCGTTTCACTAGATTGCAAAGTCGACTCGCAAGTTTGTCGTATCGATTTTCATCTTATGTTTATCAAATGTTTCAAGGTTCCTGCTTTCCCAGGTCACATCTGGGGTCAAATGTCTGTTGCTATTTTAAGAGTCTTTAATCCAAAGGGTAAATAATTTAATAGCACCATGTCGTTGCGTGAAAGATGTTATAGTATATGTATGTTTGTCTCGAAGATTCTTTAAACAATAAAGTTTAGCGTATTTATGCTTTTGCTAAACATACATTAAGTAATTAATACGAAGCATAAAAATTATTTGGGAAAATCCTTTAAGGCTCAGGATATATTTAGGACGGACATTTGATATTCGCTGGAATAGAGAATGTCTGGATATTCACTAAATCCAACGGTTACCCTCATCGCCTCAGTCAGATGCCACGGCATCACTGTCAATTCACACTCTACTATCACTATGATAAAGGGCTAAGAATACAATTAAAAACCTGATCAAAAATAAAATAAATATGTTTTTTTTTAATAATAATCTTAGAACTAATTTACGCCTACCTATGTTAACCTCTCGACGATGACAAAAGCGCTATATGTAGTACAAATGCCTATTGAAAGACATTAACAGTAAATTCATAGAGAAATCATATTGTATTTTTGTTAATTTAAGACTTGGTCTATAAATTTAGTTTTGTATTAAGTAACTTACTGAAACACAAATGCTATCAGGACTGACATAAAGGAACGGCACTATCTGCTTTTTTTAAACAATTATCCTCAGATTGCTTTAGCTGATATGCCACGCCTGAACCTATTTTTCCATTCCTTATCAAATAGGTCTCTGATAGAACGTATCAATTCACACGCACATACCTAATATTATCATATTTTAAATTTAAAATAAGATTAATATTAGTTTGAAGGATAGTGAAATTTTATTTGGTGATTTTTAAATGACAAACTTTTCATGAAAGTGAATTCTTATATATTATGGTGACATCAATAATTATCTGTATATGTAATTTAAATTATAACAATATGTGGTAAAAATAAATTCTTCAAAAATCCTGTAAACTTTGTCTATCATTGCCAAGAGGTGCCACATTAGCAACAATGTTTTTTCTAATATATCATTATATCAGAACTATGAGTATTGAGCCCGCATGAGCATAAAATGGTGTTTAAAACTACAGTTAAAACATATCTCACTGAACTAACGGAAAAACCTTTAAAAATACTAATTGTGTATTAATTATAACATTCAGATCTTGGTTGAAATTACTTGACTCTTTAAAATCTATAATAATTTGTATTCGTAAGATTATGATAATCTACGTTGCCTAATATTTCTAGTAGTTTACTTTTTATGTATAAATAATTTACTATACTATGTTATAGAATGAAGTATCGGCTAAGCATGAGATTCTAAAAAGCCTGTATATTTACTTCTAAATAAACATGCATTTGGATTTTCTTGATTTGATGATGCAGTCTTATAAAAAGTAAGTGAAATGCCAACTAGCTACAATTGTATTTCGCTTTTATCTCGTTTTTTACACCTTATTTGTTAAAGGCGCACGATAAAGATAAAGATAAGTGGTAGTCGACGCCTTTATCGCTGGTTATCGTGCGAAAAGAGCTCTCTTCAGGAAGTTACGGTATGCCAATTTCAAATAAAACATTTATAAAATGTAGAACATCAATCAGCACTTATTAATTATTATGTATGTAGATTGTAATAGTAAAAATTATTACTATAACATGTTATGAATCTTTGTACTATATCTTCATGTTTTTTATGAGTAGTATATATTCTTAGCTGAAGTTATAATTTATTCTATTAAGAGATAAGTAAAGACTCTCATACCCTACATATCTAAATGTAATTGAGATCCTTGCAATAGGAATATGTTGATTATCAATCAATTTTATAATTTGTGCTTACACTTTATAGTAAAAAAATAAAAATTAAAAAAAAAGAATAGAAGTTTTAATTTATTTGATGCAAAATATTGGGACAAATATAATCTAAAATAAAATTAGTTCGGAACAGAAAAGTCAAGTTTACAATGTTTTGCATATTTGCAATTTAACTGGAGCAAGTTAACTTTACAAACGTTGTGTTCATTAATCAAAAGTTTGGCGCAGGCCCCTGTCGCGCCTGCTCTCCCCGCCCACCCTCCTGTCTGCTGAAATCCCTGTATGCATATATATAATAGAAATATAGATTTATAAAATTTAGGTCTTGCAAAATGCACTCTTACTCCCAGGATTTACTGGCAACACCAACTATTTAAGGTCAATTCTGACAAATGTAAGCTGACTAAATATAAGAAAAAGATATATGACAGTTTATAGTTTATACTTTATACATTTTATAAATTATAACCACCTTGCAAAAAGAGATAAACACACAGGAATGTTTTGGAATTTTCAAACTACTTTATTGTATTTGGTATTATTTATATAAAATGGATGATGTCTGCCGTTTATGCTGTTCTGCAAAGTTCGTCAATAATTATATTTTCGATGAAGAAAACGCTTTGTTTTTGAAAATGTCATTGTATTTACCGATAAAGGTATAGTGATGTGTATCCTGTTTAATTTGATGTTCTCTGGTGATATTACCTATATTATTTGCATTCCGACAGGTTTTTAAAAATGACCGGCTTCCGCAAAAGGTCTGTGATAAATGCAGCTGTAAAGTAAACGACTTTTACCAGTTCTGTAATGAAGCTATCGAAGTTCAAAATAGGTGAGTTTTTCAATTTTCAGCTGTGAATTCTTTCAAAGGTACTCAATATGATGTATTTCAATGGCAGGTTAGTCTACTTACGAATTTGTTAACAATAGACTTTTTACTACTTCGTTATATCTCTCAGTCCTTGTGCTTACAGTAATAGTATTAAGGAGGAAATTATAGAATTTTAGGATTGTAACTTATAGAAGAAAATAATATCATGGTATGTATTTAAATAAACCAACATACAATTTTAATAATATAGTATTTATAATTTTCAGGTTAAAGGGTGTACTACCTTCTCTAACCCACAATGAATCCATTGATCCCAGTATTATTAAACGAAACATCCACTCACCACCAACACATACTTACTGTCACCAAAGTACACAAACAAATGAAATTGACACTTTCACAGTTCAGGTTAAAGTTGAACCACAGTCAGATTCTCCATTAGAGATTAAAAGTGAACAATACGAAGATGATCACAATTTAAATGAATTACCGTCCAAAGGTAGTGAGGATGAATTACTTGTAGAAATAAAAAAGAAGCCGGGGAGGGATAATGTCAGTATTAATGGGGAGAAAAGGGAAAGTAAAAAGGGAAAAAGGAGAAAGACCAAGCAAGAAGATGAGTTGATTGACAGTTACCCAGATAATGTAATAGATCTGGATCTGGTAAAGGAGGAGGTGGTGGTCATGAAGAGGAAGAGTAAAGAGTACCTATGCTGCATATGTTCCGAAAAGTGTAACAACAAGTTGGAATTATTGAACCATTATAAGTATGTTTGTTACAATCACATATGACATTTCAGTTTATCAATATGTTGGTGTAGTTTTAAAGAGTACTTACTCTTTTCTAAAAGTACTTTTTTATACCATTTCAAGGTCACTTTTTTATACCATTTCAATTTCAAGGACTTAAAATTAGTTTCTTATTAACTGGATCAACTTGTTGTCAAAGTTGTTTCTATCTCTAGATCTTTAAACATCATCTAAATATGGAGACAAACTTTTTTGTAAACTGTTGTAGGGCACAATCTAAACTTTAAGACATTATAATAACCAACATAGTCACATTAATCCAACTAGGAACTATAATCCTCCATTCCATAATGTCTCAGTAATACTATGTGCGTACATGATCTCATCTGTACATGTGGTTAAGTTCAGTACAGTAACTGGCCCTTGTTGGTTGCAGGCATCACGGCGCATGCGCGTCGCCGCCAGCCAGCACGCCGCCACCGCCGCCGCCGCCGCCACCAGGGACCACCCAGCGGTGCATGCGCTGCCAGAAGGTAATGGCCAGGCTCTGAGAGCTCTGTGTTGGAGTGTCGATTTATTATTGTTATTTTCTTTATTATATTTTGATATAATTATTACTATCTTGATATCAATTAGGATTTACAGCATTAAAATATTGATTAAGCAATAGCGGAGCGACAATTCTAATTTTTTTATATATTAACCTTGACAAAATCAAAATATAATATGGTTAATTATAACAATAGCATCCAGAGGGGTTACCCTGACCGCTGACTTTCTGTCACTAGATTTCTTCAGATCTTAGCAAATAACTTTCTGAACTGGTGATGATTTGGCTCACTTTTTTTTACCTTTTTTTACATATCTAATTTTTAATTGAAAGTTAAATTTTATTTTGACAATTTTAACAGAGAAATAATGAGTTTGTAAAGTTGAGCTGTAAAGCTTAAACTCATTTAATTTTTATTAGCAATAATTCTTTCTATTAAAAATATATTAAAATATAACAAAAATGATCTATACAGTTATTTAATTGACGAGGGTGTTCGTGTGTTGCAGGCAGTGACGGGCGGCGCGGCGGGCTGGGCGGAGCACTGGCGGCGGCACTACGCACTCGACACGCGGCCCTTACGCTGCGGCCTGTGCGCGCACACCTTCCGGGACCCCTACCTCATACTGAAGCACGGTCGGTCTCTACACTTCTTGCATTTCATTTTTGGATTAACTCGACGAGAAATTTATTTCAAAAGGTATACGTACAAACAGTAGAATATTCGAAAATGTCACCGTCCGCTTTCAGGCCTCACGCACCGGGCGGAGAGCGAGCAGAAGGGAGAAAAGGAGAGCGAGGGAACTGACTCGGGGCTCCCCGACAAGCGGTTCCTGTGCGACATGTGCCCGGAGGCATTCACGCACCTGCGCTTCCTGCTGGCGCACCGCACGCGCACGCACCCCGAGGCGGCAGGCGCGCTGCGGCTGCGCTGCGGGCTGTGCGCGCGCGCCTTCGCGCACATCAACTCTCTGCGGCGCCACCTGCGCGGACACACCGGCGAAAGGAACTACCTCTGCAACGTATGCGGGAAGGCGCTCTCCTCGCGCGAGCATCTCACCTTCCACATACGGATACACACCGGCTACAAGCCCCACGTCTGCAAGTTAGTCTTCCTCTTGACTCCATTGACGTGACTTGATGTGCAAACTTACAGTGACAGTATTGGAAGCTGCATCTCTGATCATTTTGAAATAAACTTAATGTACTGCCTTGAGTACAGTTTTGATTGACTCTGTCTCTTATCTATAGACTTATATATATCTATAGACTTATATGTACTTAGTTCCATGCTTTTATATTATTTAGGTGTACATTAGGTCTTACTTTTATTTTTTTACTTTGCTAGTTAGGTGACTGGATTTTGCAGTTTTGTGAAAAATTTGCCATTGCCTAAAAATATTTATTTGAGTTTAGTGAGTACTTATTATAGAACAACAATTACCGAATATGACTGTCTTGTATTTTTATAACTTTCATATTTAGAGTATGTACGACTGTAATACAATCTAGAATCATGTTATTTTTTGTCTTTTCCGTTAATTCTGCCCTTTTTTTAAATCTGTTTCTTTATCCTCTTGATAAATGACATAGCATACTATTACTAAAATCTGAAGAACTCTAATATAAACAAAATAGTACTTTGGATAAGAGATTTTGGATTGTTTATGTTATGCGACATTGTTAATTTATTCGAAATAGAAATGGAGTAAAGTCTATTTATGCTGAGGTTAATGTACAGATTAAATATACAGATTATAGTAATAACTTGTCCTCAGAAAATGATTAAGATATTGCTATGGAGACAATATTAATTATCTAATTTAAATTTGATAGTTTCAAATAAATATATAACAATATATATTCGTATCCATAAGGAACCGACGGTCCCAACGGTGTCCTAGAGGTGGCAGTTTCAGGGACTCATTTTAAAATTGTAAATAAACATTACATGCCTAACATATAGACAATTTCAAATTTATAAATGTAATGTTAAAATTACGACCTTAAATGTTTCAGAGTGTGTGGAAAAGGGTTTGTGAAGAAATGTAACCTGACGCTGCATGAACGCGTGCACACGGGGGAAAAGCCACACGTGTGCCCGCACTGCGGCAAGGCCTTCTCACAGCGCTCTACGCTCGTTATACACGAGAGGTAAGACGCTCGCAATTCTAAATACCTCAGGGACACAATCACGCACACTGACTCACATGTACAGGTACCAAAAGCGTTTTATGGGCACGGTTGTGTGTCGAAGGGATCCTGTCCATGCACTTCAATTTGCTCTATATACACACACACGTCGACGCACACTGACACGCACACGTGCGCAGGTACCACAGCGGCGCTCGTCCGTACACGTGCGCACTATGTGGGCGTGGCTTCGTGGCCAAGGGGCTCCTGTCCATGCACCTTAAGACCACGTGCGTCGAGATGCCGCAGCAGAGGCCAACACAGAACAAGTGAGTGTATGATTGGTATTATATTTTTTGTTTCCCACAAGACTGGTCTTTGATCCAGTTAGTGCCATCTAGAATATCTGTACTTTATTGTACTGTACTGTGCCGTACCGTCACCATATGTAAATATCGAGCAGTTGTATGAAGACAGCAGGCACAGGTCGTTGATGTAAATGAGAAATAACGTTGGTTCTAATATACTCCCCTGATGAACTACGTATTTAATTTTTCTTTCCCTACGGACGATATTCTCTGTTTTAATACATTGGTAACAAATCTTAAGTAATCCCTAAAGCGTCATTTCCAGTATACCAATTTTATCTAACTTACATAATATTAAAGGAATTGACACCGTGCGTGAATAGGCGTTCTCTCTCTTTTTAGTTAAGGTTTTTTCCTCTCGTATAAAAAGGTTATTGCATTCTCCTTTGAAAGACCTGACTGGAACACGTACTGGTTACTTGGAGTTATCTTTTTTGGTAGCTAGTGTAGGTTAATGACTCTTTATAGTATTATTGAAAATAAACTTGTTAATGATAGTTTGCAGATAGGAGAAAAAAAATATAGAAGAAATTAAAAAATGGCGCGATATTTCAATGGCGTGATATCACTAGAGATAAAATCTATACTAACAGCAAAATTGCTTCGGTGGTTTGGTCTACTGTGGAATATGGTCTTAAATTTCTGCCTCATGGGGCGGTAAGAGAACAAAAGAGTGTGCTTTAGTTTGTTTTTAAACTATGCGAATTTTTATTTATTGCTATCTTTTTTTTAAACAGAACTGCTTTAGGTTTCTAGAGAAAAAATAAAGAACACTTTATTATTTTTAAATTTTTTTAGTCTCGGGAAGGTTTAACTTTATCTTTGGTTTTATTCACAGTTACTGTTATATCCCATACAGACTTGGACTTTGATGGCTTTATGGAATATGTATTTATTTTCATGGAAAGAAACTACACGAATACGAACCGGCAAGAAACTGAATGGATACACTTTTAACTTATTAATTAAAATACAATTAACCATGGTATTGACAATTTCAGTCACAGTCCTAATTGATTAAAAAAAAATTGTAAGCATATCAGAGAAAATATTTTAATTGACAATTCCAAATAAGACTTCCCTGATTTTGAATTGTTCACGATATAATGGGCCTCGTCATCTTCATCATGAGTTCCGCTGAAGGCTATATAGTTTTTTGGTTTTTTTCTTAAACCTTCTGATTATACAAAAAAATATATTTTTCTACAAGTACTTTAATATCGTGGGTCCACTTTCAAACTCTGAATATTTTGTTGTGAGCAAGCCTTTAACTAATTTCTATTAATTTTATATATTGAGTTAGTTCGGTGTTTCTGGTTTCTATTTGACTGATTCTCCGACTCTAGTCTTCTCGTTATCGTAGAGATACATCTTTCCCTGAACTACCTATTTCTTTGTTTCTGTATCAGGGTACAATATTTCTGATTTATTTTTGAGAAGTCTCGTAGAGAATCCATTGACGTAGTTCAATTATTCCAATGATTGTTTTATGTACAGATATTTAATAAAATATATAATCAATAAATTTTAATTTTTAATACGATATTGAGTATTAAAACTTATTATTTATTATTAGTTTTTTATACTTTGAATTAACTGGTCCAATAGGGGCTAATGGACTTATAGAAACGACAGTAAGATGTCTAAAGTCTCTATTATATTCTTTTCAAAATTAGCAAGCCACAATATATACTATAACTATATAAACAGCAATCCTGTCTTGAAGTATTTACTAATCATACAATATGTGATTAAAAAATCGATTGTTTTTTCATCAATTATTGTACCTAGCTAGCTATTACACTCAGCTCCGTCTGCGTGGACTGAAGAAGGTAGTTCGTTATACGTTTGAACGCTTGATGGAAACCGGATATCAAATAGCATTTAACGCATATTTGATTATATTGTTTTATAATCTGTTCTCATGACCGATTTTAAGGGTTATAGAATCACACAAATATTTTTAAGATATTTTATGGGAAATGAAAAGAAAAACGTTGTCACTTTGCGATATTACAAGGTATGAAACCTTTAAAAATATAAAAAATAAATTTGTCTCTGTAGTGAGTGTTGTCTTCACAGCTAATGTAGATTTCTAGAATAGTATGTGAGTACGAAACGGATAGACAGAGGTTTGATAAATACCGCATCGTGACATCACACTTGTACACAACACGTATATTCATAGATATTATATTTAACGGGTGTAACTCTCAAACATACCCAGTAATAATAAACATTATAAAAATATCATCATATATTTTGTTATTTAAGATAAGAACTTGACCAACTAATTAGTTCGACCTTAATAAAGTAAATAACACAAAACGACGAACAGGAACAACAACGCTACGAAACGAATTTTGCGTACAGGCCTAAATTGACGAACTCTTTCTCACACGGTTTCACATGAATAATTCTCTCTTTTTACTTTTCAGGTTGAACGCCCGATAGCGGATTTAATATGAAAAATATCACTTTATTTCAATAATTCCGCATCGTGACTTATACAAATTGTATTTGAATGTGGTTGTATCAGATGTCGTCATATCAATAGATTTATTATTTTTTATTAATTCAATACAATAACATTTTAAGTGCATTTCAAACCACCGAAAAAATGACCAAGAAAATATGTAACTTGAAAGTTTTCCGCGTGACTTACATAAGATTATTCGCGGTTTATTCCTAATGCTATTACCTCGTACGTTGTCATTAGTATAAGAAAAATATAAAATAAATTGAAAACAAAAAAATCAGGTTGGATTATTTTATAAAAACATTCCGATGTTCTATAATCTTGAACAAAATCTCAAAAATAAAAAAACTTTTTTTTTAAAACAAATTTTTGTTTAATTAATTTTGTTAGCTATAAATAAAAACGATAAGTAAGTTAAGATCAAGTGCCTCATCTTGTGATACGACTCCTGTCTCTATATTTATGATGTTTACGTGTTAGTTTGTAAGTCATATGATAGTTTTTTGAACTGGTACTATATTTGGTTCAGTTGAAGCTTCAAATTTATTTCTTCGAATATTTTTTTGTACACAGCGAATGTTTCGACTCTCATGAAATTTAATGTGCGTACAGACGTGTTTAAAAGTGTTATGTAATTGTTAATAAATACAATTTAAAACCTTTTTCTTTTATTGCATTCCTTTACAGCTAACCTGAATGGATGGTTATTATTTCGTAATCCATCAATAAGATTTAAATAAAATAATCGTAATTGAAAGAAATATGATGGAAGACATTATCTTTGCCAGAGACGAAGGTCAAAGGTCGATCATTAGTTAGACCGGCGTAAATGTTGATATAAATTAAAGTCAAAGTTGTATTACCCAGATAATTCCTGTCAGAATGTCATCAATTATTTTAAAGTGATACTTGTACATAGAGACAGACAAATATTAAAAATAACTATATATGTATATTCAAATTCTAAGAGATAAGAATTTTACAAAAATATGTAATATCCCACGATAAATCGAGCGGGATATATATATATATATATATATATATATATCTTAATAAGTATTTTCAGCATAAAAAGAGCAATCCTAGTAATCCAAGCGGACGAAGATGCCGTTGGGTAACATTTTAATAAAACGTTTGATTTTAATTGACTTTTATTATTTCTCTGAGAAATTATTTTGTTTGTATTATACGAACTTGTTTGGAAGCCAGAATCGATTTAGATACATGCAATATATTTACTTACGACTTTAATTATCAAGGTATATCGTTCATTACCTAATGATAATATTTAATCGGTTTAACTTATTGAAGTCATGGAAAGTACACAATTTTATACGAACGCGGTATTTATTCCATTGTTTTATTTTATCTTTGTTATTCAGAAATATCTCAAACTATATATTGTTTCAGACATAAAGTTTATAGTGTGTTTATTGCTTTATATAATTCGATAAGTGTCTGATATGCTACTGGGTAAGGATAATTGGATTACTATTATTTGGATTTTAAACTAACTGCTAACCCGACTCGGTCTGTGTGGATTACAAAAGGACGTTACACATTATTGATTGAAACCGAAACTCGTCAACTAAACTCGTCTTCCATCATCCATTTTTTGCCTACGGATATATATTAAATCTCTTCCCTACTTTATAATACCAGAACAGATAATAAGTTCAACATTTGTAGTTCTTCTTTTTAATAAATGGCAATCTTGAAATTTCGAATTCTGTCAGTGTCCATTCAGTCATGAGAGCATCACCATTTGTAGTTTAAAATTGCTTACGTCATTCAAATTTGTTTTTTATCTATCAAGATATCAAAGCAATTGTAAAATACTTATATTTGTAAACATTCATAAAGCAACTCAAAATTATTGTCATTAAATATGCTAGCCATTTTTTAATGGAAATCTTAAAAACATATTCAAAAGAGAATCAACAAGGACATAAAATATATTATTAACATGAGCTGGTATATTAATAAGTACATAATAAAATAGTTACGAGGCAACATTTTTGGTTGTTGTGAAAACAATAGTTGAGTTTTCTCGTGAAAATGAAGGAAATACATTCGATATTAAGGTTGTTCGTTGAATTCAACCACACTGATGAACCGCAAGAAATCCTTGACAACCACACTGATGAAGATCGCCACGTATCCAGTTTGTATTGTAGCTGATGGCATGGCATCCGCTAACTAATATCGGCGTTATGGGTCAGATCAAATAGTTTCTCGTAGCATTGCTGGTTAACTCTTGTCGAATGATAAAGATGCGACGTCATTGTGTAAGTGTAATGGAGTAGAGATGAAAAAAGTACTTATTTATGGCTGAAAAAAAACGCTGATCAAAGCGAGCGTCTAGATCGGCGTTCAAGCTTAAATTTATGCATAAATGTTTCCTACCAAGATATACAATGCAAAACATAAGTTACTTTCAGCGAATTGGTTCTGCGATCTACGACTTTGTAACCATTTTGGTATTCAATATCCGGCCATCCATATAATTGACGTGAGCAATGGCGGGTAGCCATTCATTTCTTTTCATGTTATTCCGTTTTCTTCGCATAGGGTAGAGAGGGGAGAAAAGGGTAATAAAAGTTGACATTTACCTTTATTCACTCCTAAATATAAACCTTTTACATTCTAAGACATCAGAAGGTGGCTATGAAATAGCTAATCAATGGAAGCAAGGTCGTTATTTCCAATGCGATTGATCGCCATGATTTATTCTGATTTCTGATCCATTGAAGCAACATTGAAGACCACCATGTAAAGAACAAAAAACTATTTAAACGTTTTTCTATGTTGATAATTGTATTAAAATTGAAATACATATTAAAATATTCTAAAGTCTTACAGTCTAAAGTAATCGGTGCTGAAAGAAAAAAATAATTTTATTTTAAAGTATAAATGGTTGATACGACGCTGGTGATTATCTAATAGTTTAACAGCAGCATGCATGATTTAGTATGTGTTTTATTTTTGTTGAACCTTTCTCAAACAAGCTGGAAGCGGGTGTGGCGACGGGCCTCCGTCTAAATATATAAAACTCTTATCATGGCTGGCTCCAATATTGGTCGAGCATTGTAACGTTGGATCCAATCCTAGACCATCACAATTTACCACCAACAGGGTTTAAGCATTTTCAAATCTGATATTTAAAATTATTATATTTATTTATATCAAACGTCAACTTTGTAAATACAAACATGCGGTGTTTGAAATCGAAATAGTTTAAAAAGAAGATAAAATGGTTGCCTTTCAATGTCAGAGGCTACAGGTCATCAGTGTCTGTCGGCAGTGCAGCATTGCGAGCAGACAGCGTCAGGCGCAAAGTACAAGTGCTCTCTGCTGGCGGTTCAGTGTCAGCGCGGTCGCTGGTAGAGACATACGCGTATCTAAGTAATTCCTATTATCAGAACGGCCTTGTACACTATTGTTGCTTTAATTTAAAATCGTAGTTGGTGCTACAGACCCACGTGAGTATCCCGTCTATTTTCTCTGTTAATTCGAATAATAAACATTTTTCATTCAAATTCACTATTTTCTTTTAGCTAAAGAAAATTTATTACTTCATTTAATTGTTTACTTATTTAGATCACATCTAACATTAATTGATTGAAGTCGCAATGATTAGTTATTTGAATCAACGTTCTGCAGAAAAACAAAATAGCGTATCGTAATATTCCGATCTAAGCAAATATAATGATGAGGCCAGTTTTCCAATGAATTGTATTTATATATAATGGCCATAATTACTGCCGACGATATAAAACTTCCGATTCCATATAATTTCTATCTCTGGACATTATGTAAGAAGTGTAATGAAAGAAATATTTGAAAAAATCCCTAAATAAAAATTTTAAAATTAGAAATTTGTTTGTCATTTAAATATATTGGGCATAATGTATACATATTTTCAGGCCGAATTACAATCAATCTTATGTTTACGAGTTAAAAAAATATGAAAGTAAGAGCTATATGAACATTTTGATATTGAACTCCTGTTTCATTTTATAATATTATGGTATAATTCCATTCTTTAACACCCGACGCAAACACGAGGGGTGTTATAAATTATAAATATGTGTTTGTATATGGTTGTGCCATCGGCTCCCAAACGATAAAATCCAAACCTAAAAAAAAAAAATTTCAGTGCGGTTTGATTAATCGAAAGTCTTGTCTGTCGAAATGGTTCTTAGCTATGTTTGGTGGAAATAAAAGATTACTTTTTCAAGATATTTAAATCCCTTTGAAACTAGTGATAGGAAAAAAATAGGATAGTAATTCTTTATTTGAAATAATTAAACAAATATAATAAATAAAAAATATTATGTGTAATGTTGTAGGTATCATTTACTGAATGAAGCCGTTATCTCAATGAAATCTTCGCGAGGTTGATTTCAAACAACGAACTAAATAAGAGTTAATTAAAGAGTTGAGGCAACGGGTGCTTCGGGTCGATAGAGTTTGATTAATGAACTAAATACTTGTACGATAAAACATTCCTAATTTGTGGGAGATAATATTAGTTCTATAAGTACAGCGTTTTATGAATTTTGAGATAGTTGATTACTCCAATACTATTGTAAATATGAAGACGACTTAAGAAGGAATTAAATGCACTTATAAATATATTAATCTTCTCCCAATCTTGATGTTTTGTTTTATTTTCCAATATTCAATAGTTAAATAGAGCTTTTACAAATTGATGGATGAAATACAGTGTATATTTTTTTTTATTTGGGGCGAATGTCAGAGCTAATTACAAAATGGAACATCAATCATTGTCGGGTGAATTGATTTTTTTCCGTAGACGGAGAATACCTCTATCTATGTTTTCATCCCTCTCCTAAAGTCATTCCTCCACAAAAAAATGTTATATGTTTGATGTTATACAATGAGCACTTAATTATTTACTCATACTTGAGATTATTTTGTTAAAAATTCAAACCAAAAACTGTATGTTATAGACGACAAGACATATGTAAATTAACTGGGTTTTAACATTCTGGTGTCATAATAGAAATGTCACGATTAAATAGTAAAATATTTTAAATATATTTGCATAATAATATAAGTCGCACTCTACTATGTAGCTGGTTTGACTGGTTGTAAAATTTTAGGATAGTTGTCAATGTATGCTTGGTAACTTACTACCAGCTTACAAGCACCAAGGGTCTACAAAACAGTGACTTAAATTAGAAAATCCACTACATGCTTGCGAGTTGAGAGTTTTTTTGATTTATATTTTTTTTAGAAATAAATAATATTTGTTTTTTTTGGTTATCAAACTAACGACAGACAGTTTAGTGATTTAATCTATAGTATTCTAAATCTATAGTTACTGTTTTAGATAAATCTCGAAAAAGGTCATAATATTTTCTTCAGACCAGACAATCATGTTTGTCACGTCATCTACAATCTATCCGAGGCTCCAAGTAACACTGAACATGTGTAAATGCGTCACAAGTCACAACTGATAATTAATTAATTACCAGTTCGTCTTTGCAAATCAAACAGAATATATATTTTTTTAAATCCTTGCCCAAGTCTGTTTTGAGCAAGTCTGTCAATCTGTCTCTATCTGAATTATTAATTTAGTTTTACACCAAGAATATTTTCGTTCTTTCTTTGTAAAATTAATTTCGCCTCAATGTCCTTTAAATTTACCTACTTCTTCTTTTTCTTTGTTCTTCTTCGCCCTGAAGGCATGAAAAGGGGCGATATTAAAACTTATAAATTTTATACCTACTGAAAAACGACAATTATAATCAGAAAAAATCACTCTGCATTCTGATTTTCAGTACTCGACATAAAGCTAATTTAAAAAAACCAACCAACAAATTCCAATAGGTGTAACTTATCATTGGAATATTTTCTTAAATAACCTTTATAATGTGCCGGAATAAAAGTTGTTTATTTACATGCAAGGTGTGGTTGGAGGCTCGGCCACACGTGTGCGCTGAGTGACACACAGAGGCATTAAGATTACCCAACTACATATGGTGTTATAACAATGCATTCATAACGTCTAAATGCATATTAATGTACTATTCGCTAACTTAAATGTAACTTGTTATTTATATGATTATTTTTAATATTGTTGGATTTTCTGGTATCTAGAAATTTAAAGATTAAATATAAAGTAGCGGTTTAACTCGAGACACTAAAAATAATAACTTTGTGGTATAAAAACCAAAAAATCTAGATATATGTGTCTTTTATATTTTTTTATTTTAATATTACGTCGTCGTCGTCGTCGTTATGACACTTTAAGTAGTTTGTACAATAAGTATGATTTGATTTAAATCGTTACGAGGAAAATTTGGTATTTAAAATAAATATAAAATCATACAAATTTAGAATCCCTCCTTAGTTGTCTCATTGTTTTTATGGCGCTGTGTCTGTAATAGATTTGACCGCACTGCGCATGCGCATGATGATTGTCATTCCCTTTGCAACTTGTCCCTCCGTCCGTTTCACTTTAATTGGTATATATTTGTTTTTAAGGTTTTTGTACTACAATGAAACTGATATGATGTATGTATACTATAAAAAATATATATATTTCGATTGGTTTATTTTTCTTTTGGAGGGAAAAAAATAATTTATATTCTCTAACTAAATTATAATATTGCAATCTTAATTCTCGTAGACTTTATATATATAGGCACGAAATACCTAATACATGTTGTTTTAAATACTGATCAAACAAAATACTGTTATACCTTTGTAAATAACAAATACATGACTAGAAGACAATATCTGTACTTATAATAGCGTTTGTCTTAACTATCAACGCATAGCCTAGAATTATATAAAGTCTAGAATGCTGAATTTTGGAATATAGGTTAATTTTAGGTCATATATCTGAAAAAAAAAAATTATATAAATTCCATCTTTAAGGGGGTTTTGAAAGGGACTATAAGATGACAAAAAAAAGTTATTATATATATATTTATGTATATAGGAAAATGCTTGTTTGGGCCTTTAATCATATTTATAAATACATAAAAAAACTGAATATATATTAGTATGAAAAAAATATTAAGATACGTAAGTATTCCCAAAAATCTACCCGTGCATTCTGGAATGACCACAGCGCGCATGAGTTTAGTGATAAAACATTTAGCTTATTGTTTTCGTACATCTTTATTCAACCTTTAATTTAAATTCTCCGTTAATGTTATTATATAAAAAATTGGCGGTGAAATTGTAATTTTAACATCGATTGTAAACAATTATGTAAGTTTGTTATAATAATGACTTACTTGTCAGTTACACGCGTGGCATTAATTGCTTAATCGATGTTATTATATGTTTAATACGCAATTGGTGTTAATAAGTGTATATTATAATTATTTAATTTAATACCTTTTAACGTTTTAACCGACGATGAGCATATTTGACTGTATATAAATATTTTACAATATATTAGGATACGGTCTTCAGATATGCTTTATAGGACGATGAAGTTTTTGTTTTAGGACAGGATAGCAAATAAGCAGACGTTAGTGTTTCCGCCCGGTTGTGAATATTGGTAGTTGTGTGTTGCCACCCTTCAAGAAACGGGAGGAATGAAGGAGAATAGAACAGGGTGGGGAATGAAGACTGTTTGAGGTTAGGTTTTCAATCACCGCTAAGCTATAGTTCTAGTTAATAGTAATTATTATTTTATTCGGTTGTAAGTGTTTGTCATATCCATTCATATTTCAAATATAGATCAAATAATGTTAAAAAGATTTATATTTCTCTCATGTACTACAAATAAACTTAGAATTGTAATAACTATAGAACATGTTTTCATACAAATGTTTACAATATATAAATCGTATCGCGTATTAGAAATCACTTGTGGCTGTTTACTTTATTTATATTATTTATGTCACTGTTTATTTGTTTTGTCAAACTGTCATTAACAGTGACGGTAAGTATTTGAACTATAATGACCGGATACAAGACTAGAATTACGATTTGATAGACTTATCATTAGTTTGTTAGATTGTTAGTAAATTTACTGTTATCTTTCTTCCCTAGACTCAACGTCCTCCAAATACCCTCCACCTACCCTCTTTCTTAGAACGAGGCATATAATGCTGTATTCTGGCCGTAATATTCTAGTAGTGAGTAGGATTTTTTAAAATTTCTTTTATTATTTTAAATTTAAACATATTCACAATTATCAAATATCAACCACAATTCCATAGGAAAGTAAACTTAGTTCGCTTTCCTCTGGAACATGGCCAAGTCTATATATTTAGTATTTTCAGAAAGAATATATAGGTTAACTTAGAATTCAATGTAGAATACATTTCTTTTATCATTTTGTTCTGTATATCTGGATTATTGAACAAGTAATTACTGAAGGGCTTTTGATGGTATTGCAATACACAATTAACATACAATTGATTAAAATACATACAATTAAATATTTTAAATTAAAATTTCTTGCTCTTTATCACGATACAGTTTAATAGATAAGTTATTTTAAAATTCGTAAATAAAGCTCATACAAAAACATTTCAAATGTGGAATTCAGAATTAAAGTTTTTTTTTTTTTAAATATAATTATGCAAATGCAAACGTTCGAACCCGGGTTCGAACGTGTGACGTCCTATATTTGCACGGACAGAGTCGCGGGCGACAGCTAGTCTATACATAAATATCTCAGATTGCTGACACTCATAGTTCTCGGTCATTACCAGCGCTGCTGCAAGGCAATCTAGGTCACAAGTTAGACTTTAGTCTACTGAAGAGACAAACTACGATAACAAGCAAATAGAAATATTATTTCTTAAGCGTTATTAATTTTATTTTTCTTTCGGCCCTAAGATATTGATTTTTATTTTAATATTTTCTATAATTTTTGGTATTTTACTTTATAGTTTTCGTTATATTGAATGTTATTCGATTACAAAACATTTCAATTAAAAGAATATGAAATATTAATATAAAAAAGAGTTTAAGTTTAAAAAAAAACCCTTTATAAATAATAATAAACTTTCACTAGTTAATATATATATGTTACGTGATAAACATATTTTTCATACATAATATTTTTCTTTTTCAAATATCTTACGAGCTCTACGGCTCCGACAGAAATAAACAAACCGACAATCCTATTTATAGATATAGTGAGCGGGATACTGTTACGCTGTTGAATTTACACATTTTATATACTTACCGAAAATTTTTATTTTACTATAATTTATTATACTATCTAATTTTTATCAAAGTATGTGGCCCTCAAATATATAATATAAATAAATAATGACTGACTAAATAGTCTTATAAGTACTTCAAATTTACAGAGATGAGTTTTAATATTGAATTTAATGTTTGCCAACATTTTTTATGCCTATTCAACTTTTGTAAACGTACTGCGTAACTCTGCTTACAAAATTCATACGCGTGTCAATATTATTTATTTTATGAAATCGTGATTCTTGTTGATTTCCAACAACTAATTTGAGGCCACTAATGTCTGAGTCGCACTTGACCATTAGATAAGGTCCAGCTTGCGACACCAACTTATCGGAGGTCGCTGATAAATTATCAGGAGACGCGACCTGCTGATAGCCTCCGCTGCGATCAGATCGCGGATCACTGTTTAGACTTCAGTGACTTATGACCTGTTGACGAGACAAGTGCTGTACGAGTTTTATCATTGGATTATAATAAGGTATTTAAATAAATCGCTTTACTATTTAATAAAGTATTTGTACTATTTTATTTATAAATTATCTAAAAAATTGTGGACCATGTTTCGTTACGGTATCCCAAAGATGGCTGACTTAAGTCCTACTTGCATTCATTTAATTTATTTATAACGTATAGCATTTGTATTGACATTTCTTTTTGACGATTTTTATATATAAAAAATCGCCTATTAAGGAAATATTTAATACGCTTATAAAAGCAGGTCAGTTTGTCTCTTGTTGTAATATATATACATACAGATACAATATAAAAGCTCAAAGTATCATTGGCGTTTCCTCTGCTCATTCATAAATCTTTTGTGTCGCGCGAGGGGTCCGCTCAGAGGAAATTTCTGTTCAAGGACTCAGGACCGTGTAAAAGATAGATGCATCGATAATGCAACTTGCTATCTCATTCGCATTAGAATATATGCATTCATGAAAATTGTTATCTTATGCGCATTAGAATATATGCATTCATGCAACTTGTTATCTCATGCGCATTAGAGTAAAAGCACTCATGCAACTAGCTATCTTATGCACATTAGAATATATGCGTTTTAGTTTCGGATTATTATTTCTATATCAGTAGATTATATTTTGAACTGTATTAGTTGTGTAAAGAAATATTTTAACATTAATTTTTATGTCATAATATTATTAAAATTCAAAGTGTGTAAAAATATTTGATAGTATTAAGGACTGGTTATCATTCGGTGTATATTTACTCAGTACGACCCAAATCGATAGATAGCGGTAATTCATTATATTTTGTTTGTTTTTAAGTTGTAATTCATTAGTAATCGTTATATTTTTCGCGTCATAGCGATTATATTTGACTTACCAATTTCCAATGTTCGTAGTTAATAACTTACCTTCAAGGTTAGTGTTATTGTAGTTAGATGCCAGTTAGATACAGCGACAGTCAACAGTAAACGGACCAGACATAGATATAAGAAGACAATAGATAAGGCAGATTATTTAATAATTTTGCAATGTTGTGAAAAATGTTGATATGTTAAATAAGAGTTCACAGTTCAATATCTTATCGAAATGTTTATTAAAAATTATGAAATATTTATGACATTGCATATTAATGAACTATGTGTTATTCGTGTATGGAAATAACAATTGTAAACACATTTGTCGCACCGTTTCTCAAGGTTATAAAAAATATACAGACAATATAGTTAAACTACATATAAATACATGCTTTTCTTTCAAGACTGGCTAAATTCGAATGAAATCGTTTATTTACCTATTTCAAAATTTCTTTTCTTATTATATTGAATGTTTTTTGACAAATTCTCTTTACCTTATTTTGATTAAATTTTGTTGTAAATAATTTTTTGAGGTTATTGACATTTCATATATATTTTTAAACAAGTTATCTCATAGTCTTTTATAAAAAAAAAAATGTTATATTAACCTACGCATCTTTTAGAGGTTATTTATAATTATTATGTTTGTGTATTTTAATATTTAATTTAAAACCCAAAACTCGTGTATTAAAACAGGTGTTTACAAGTGTTTACACACACGCACACACACACAGCCTTGAACTCTGCCGATTTCGTGGCGTAATATTGGATTAATAAAATGTTGGTACTACTGCGTTTAAAGTTAACGTAATAAATTATCTACCGCAAGTGCGTCTTTCTGTGACAAATATTTGCACAGTTAGGTAATATTGTAAGTTTGCTTTTTTCATAGTTTGCTGTTGTGAATTGATATCCGTTATTAATAGATTTTTGGTAAATTATAATCTTACAGGTTTATTTACCAAAAGCCGTATTTTATACGTTATTATATTTAAGTATAAAAATTATCATAGACAGAGATTGGCCAACGTTGGCGGTTGGATGTGGACGTTGACGTGTGTTGGTGAGGGCGGCGGGCGCGTCGCCACGTCACAGCCTGTGAGGCAAATAATAAATGTTAATTAATAATTACATATAGCTCCATAATATGTTAGACATTATTTTTCATTCGTAATAACATTTAGGAGATCATTCGTTTACGTTATTTTGTCTGTATGTTTGTATGGGAGATTTCGATGAGTAAATCATACTGATATTTCTGGAACTAAAACTATTTTGGCGGGAATATTCCTTTTGCCGAGTAAATGTCGTATTTTACGAAATTCCCTGGGAAATTGCGGAGGTGTTATTTGAAAAAAAAAACATGTTTTAACTATAGCTCTTATAGGGATTAAAACTAATTATTTTTTTGGCGTGTTGATATTTACCAAGAGATATTTAACAAATTCCGCTCACAAAGACCTGTTGATATTGAAAAAAATATACTTTTAAATCTAGAGCTCCTATAACTTTAAAACTTGGTTAGAATATTTTTTTAACTCACACACCAAGATAATGAGTTAAGTTTTCATGAAATATGCGTCAAAAAGACATGAAAGACACTGCTTTTCGCATCACCATGGCTAGCTATTGTATCGTACGATGCGTGCGATTGGGATATGTTTCTCATATTTCCTGTGTCTGGAAGCATGTATTTTACTTATACTTATAAATATAACACAGAAAAATAATAAATATGCTTTATTGGTTAGGTAGGGAGAGGAGCGCAACCAGTTGAGGTGTGCTGAATGCGCATTTTAAAGGGGCCCCGTAAACCTACACCTGAGTCCCAGGAGCTGTTTGCACTCCTCTCCCTGCAACGCGATGGGCCCGGAACCCACACGGTGAATCCATGCAATGCTAAGAAGTTTCGTCTCGTGTCTAGTACACCCAGAAAATAAATTACCATAAAACAAATATAGAAAAAGTGATACAAATTTGGCGGCTTCATCGCTAACGAGCGATCTCTTCCGATATATAGAAATTAAATCGCTAGACCCCGAATATTTATATTTTATTTTAGAATACAATTTATATTACAGTAACAAATTCAAATCAAATTATTATCGATAACATATTTTCGTGACACAGCACTTACCTATCATTCAATAGATAAAATTGCGTAAAACACCTCGGTATTATATTAAGTAGTGTAACAAATATGTTTTTAAACTTATAAAGGCGATAAAATACTTAATTTAAATATACTACCATAGTAACGTAATCTTTATATGAACAACTTTTAAAGATTTTTACGGTTAGTTGCGATTCATTTCAATAAATTTACTATCTTGTTATGTCTCTATTGTTTCATATACTTACTTATATTAAAATATATATACTCGTTAATATAAAAAATATATTAAAATCTAAAAGTCTCTTAGGGTAATTTTTTTTTTTTTTATCATTGAAAGTACTTCCATTGTCCGTCTGTACGTAAAGTGTTTGATAAATAATAAAATTTATTGTTTGTGTCGAAAATCTGAAATTATTTGTTCCCTAAGTTTTTAACATAGAATTTAAATTATTTTAGAACAAGAATGTGAGGCTGTACTTTTATATCAATCAAATGTCATTTTACAATATAATATAAGTTGTCAAGTGACAATGTTATAAAAATCAACGGTAATGAGAGTATCATTATATATAATCTATATTTAAATTTCAACTTCCGTGGTTTTTCTGTTGGGTGTGTGTTTTATTTAACAATAAAAACATACTTTAACACACACATAGATAAATAAAACGCTGAGTAAAAGAGGTATCATTAGACATGATTAAACTTTAAAGTACATTTTAGAAAAAATGGCTACAAATAATATAATTTTATCAAATGTATCGTAAAATTAGACGGTTTGTTATCAGTTCAAATATTTTATGAATTGATAATTAATGAATAATACGTTTTTAAAATTTATTATTATTTCAAGTTACTTGATATATTTAATACATATGTCTATTTTATTATATAAAATTTATGACGTAAATATACATTATTTTTCGTTATAAGAAACATATTAGGTAATAAATATGGAACTACCGTTGTTAATTCTTTTAGATATATTTATATTTATCAGCTTGTGCTGCTGTTTGAATGTTGGGTCAAGATAATTATTATTCCTTTTGGATTAGGAGAAAATAATTCTTTTGCGTCATGAATTTTTATAATCTTTCAGATATTATGTATGAATTATAGATATATTCTGGTAACGTTGAACGATATATGACTGGCTATTACCAGGCATGTTTCACAACTCATCACAAATCACTTAATTCTCTTGATATATTTGAACTCACTTGATTAAACGTAAAATGGTTTTATTTTTTATTAGTGCAATGACCTTGGCGGGCGTTTCAATAATAGTTTTAACGATTAAATAGTTTAGGAAAACAAGTTATTTTTTTTAATGATTTCATTAACTTGCAGACTCACATCACAACAATGTCTGCAGCAGTTGAGAACACCATCAGCATGGAGGCTCTCGTCAATGGTCATACCAACCCTCACGGTTTGACCGGTTCAACGAATGGTACAACAGTTGGCTCAAATGGTACCACAAATGGTGTTACCTGGGAACAGCAGTTCCTACCCCCACCTCTCCTATTGGAGGACAGAGTTAGAGCTAGTATGGTACGTTTGAAAAAGATTTTATATGTATGTATTAACCTTATTTCCTTTAAGAGCATTTTCTGTAGATTATACTCAGTAATGAGATAATGAGTTAGATTAATTGCTGTTTAAGATCTAACTAATATCTAGGTCCGCTTCATGGATGTTATAGATAGTGTTACAGATAGACTTGATTTAACGTAAAAGTGTTGGCTTAACCGGTCTTTTAAAGCTTAGAAAAAATATGCAAAACAAATGGTAAGATTATTATGTATCGTGAGAACCTTTTGCTCTGATTTTTTTTCCCTTGAAATGAAATATATAAAATTTGACATTTAATCTTTAAAATGTTTTCAAACGCAATTGGTTTATATATTAGGTATTAGTTGTCAAATTGCTAGGAATTTTAGAAGCCATAGATAAAGTATCTGTAATTAGACGTCTGATAGCAGATATGATACCGAGATAAAGAATTGATTTACAAACATTAATTCCTCTTGTATTGATATAAATTGTCAGGCTATTTTTTGACTCTATTTTTGAGGTTTTACGAGTACATGGCCGAGATGGGTACATAGATATTATTTATTATAGATACATTTTAAAAATTCCCACCAATTTCTATAAACAGTCTATTTACTATAAATACTTTAAATAAAGTGCACACGTGCAAATACACAGACAAGGCTCGTTGCGCCGGCGCAGCTCAATTGTGATGAATCGCATCTAGATTGGTCACTTCTATCAATAAATGGTTATTTAACGTATTCGGAAAAAAACAAATTTATTTATATTTCTAGAATGTTCCATTGTACAATTATAATGTAAAATATTGTCAATAATACGTGGAAAATTAGAGATCGCTGGTAATAATATAAGCCATTAATAATAATACCTACTAAACTTTCTTTTCTTCCTTTGATTTTATTGGTATTTTTGTGGTTGTAACAGGAAGATCTAATTTCTGAAGCTATTCTTGTCAATTAATATAAATGAGTATGAGAACAACTAGATCCCAGCCGGCGTCCGCAGTTTGATTGGCAGCCACTTATAGACGTTCAAACCATTCACTGCAAGTATTCAAGTGAATGAAGAGTTGTCTATGAATATAATTAAATGGTACTTCCAAGATCTGGGACATAAATACAGAATTAACTCGAATATATATGTATGTATGGATATATAAATAGACAGACAAACAGACAGATAGTTAAGAATCAGTCAAGCCCTTAGACTGGGGGAGAAATAGTAATATGCTTAATTGAATCAGAATATTTGGTTACGAAAGGAGTAGATACTTATCTATTCATTTCGTAACCAAATATCCTGATTCAATTCTCAACACTGAAACTCCAATGTTGAGATGCGTTGTGTGACGAGAATAAACAGAGTAAAAAAAATATATTTAAGGGGTAGTTTGAAGTTATGGTGATAGAAATAAAATAGAAACTGGTGATAATAAAAGAGAAGAGTGTTAGCATACCTTAGAAGTGCAAAGAAGTTTGAACTCAGATGACGTATAATAGAAGACCGTGGAAGGAGTTGACATATTCGGGAAAAGGGGAGGTCGATCATGACTTTTATTAAATTAATTGTAGTTACTTAATTAAATGATTATATAGTTATTGCTATAATATTTATTACGTTTCAGTTAAATACTTATTTACGTCAAAATATAATTAATACTTTAATTGTATGCGAGGAGATCAAAGTGTCATTGTGCTGTTGACATTTACGACACCACTAAAGATAACGCCTTCGTTTCATTTCAACATAAATATTGAAACCACCTACTGTTTATAGACTTTTATTGTTATAATAAATAATATTATATTATATGTAGGCTTATTATGTCATTGTCAAGGATTTAAATATGTACCTAATGTTTTATAATATGGAATAAGAGATGAATGAAGACATGGATGGAGATCGTGAAAATATATATTGCAATGAAACAAGTCTGGACTGAGATGACGTTATGATAGAGACCCCAAATAATGGGGGAATGGCAGGTGGATGATGATGATTTAAAAAAAATAAACTAGGAACTGCATGCACAGGTTTCTCCTGCGCTGGCAATCACAGTTACGAAATTAAACTGTAAGCTACAAAAAAAAAACTAAACCAACACGATCGCCACGTGCGAAAATAGTCTTAAATAGTAATGAAATTGGGTCTAGAGTCCTTTCTCCTACGTTTCTTATGTAAAGTGTCCCGATCCACAAAGTGCATGTTACATGCATGTCTATAGCTTCGCAGATTTGCCAAACGTCATGTGACGTCACAATTTTAATTTATTTTAATTCGTCATATTAGTTTTACAAAATACATATTTTTAGTTATTTTTCATATCATGTGATGGGTTTGTTATTAAAAGCAAAAGTTTATCAAAAATTTACCAATATCGTGTCTGCAATCTAAGAATAAGAGTTTAAGGTGCCGGTTCTATATAAACCCTGTGCTCTGTCCGTCTGTGATGCAGTCTTTTATCTGCCTCATGTCTTCAATAATAATTATTGCTCTTGGAAGCCTCACCTCGGCTCGACATCTCTGATAACCTCCATCATTAATTAACTGATTCCCATTGCGTTCTATTAATACCGATAACGGTGAAGGTTAAGGGTAAGCTGCCCAACTACTGGTGCCTTATGCAATAGTAAATTCATAACTTCCAACACTTAATTAAAATATATTTAATAAATCTTCTCAAATGTCAAAAGAGTGTAATGTTTTCCATCTCAGTATTTTTTTTTATCTATTGCCTTGCCGGCAATTTAGAAAAGTAATAAAATAAAACAAACATAAAAATTAACAACAATAAAATAACTAATAAACTTTTTTATTTTATTTTTTTAATAAGTTTACAGTACCATAAAGATGGTTGGAGACTACGTATGGCCTTGTACCCTATTTAAATGGTCTTTTTTTTATTCAGATAACAAATAGAAAAAGATAATAAGTAGGATATTTAAAAAATTATAAACTAAAATAAATAATACTGCAAGTTATTTTTTTTTTTAATTTTCCACACAATATTAATAAATATCTATGATTTATACATTCAATAATAATATAAAACTATCCTATATATTATAAATAATATAATATTTATTTACATTAGGAACCAGTTAGCATATGCCGAAAATATGCATATCATGCCCTACAAGTTTCAACATTCTTTTATTAGGAAAAAAAAAATGTATATAAATCTATGATGAATGTTGGCAGGTGGAGTCTCGTGTCTCCGAGCTGATTCTTTGCGGTGCCACCCTGCGGCGCGTCGGAGAAGTATTCGCGAGGGAGCTGGAAAATGGATTAAAAGAGCTTCCCTCCAGCCTGCAGATGGAAAACACCTATGTACCTGAACTACCTGATGGAACTGGTAGGTATCTAATGCTGGTTCATCAACCTTAACTAATACTACTATAAGCTGGATTATCTGTGATTCATGTGATATCCAGGTTTTTTGTTAATCTTACACACAAAAACTACCGAACGGTTATATATGATATCTTACAGTTTCACCAAAAACCATAATGGACTTGACCATAAAATCATAAAATCATAAAATCTCTTGCCATCCGAGAGTTGTCTCGACGTACGTTGCAAAAACCAACAGAATGAGAGAGAGAGGGAATGTTGAGAATGATTTTCCTGTCTCAACTCTGAAGTGAGAATTATATTATAAAAAAGAGAATTAAAATTGGAATATAGTTTAATCACATGTTATAAGAAAATAAATATTATCATGGCAATCGGATAATTTCTTAAGATAACTATTTTTCATTCAGAAATATATTCTTGACTAAACTTGACCGTCTTTATTAGAAGCTATTGTGGTAGATGATTTTATAGAATAGGTAAACGAACTGCGTAACATTTTACAATTCAATATTCATACAGAATTAGTGTATATTTGAGACAGGTCTTTCAGATTATTTAATATGTTTTTACAAAGTTATACCAATTTCCAGAGGAGGGCGTATTCCTAGCGCTTGACCTCGGAGGTACTAACTTCCGTGTGCTGTTGCTGGAATTGCGAGCTGGCAAATTAGTGCGGGAGGACGTAAAACATTACCACATAAGGTAATTAATTTTCCGAAATTCTACAAGACCATACAAAAGTGTATCAAAATCTGTCCATTAAATGTTGCGTGAAGTGTGACAACCAGAAAACAGATAAACAGACAAACATTTAAACAACTATTGTTTTCTTTTTTATGTGATGTATTGAACTCATAGCAATACTTTTAGAAAATATATGTATTTATTGTACAGATATTGCCTCGTTACTGTTTTATTATACTCGTACGTCCCATACGTACGAGTATAATAAAACAGTGGTGGTTATGTACCTAAATATTTATTTAATAAAGGTTGCCTAATGTTTCAGCGACGAGTTGCGGCTCGGTCCAGGTGAGGACCTTTTCAATTTCCTGGCTGACTGCGTGCAAGACTTTTTGAAATCTGAACAAATGGAGAACGACGAATTTTCACTCGGTAACAATTGCAATTCTTCATATAAAATTCTGTTGCTTTGTTGTTTTGCAAATTTTTTACTCCGTAAAAAGACCATAAATGTTGTGCTGTATATTCTGATAGAATTAGATAGTGATGATCACTTTTGAACGCTTTCAGGCTTCACGTTCTCGTTTCCCATGAAGCAGCACTCGATCTCGTCGGGTGAACTCATCACCTGGACCAAGAGCTTTAAATGCGGTGGCATGCAGGGCGCGGACGTGGCGGCGCTGCTGCAGCGCTGCTTGCGAGCCCGCGGACTCCGCGTCACCGTGCAAGTACTGCTTAACGACACCACGGGGACTCTCGTCGCGGGCGCACATCTTGACCCTGACGTGGCGGTAAGCTTTTAATGCATTTTGGAACCATTGCTTATATTTGCTAGTGTAAAATCAGTTCGCTTGTTGTCTAAAATAATGGCACAACTATATAGCGGCATTATTTCCAGATCGGTGTAATAATGGGCACGGGATCGAACGGCTGCTACATGGAGCGGGCGGACCGCGTGCAGCATTGGGAGTCGCGTCACGAGCGCGTTCAGGACGTGTGCGTCGATATCGAGTGGGGTGCCTTCGGGGACAACGGCTGCATTGCCTTCTTGCGCACGGAATTTGACAAGGAAGTCGATGACAAATCACTACTCGCTACCTCTTTCACGTGAGTGACAGCAGTTTTACTATATTTCAGTCATAGTTTCCGTTTTAAAATATGAATATTATTGTTATATTCTGATTTGATACTTTTCTCTTACAGCTTATATTTTTTTGATGCAGAAGGTCTTCCACGAGTTTAAATATTTTTTGTATTACAGTGTGTTTAATAAAAAAACATATTATTTAAACTGTGTTTAAACAACAAATAAGTTAAAACATTGTTTTTGTTACAGTTTCGAAAAGTACATTGGTGGCAAGTATCTAGGTGACCTCTTATGCGCGGTGCTGGGCGGGCTGGCGCGCGACAGACTACTCCCGGCGGCGCCCGCACCCGGCTCACTTGAGTCAGCCGACCTCAGCTTATTCGAGGAGTGAGTTCTCAATAATATAAAAAAACAAACCCTTATTTTTTTGCACAAACAGTTAATTGTTGTCAGTAAACAGTTGTCATAAAAATAGCAATAATTATCAGAGATTCAATTCGAGGCATCCGTGGATACATGCGAGAACACTTAAGCCTAATTGCCTTATTAACGCCGTAAGCTTAATAGGTTTTTTAAAATCATTAATAATGGGTTACATAAATCTAAATAGTGATCCCAAAGTATATTGAGATTTGATTCCATTCGAATAATCGGTGGATTTAACAAAGCATGTGAGAATGGAGCCTTCTGCTGATAGTCAGAGTAACTAACCGCAAAAGCAGATGATTCAAAGTGTATATACCCTGTCATCACCGAGCCGCCTGTCCTCAGAGAGAGTGTGTCGTGTTCGTGGTCGCGCACGGCGGCGGCGCTGTCTGCGGCGTGCGGCGCGCGCATGTCACGCTCCGACGCGCTCGTGGCGCAGCACGTCGCGCGCGTCATCTCCAACCGAGCGGCGCAACTCGTATCCGTCTGTACGTATACCGCTACATATATAATATCCTTCTCAAACATTATACTATTTATAGTAGATACTAACAGATTATTACTCGAAAGTGTTCCCCTTTTTCGATTTTTTATTAATTGTCCTCATAAGGAAGCCTTTCGTACTTTGAACGATTGTTATTTTCGTGATTAACTATTGACATATCCTATAATGTCCAGGTATAGCGACGTTGCTGAAGCGCATGAAGCGCGCGCACGTGAGCGTGGCGGTGGACGGCTCCGTGTACAAGCGCCACCCGCGCATCCGTGGTCTCATGGAGCGCTACATAGCACTGCTCGCGCCGCACCAAAAGGTGACACTTATATAGTTAAACTGCTGATGTAACAAAATATTGTGCTTCCAATGCGAAACAATTTTCATAACGTAATGAGAGTGGGATACAATACGAAACCAGGAACATACTACTCCTGAACGAGAAGCCTATGTAGGATGACGATTGCACAACATCGACAATAGGACTGTTCAAACTAAACTTTTATTTTTGATTAAAATGCCATATACTATATATATCCAGGCAAGAAAGTATGGCTGTATAGTAGTTCAAACAGCCACGGGCAAATATACTCGTAAATGCCCATGATAGGTGCTCGACAGATCGTGCGGGGGCTTTCCAACACAATTTTTTATAATAACCTTGAACTGAAAATTAATAATACAAATAAACAACAATAAATGGTTATAAACGTTGACCTGATGACCTTCCATGATCACATGAGGCAATGAATTTTATAATTTTTGTTGCCATTGTATGATTAAGTTTCCATATGGCAAGATAGCTTATTTGGTAGAGCTACCTACCAGTGGTGCCACAAAAGTATGCATTTTAGGTTCGGATGCTGCCTGTCATGATATTCTTATCATTGTAAATCATTAAAATGTTGTTATTTTGATCATGAGATTTTTATTGATAGTATAATTTTTATTATTTTTTAACGTTGTACAGTGACCAGTGTACGCAATACGCACACTAATTGGGACTGCAGACATTCATAAATGTAAAGGATAAAAAGTAAAAAGCTAGTGTTGCTATAGTGTAGTCTTTGGAATTCTATTCGTCAATGCCACTTGTCTAGTCAACAGTTACATTTATATTGTTTACCTTACTTTTAAATTTTAGCGTATATAAATCGTTTGTACATTAGCTGAGCGCCATCTGCTGGACACTTCTTTAATCCAGTCGATAAATACCGCCATCTCTTAGAGTTGTATGGAATTAACAGATAATTGTAACTGTCAGATAATAAATAAATAATTTGCAATTTAATAAATAAATGAATTGAGATTTAAACTATCCTATCTTTTAAGTTGGACCAAACAATAGATACCTACAAAATGTCATATAAATCGGTTAAGTAGTTTAGGAGTCCATCGAGGAAAAAACCCAGTGGCAGGTAATTTATACATACTAAGATATATATATGTATATATATATAATATCATGCCTAATGTTTGTAGTTCACGCTGCTGGGCGCTGAGGATGGCAGTGGCAAGGGCAGCGCACTCACCGCAGCCATCGCCGCAAGGGTCGCTGCGCGAGCGCACTGACACGCACACACACACATTGACATTACATTGATTATTAAAATATTAGACTCTTATTCTCTGAGTACACAGAGAATACCAGCATCACCAACCTTAAAAAACATTACGATTTTGTAATGTCCTGACATTTCATGTCAATCTATCGAGATTTGTATATCTTAAGAGTTTTTGTAAAGCTGGTTACAGCAGTTATTTTTACGTCAAACGTTTATAATAATATAAAATTTTGGCTTAACTTATCAAAAATGGACTGTTTAATATTTATATTAATATATTCTGTATGAATGTATATAAGTGAGTGCTCGCGGGACGAGTGTCTGTATGTGTTGTATTTGTTAGGTCATTTGTAGTGTTATTATAATAAAATTAAAAAATAGTGCCATACTCACTAGTTATAGGTAAACGAGGCGTGTTTTCATGTCAATGGCAGAGCAATTTATACATACAATTAAAGGTGTTTTTCATGAGATAATATAAAATCACTTATAGAATATATAAAAACAATATAAGCCGCATTGTATAATTATATATTTACCATGCTTCAAGTCAATAATAATTTCGAACCCATTTGGAGTTATTCATTGTATGGCGGACTCGCGGCGTGGGCGCAGCCGGCATATTGAATAAATTGCTCTGTCAGGTTGTACATCATTACAGAAATATTATAATTGTGATGTTAGTATATATTACGCTGATAGGATATTTCAGGGTCGGGTAGGTTAGATATTAAAAAAAACTAAAGACTTTCCAGTGAAATAGCGCAAATTTTTATAATGTATTTTGGTTTAGGATAAGTTTTATACACGTGGCTCGAAATAGGTTTAATATAATATTTTTATTACAAAATTATTTGGAAATATTTATCATATATATATACAATATTTTACAACTTTTCAATAAAATGATAATTTTGTTTAAATACGATAACTTCGTTAAAATATAAGTTATTGATGTTGATCCTAAATATAGTGATTTTTATATGGAAGATACTTTTTTTATAAACAATGAATCAGTAGCTTTATTATCTACTTGTAGCATTGTTATTATTTCTAAGACACGTTAAAATAAATAAATTTGAAATGTAAGATTTATTTTATTTCTAAAGTTTAACAAATTATACACATTTACATATATTAAACACAGATATTAATCTTAATGTCGTTTTAATTAATAATTAAAGGGAATGGAATATATAGAGAGTCAAATATAACTATTTCATAATAATATTTTTTCTGGTGGATGGAGGTATAGTAATATAGAATGGTTGTTTAATTACGGCCAATACACATATTTAGTCAAATAACATTAAAAAAACCACAACAATATTTAAATATCATATTGAAGAATAATTAATATGCAGGTATATTAACATAAATACAAGAACTGTGTTTGCTTCGCTTAACTAATAAATTTAATAAAGAAACTCCCTCAAATGATAAATCTATTAACTTAGCTCTGTGAATAAAATATTTATTTTTGTTATATTTACCTTTTATTCTTTCCTTTCTTTAACAAAATTATCATACAATTAAAATTAACAGTACGAGGAACTTCTAAAATAATCCATTAAACGGTCTGCTGGCGGCTCATTCCCTATCAGGATACTTCCACCTTCTCGCGAACCTTCCGCAGGATGCTGGCCAGTTCTGACGCGGACGTGGTTTTGTACTGCCGCAACCAACATATACAATCGTATTAAATTAATATAAACATACATTCAGATATACCAGCGTGTTACAGAGGGGCGGAGGAGTTAGGGGGGAGGAATGAATACTATTACCCCAACTCTTGGTTCAGGAAGGACTTTTGATCAATGTATACATTTTAAAATGTAAACATAATAAACTAAAGGCTATAAAGTATTAGAATCAATTAAAGTTTTATGTTTAATTAATTTAACATAACTAAGTTTCTGAAAGATATTTCAAATTAAAAAAAACTCTCCCTGAACCAAACCCTAAATCCAGCCCTTTTTACTGTAACTTGATTTCAGTCAAAATAAATATTATAGAAGATTCATTGGCGATCAGTGCTCACCCCAGATACGTTTCTCTGCACGAGTATCTGGCTGTAGAGGCGCTTGCCCTCGTCCTGTCCAACAACACGCTCCAACTGGCTGCGGGATAGCGCGAACAGCTGGTGCCCCGATAGACGCAGCTGCTTTTGGGCTTTTGCGCTGAAGCCCTTGGCCTCCAGCCACTCCACTACTTCATCTGGATTGGATTTCTATAAACAAAAGTCTGGTTCGAAAGAAAGTCGATTGAAGTTTGAAAAGAAGTAAGTAGATGCTGCCTATATTAGGTATCTTTCTAAAAGCCACTACGAAAAGTATCAATTTTCATTCTAATAATATGGTAGATTTAAAAAAAATAAGTGTCGTTAGGCTGAAAATACTTTTAAGTGGTTTCTTTACAACATCTGCGATGTGTTACAAGACGCATCACGAACAGAAAAAAATATATAATATAATATTAACTTCAAATCTAATGACGGAATATTCAATGACCTTTGTGAGGAAGTCATGTCATGTCAGAGTTTAGACAGTCGCCCACTTAGTGTTGACATTACTGGGCGAGCGTAATCTCGTGGATATTGTGATGCAACTCTGTTTCTTGTTATCCAAGTTTATAATATTTGAATAGATAAAAGGAAGTGTAAATATAACCTGGTGTATGAATATGTCTGGTGTCTTCTTGAAGTCGAGGCGTCGTTGTGTTATCTGCGGCAGCACCATCTTGAGCTCCTCGTGCAATGACCCAATGCTCATGACAGACTTTGTTGCTATATGTAATAAGATCAAATTATGCATTAATTATTTATTTTGTTTAAAAAAAAAGTGCAGAGTAGAAAGTGTGAAAAGTGCTTATATTTCTCTTTCATTGTATTTTTGTTCCTAAGAGTTTGTTCTCATAGTGAGCGAGTTAGTCAGACCAACAAGTGTGTGTGTGTGTGTGTGTTATATTATTAAAGAACTCACACTTCATGGTGTCCGTCTTGAGGGGCACTATCATAGTCGCGGCAGACACGGGGGGCGGCGGCGGCGGTGGTGGGGGCGGAGGGGGTGCAGGCTTCTCCACCTCTTTAACTGCAACACAAGCTTCTAAGTCTTTGATGTGCAATATTTGTTTTTCTTTTATTATTGTTTCAAGGAATTGTAATATGCGTAAATACTTTTTAATTTTAGTTTATTAATATTTTTATTCAGAAAGTGATAAATGATTCCAATTGCATCTAAATGGTTTAAGACCTTGAGAAACAAGGTTATTTTAAGTTAAACGGTTTGTAAAATTATAAGACACCCACATATGTGAAGTAAGAGTACTACAAAATAAGTCTAAGCAGAAAACAACACTGAAAAAATGAATTAAATAGAAACAGAAAAAAAAGTATCAAAAACACCATTTAGCATCACACTTACCCCATCGGACAAAACACAGCAACACACCGGCGGTAAAGCAAAAGCACAAAAAACACACACTTGTGACTTAAAAGTGTCAGTACTGACACTTTTAGTCCCATTAATCCATCTCAAATCAAATTTAAGTTTCTAGACTACATTCTATATGAAAAGGGGAAAAATAGACTACATAGAGTTAATTTTTATATAATTTTATTTAAGGTATATTATATAAACAGCATTTCTGAAGCGAGCGGCGCCAGCGTCATGTCTGTTTATTTCTACATTTTAAACAACACGCGTCAACAGAAAACATACAGTTGTGTTAGTGACGCTTTGTAAATTAAATACAAAGGTTTGTTGAACTCACACACACTCTTGTACATACATAAAATATAATGATTTACAAAACATCCCGCACAACGACATCACGTACAATAAACTCTTTTTTAATAATAGAATATATATTTCAAAAATATATTAATTATTATTCTTTCGCTTCGCTATATTATGTTACTTAGATCCTACATCGTTAATAAAATCAGACTTCTACCAACTTACTGTATTAACATGAAAGTATGTATGTAAAGGTATATAAGAAAAATATATCCATTATAAACATAGATACAAGATATTCACATGAAGCTTTAACACAATAGCGATTACTACAGTTACCATTTGTAACAAAGTTAAACATAAATTGTAGTTGTCACTGTATTTATATCAGCAGAGTAGCACACACATAGCACACGTGACAACACGCACGCACACAACCACGAGTCCGCGGTTCCGATACTAGCGCCATCCACTACTGCGTATCAAAGGGAAGTGAAATAAATATCTTAAAACGTTAAATATGACTAAGCGATATCCTGAACGCGCGTGCGTTAAGCGCTTTGGTAGGATGTCCAAGGTATAGAACATAGCGTCATATATTATCCACATAATAGACAGAGTACAGAATCAGTGGCCACATCATTCCGCACTCTGTCTATGGATAACATGAGAGGCCATTAGCAGTGAGTAGGGCTAGAAGTATCGAAACTCTCCCTTCTTCCCGAGGCGCTCGCGGCGCACCCAGTCCGCCCCAGCGCCACCCCCGGCCCCAGCGCCACCCCCGCCTGCGCGACCCGCAGCTCCTACGCCCTCCCTACCCGGCGGACCCGTGGGACTGCTGCCGCCGGAACCTCGTCCGCCTCCCTCCTGCAGCAAAAATTACCATTATTTAAAAGTCTGCGTTATCGCTACTCTTGAAGAGCAAGCATGAAATAGATAAGGCTTCCGGGCCTCGGGATGAATCTCATCAAACGATTTTAGGCATTTTACCTGATAGTGCGTGTATATGGGGTTAGGGTAGAGCAGCGCATCAGGCGCGGGTGAGCCGGGCGGGGACAGCGCTGGTGCCACGATGGTGTGCGGCACGTGTGCCGTCTGACCGCGCCGGTTGCGAGCTTTCCACCACTTGCGGGAGTCATCCAACACCTGGAACAAAATAAATTTACAGTTACTAATATACATGGACAGCTCTAAATATACACTTTACATATGTCCGTTTACAAGATGTATATGAAGGATTACATAATTAAATTTACAGGTAAAAGATGTTGGACAGAACTTACTTCAAGGTACTCTCCGCGTACGACAGTGAGTTCTTTGTCATTGTTGGCAGTGCGAGGGTACGTGACGCGTACGACACGACCGCCTCTAGCTGCTACACCGCGCGCCCAGGCCTCTCCCAATTCGTCTGAAAGTCGATTATTTTTCATTTATTTTACGATTTATGACTAAATATAATTATCAAATGATATGTCTGTAAGATAACATACCATCATCTCTGTCACTTCTGTATGCAGGTTCACAGTCTGGTGAAGATGCTGCGGAGCCGGAATCTTCTCGAGTCAGTGTACGTGCATTTCTGAACAGAATTAAGGATTTTTAAAACCAAAAATTTACAATATGTAGCAAACAAATGTACGAAAATACATAGCAACAAAATAATGTATGAATATGAATAACAATGTTTTATGAATGATGATTGTATTTTTACCTGGAATACGGCGCGTATTGCTCTCCATACAAGTCCGGTTCCTCTCGCTCATACCCATAAGTGTCCCCCCCGTCTCCCGTCTCCCTTCCCCCCTCCTCAGGGAGTCCCCCAGCCGGCCCTCGACCCGCCTCACTCCGTCTCGGAGATGCCCTTTACCACACAGATCACGCCACAAACATTTATTATGAACCAAGCCTTGAATGAACAGTTTATGATGAATCTCTATGTGTATATTAAAACTAACTGACAACCCTTTCCTCATAATTGTCTAGAACCTAACAATCGTAGAGAATCTGTGATCTGTGATATGTAACCAAGTTACCAAGAGTGATGGGACTGCGTCTAGCAGTTGTAAAAGTGTATGAGATAATGGTTCATTGTGCTAAGTTACGTAATGCACTGGACAGACACCAAAGAATTGAGTAATGAAATATTGAAACATCACATCACAGAGGCAAACAATAATAATACATAAGTCAGAAATAATCTTACCGTCGTAAAGGTTGGTCATCCACCTGGTAGTCCGGAGACCATCCGTCCATGAACACCGGCTGGTACGGAGGAATCGTCGTTTTCCATTGCTCTCTTGTGTAAGAAGAAATGTAATATCAGTAAAAGTGTAAATGTAAATGATCAATAGTATTGATTTTTTCAAACTCAATAACTGTGCTCTAAAAGTTTTGTAATTTTTTATTTAAGCAGTCGTTAGATAATAATTATCAGCTGTCCATTATGTATCAGATTATGAAAACAAATGGAACAATTTGAATGATAAAGAGATAAATTCAATTAAAATATTATGATTCCAGTTGAAATTAAACTATAAAACAATACACCTTTTATCTGAGTACAACAACATATTGTATTATTTCCATCGGATATGAGCAATAATTGACTTTTCTGACTCATACGTTGAAAATCCATGTCTATACCTTTTGAAACCTGTTTTATTTTTGTTATGTTAGAATTTTATTCATACTGTTCGTGTTTAGTTACTGGAAAAAAACATCCAAAATAGTGTTTTAAATTTAAAACGTACCTATAATTTTCTCTATGTATATATTTTTTTTATCTTATAATGATAAAATAATAAAGGATAAGAATTTAATGAAATTCATAGAAATATAAAGTATATAAAGTAGTCAATTGGGCAAACGGTGAAGTCGTTTCTACTATAAGTCTACCGAATTCTTGATCCTACACGTGAAGAGATGACAAGTAAAATATTTTCTATTACCTAGGTATGAGCCAGGCGTCCCCGAGTGAGTGCCACAGTTCAGTCTCCTTGCTGGTGACACAGTTGGCGAGTAGGTTGAGTGCGTCGCGCGTCAACAGAGGCTGAACGACGCGCGAGGGCAGGCGACCGTCCGCCACGTCCTGCGCCGCGTCCACGATCAACGCCAGCGGCGTGAACAGGAAGTGCACCAGTTCCGGAGCGTTGGGATCGTGGATGTGCGCGCGGAGACGGGCAAGTAGATTGAAGGACAGCTTAAACTTCTGGAGGACGTCTACGAAGTCTCTCTCCGGTGGTGGTCGCGTTCGTAGTGCAAGCATTCCCTCCCCGGTTCCTGCGCTGCGTTTTCCGCCGCGAGATCGTCGCCGTCGCTCCAACTCTCTCGACGCCGCTGCCGCATGTTGCAGTCTCGCGATGAACTTTTCGATGTCATCAAAACATCTGTTCAGAATGGCGATGTCCTGCTCGTACAGTCTTTCCGAACCCGTAGAAGATGTGTCGTCGCGTTCTCCGCCAGACCCGCCGCGTTCCCGATCCGGTCGTTCCCCACGGCCCAGTTGAGCTGACATTTGCTGAAAATAACGTTTTATAGGATTTTGGTACGTAAAAAGATATACCAACCGATAACGTTTGTCAAGAATGGGGTATTTTGACTCACAACGAGCACAGCCTCCCATTGTTGGCGAGTGAACGTTTGGTAGCGGGGCGCCATGCTGCCGGTGGGTAAGCGAGTGCCTTTGCTTTAGAGCACTATCTTTGTTATCACAGATAATAGACCGCTGTCTACGTAATCCCCTACATTATCTTATTCTTGACAAACGAGTTTTTAAACATAAGCAAATAGGCTGACGATCACAAGTGTACTCGTATACAGGTGTACTCGTATACAGTCTCATCCGTGTATATCAGTTTATCAGCACTTAAAAAGGATAAACAAACCTTTTGTATATACAAAATACTTGTCTATGATGATATCATCATCAATATATAAATATACTCATCATATACCAAGAGAAGTTTTGTTCAGCAACAATAAAAAGAGCCAGTAAATCTTTATGATTTTAAAGACACGATGATGGATTTACATGAGATTGTAATGAAATTAAATTGTATTTAATTGAACCTTATATAAGAAACATAAGGTTAGAACCTAAGCTTTTAGAAGCAATATAAATCAATATTTCAAAATGAGTAACAAACAATGAAAAACAATTTTTTCGTTAGTTATTATATAATACGTATTTAAAGAGATTCTTCTTTATGCAATGCTTTAATTCAGACTTTCTGAATTCATTTTAAAATATTAGGCTTTACTAAATCAATTATTTTAAAATATTATAATTAAAGTTTTAAAACCAAATAGAAATAATCATCAATAATCAATATGTTGGAATAAATATTAGTTTATTTTAATTAAAAAGTGTCTATGTTTATATATCATTCTATTTGGGAGGTAGTTTTCCAGACGTAAAAAAAATTATCAAGCAAGGTTAGTTCATTAGTTTTAGACTTTAGTGATTGCAAACAAAAAAAAAGGTCTTTATATTACAATATAAATTAAATTTACATACTATCTAAATATAAGTAAGTATCGGTAAATAACAAAATAGTCCATAAATAAGTTGGTATTTAATCAACATAGTATAAAAGCAATCGATTGTGAGCGCTTATCAGAATGATAAAATACTTTATGCGTTGGCGGACGATAACATCTCGTTCTAGAATAATGACGGGCACTTATATGTTTGTGATATATACTGCTTGAGGACTTTGAAAAGTCCAAAGAGTGGTAGGCCAAGAACGTATATGTATATTTATATTAATGTGTTATTAGTTTGTTTTTCAAAAATATGTCTGTTCCAAAAATAAGTGACTTAGAACCAGGCACACCAAGACAATTCTCGATGTACTTGAAGGATTCAAATATTAATACAATTTTAAATTACCTGTCTTCTCGGTCTTTCTAATTCATTTTCTCGTTCTCTCTCCCTCTCTCGTTCAATGACGAAATCTCTACCTCCTTCAGAACCGCTACCGCCGACGCCCCTATACATTATTGCATTAAAAATATTTCTATACACTTAAGACACTCTTTCAAATATCTTTTCACAAAGTTAAATCACACCATGTATAGGCAGACACCGGTAACGGAAAGAGAATGATTTTGTCCCTCATGAGATAGAACGTCTTAGGATTACTACTACATAGAGATAGAGAGCTGTTCAGCGTAAAGGAGGGCACTATTTGGTAGATTTATCTCAGGTAGTTTAACACCAACAATTCTAATGATAAGATTAAAGGGATATTGAGTCATCAATACTTCGGCCTTGAATGAAGTACCTAGTGATCTTGTCATAATTTTAAGATAAAAAGTGCTGTGAGAGTCATATCAGAGTAGCAATGTAATTTATAATAATTATTTAATAGCCAGTGATGACAAAATTGCAAGATGGATATCACGATTCAAATTTTCATAAAGCTAGCAATTGATTTCTGCCCTAGCATTCTGTCAGGATAAATATATCAGAAAATCCCTATTTTAAGTTTGTAAAAAAAAAATCAATTACTTCAGCGCATTTAGTTCTTCCACAAGAGCCTGAGCGCCAATATCGTGGCATTGGAAGATGTGCAGCTCTCGTCGAGCTCCAGCTGGAGAGGACCCGGGTTCGGGCGCCCCCACCACGAAAGCCAACACATTGTTGTACAGCTCAGCCGGCTCGGGCGACGTAAAGGCTGTGGGAGAGTGTACCCACGACGCCGGGAAACGCTCCATTATGGACTGAAATTATATATTAGTACTTAATTGTATTTCTTTATTCAATATTCTTATTCGTTTCTCGATTGTTCTTACCCCAGTTTCGTAGTCCATGACTAACACCCATTGATCTTCTAAACGTAACTGCATTTTTTGACTCCATATTCCTGGAACATTTAGTATCTTTATTAGCAAAGTATTTATAAAAACTTAATCATGTATTATTGTTATATTCACATACATTAGAACACATAGAACACATTCTTCAATAATATTTAAAACACATTATTTTTTACTGAAGACTATTTCAAATATAAGGCATAACTAGTAAATAGATTTATGAGGTATGTACATACATACATATACTACTACACTACATAGTAGGCAATGTTGTTATAAGAGTACAGAATATACCTAAGAAGATAATAATAAACAAGCCTGCACTGAGAAGACATGTGATAGAAGAGCGTGGAAGATATTGACAAACTGCACCGACCCCAAATAGTCTGAATAAGGTGGCTGGTGGAGCATGATGTATAGCTTTGTATATTTATATATATGACATATGTTAAAGTACCATTAGTCTTCTCGAGCTGCAACAGACGTCTCATTCCATCAGCAGGATAGACGATGCCAGTCTCTCTGGTGACTGTGAAGGTTGCGAGATGCTCGAGCACGTAGGCGCTTCGGCGCAGGCCTGCCAGCGTATCGAACTCATCCAGCGCTCGAGCCGCGGTCGCATCAGACGGTCTACCGCGAGCGCCCACTCCTCCTCCATCGCCTCCACCGCCACCGCGCCCGCCCGCGTTCCGTAGCGCCATCTCTACCACGCGCTAGGTAGTTCGCGCATCATGCTGTATTGTATTCTATTTGTTGTTCGTTACCTGGAAGATAGAAATATGGGGAAATTGTATAATATATGATATATAGTATAATTTGTCTAAATCATGCTTAGAGTTACAAATTATTATGCCAAAGTCATCTGAGGTCGTAGACAGTTGTCAGTAGACATACAATGAAAAAAGAAAAACAACTTTCCCCTCACATTTCATTATATTATATGTAAACCATAATATATTTAGTCGTCTTTTTTGATCTATTGTTATTGAAGAAGTCGAACTAATCAACGTGTCAACACGACACGTCGTGGCCACCACACAATGTCTTGAAAAGTCTTTGTCTTAGCATTATATTTACAAAACGTGACTACACGTAGCCTCTGTTACAAGCTACATTTACAACCACAACATTTAATTGAATATATTTTGTGATAATCACTTAAAATTGTTTTACTTAGATAACGGAACTGAACAAACTATTTGAGTGTTTGCGAAAGTTGGCAGGTGCGTGCGCCCTTCGTTGGGATGCGCAGTGAGGGAGAGAGAAGAACCTCTCCCTCGCACAACATATTACTATTACTTTCACACCCACATAATACGTTCTATCTGTCTCTTACACACAACAGGACATAATTTCTAATCCTTTTCTCGTCTGTGAATTTAAATATGACTAAACGCATTCCTACATAAATGAGTTAAAGAAATAGATGGAAGACATCGTGAAAGCAGATATTAGCACTTTCGTTTTTCGTAAACAAAGTTTAACCTTAAGTAAATGAGAAAAGTCTTTGCATTATTATAATTTAATATAATATGCCCCCAACAAATTATATAAAGGCGGGTGGATCAGTTTTAATGGATTCGTTTAAACACAGAACCTACTATTACTATTATATTTACTAATTGTGTTAGCGAGATGGGTTTTGAGACGGGGCAGTCAGACCATGCACCTTCAGTTTTTTATAAGATGTGTTTTTTAATAATTGGTTTTGAAAAAAATACTGTGAAAAAGAATAGAGGCATTTTAGGGTTATTATATACGCTTTTTTTATGTCTTTTCGAGGACACACTTTTTTGAGACACACATTTTTTTCGAAATAGCACTAAATTACTTTATAATGAAAAAATGTGATATTTTTATTAATTCTTTTTTAAAACGTTCAAGATACTTTCATTTCAAATTTAAAAAAAAATCGGTTCCACTTTTTAATCTCGAAAACGTACTACTAGCAGTTACTTTCTTATTTGTAACGTTAGTTTGGATAATTTGAATATCTTTCAGGTGATAATACACCGTCCAGTACACAAAGAGTCTTAATTATTAATAATTATATAATAATAATATATCATGCTGATAAAGCAGTAGTTTCTTGTATGTGTGTAAAAAATTACATCTTTATTAGTCAATGGACGCATAAGAACAGACATAAGAATAAATAAATAAATTAGAGAATAAAAGAAATACCACATCATATTATTAATATATTATTAATGCTATAGTATGAATTTATTATTTGCTTTAAAACAACGAGAGAACAGGTTTACATAGCCACATCGAAGTAAACTTTAAAAACAAAAAGAAATATTTAATATAACTTTTAATTAAGAATGTTTACATGCGTTGATTGATTGATTGATTGGATATGAGTTTATTAAATTTGTGACTGTTATTTATGTGGCCAACATTCACAGAAACTAATACTTTGTGTGAAGGAATGTATGTCACCTGTTGTTTCGTCATAAGTCTTAAGGCGGAGACTGCGAACAGGTTCCACATTCCGACGGAGGTATGCATTTCAATAAAATAATGATAAATAATTTGACCTTTACTCGAACGCGACGAGTCTTATTTATGAATTATTACGATCATTTTATATTTTGCTGCTAAAAGTCAAACCTTACCTTGTTGAAGTCAAAAGTCATCGGTAATTTATTTGTAAGAAAATTTATCCAATAATCTATTTTAGAATACTTTATACGTCTTTTTCGTTCCTTTTTTGAATAGTAATACAATCTCGTTCCTGGACTATTGTGTTTGTCATTCCAGACCATGCACACAGGTACATAAATGTCACCTACATATTTCTTTATTGTGTGTGTTTAATGATATATGAGTGTGAGTGTGCTTGAACGACAGACGCCAGTCGCCTTCATTAAGACTATATTTGCACCCATTTAATTATTAGTTTTCACAGTTTTATTACTTTTAAATACCAATGATCTTTAAATAATGTTTTAATTAAGTGAGACTTTTAACATATTTATGAGTGTTAATTTACGATATTTAAAATGAATTTGTGTGTTCCCTTTGAAGGCAATTTTACGATTATTGATTTTTAAAGCAATCTAAAGATTGCTACAGTTCACTTGAAACAATAGAAGTATTTAAATAGGAACATGAACGTTACGAACATAATTTAAATGGTACATGGTATGAATTCTCATAAAAAAAAAACAATAAAAAATGTGTATACAGATAAGAAAAATCTGAGAAACGTAATTAATATAGTAAAATAGACTATTAAAATTCTTAAGAAGATAATTAAACAGGGTTACGGTGCAACTGGTTTCAAGTTACAAGTACTCAAATAAATTATTAGAATACATAAAGTTATTATTGATAAATAATTAAATGTAATTAAACGAGAAGGACTATTTTAAAACAAACAAAGAAGGATGGCTCCATACTTTATAATAGCAAATAAATTGCAGCGTTGATGTCTTTTACAGGCGTTATCCCGTCCTAGCTCTTCCCACTCTGGCACCGAACATGTGTGACGAACAACCACAGGCACAGATAAACACACACACGTACACTTTCACACGTGACGCTCGTGGGTTGACTTCTATAGCATTATATAATGGTACGAGAATTCGTGATCAAGTATACATATTTGCAATTTAAATTGAACCCAATGTCTATTAAAAGCTCAATAAGTGCTAATCTGTCTGTCTGTGATTCAGTCTCTGATATTTATTTTATTACTTTCAGTTGTTTAAGATTTAATAAGGTATATTGTTTAATGTTATTGCTGCAATTGGAATATCGGTTTCTAAATGAATTCTAACATAACTGAAACGCGTTCAAAATATTGAGTACATTTCTAATTCAAAGAAGAATCGCAAAGAGAGAAAGTTAGTAAAGAACATTCATAATACAGAGCGTGTATTTCTTAGTATCATCTTCATTCATGGCACGACCAGGGAATGAATTGCGTAGTTAGGAACTGCTTTCGGACACTTCAAAGAAATATTCAGATGAAAAAAATCCATAAATATCTTCGAGGACCAAAGTTTGAAGGAATATATTCTTACTACAAATATATCGTTCCTAGATGAAGTGGCATGGTTAAGAGGAATTATATATAAATTCTCATAGTCCAGTAAGATATGGTCGCAACTTTGTACCTACAACTGTGACCGAATTACGGCTTAGCTTTCAATCTTACACGTATATACTTGTTGCTTTTTATATGTGCTTTTATTTAAAAGTAAATGTTTTGGATAGCTTTCATTTCTATAACTCTCATATCCGGGTTTGGTTTGTAATATTTATGAACGATGAAGTTACGGGTTCGATGTTTTTGTTATATTTCTGAACCATTAAAGTCTTATGGTCCATTTTAATACGACCCCCACTTAACCCAGAGGCACGAAAGACGCGCGTGCGCATCCCAAGGCCGAGGAGCTCGCAGCCCCGGTGCGGCAGTTGTTTACTACAAATATTTCGAACGTGGTATGCGCTTGCGCAAGTTATGCTAGTTTTTAGTTAGTTGTTTTGCAAGGTTTTAGTCACCTTATAAATAGAAACACAAATATCTTGGCTGATTACAACGAAATATTTTTGCTACCAATTGGTATCAATGAGCGCTATCAATTTGTTAACGTATAATATTTTTTTCTTTAGAGTATATTTATATGGATTATTATAAAAATTATGAATAATTAAAATTCATTGTAAAAAAAAATGTTCTAACCAGTTCTCGGCCGAACACACGTCATGCTTGCGGAATGTTGAAGTCGGCCACTGTCTGATAGGTATTTCTTATCTTAGAAACAAATTTTCAAATTATATTCACTCATGGGATCTTGCACGAATCGCTTCGAGTTCAAGACGAGATTAGAGTCATTATTGCTTGAAGATGTTGACGGAATGGTATTAGGTGATATCTTATCACTGTTCCATTTTCTAGCCGATTTAGATTTGACGACTTGACCGTGAGATAATAAATATAAGAGGATTTATTTGTGTCGTAACAAAAGCAATTACAATTCTTCAATAATCAATTTAAGCGGCACTATTTGACCTTAAAAATAGTGAGTAATTAAAAATAGTGAGTCCATCCAATCAGATGGTAGCACTAGCTCACTAACAGCTCTTTTGCAATGCGATATTAGAACGCTGGTTGACCTAGCATTTAGTAAATTGGATAATGAAATGATTGCTTCAATTTTCCTATGTAGAGTTCCTTATTAAATCTACTCATAGTGCTTTCAAAGTTAGTATTTCATATGAGTATTAAACTCATTGGCTGTCACACACTAGAAAATAAAGTGTGGAGCTCTGTTAGGTAGTTAGGATTTCACCTCGCTTTCGCAAGCCACTTAAGATGCCTTAGTTGAATGCTAGGTATGCTATTGTGTAGAAATATGGTATTAAACATATTTAAAAGTATTTATAAATAATATTTATAATTAATATAATAAAGTTTTTCGTATATATCTAATTTATTTGAAACGAAACGACGAAACGTCGTGAAATAAAAAGGTTTTAGGTTTTAGTTTTTTTTATCGCAAAATAGATCCGATATTAGTTTAAAATTTGTACAAGTCACGTTAGTTTAAAAACAATTAATTTATTTGAATCTAAAACAGTTTTCAGCTGTAATGCAATATCTATATTACCCAGGAATATTAATTATTTTTATGAAAACTATGTTCTGATGTAACTTTTTGTAGAAGTCGTTAGAAATTAATAAAATTATTAATTATGATGACATCAGCTCTTATATAACCTTATTAATTAGAAACTTGTTATATTTAGGTAATTAAAATACTAAAAAAAATGTTTTCTCAATGTTTTTGTATAGGTACTAGTCAATTATTAAAATGTATTAGTAAAATTTTGTTTAATCGAAGTTGATTCCAGATTTTATTATATCCTAAATAATGCCAGACTGAAACCACCCTCTATATTTCATACTCAAATATGTACAAATAATTTTATTGTGATTATAAACCTAACCAAATTTTTTATGTAAGCGTCAAGAAGAATTCACCTAGAATTTCCCGGGGTCAATCTAAGCACCTTATTTGTTAACTTTTATTTTTAATTAATTCTATCCAGCAGCTTTATTTTGATTATAGTCAAAATCAGTATTGTATTGTAAAGATTTGAGAATTTTTCAAAGTAAACAGACAATCAAACAAAACAAAACTGTTCTTTTGAGTATAATTTTTTACATAATGTACAGAATTATTACTGTATTACCGTAAATCGTTTTTTTTAATATCGATATAATGACTTCATCGATATAACCAATTGTTTGTAATCCCTTTGAATTGTACGTAAAAATTAATTTAAAATATCCCTTTACATTACGATTTTTTTGAACAACCTTTTTATAACAGAATCTTAACTATAAAAAACGTAAACGTATACGTAAAAGTAAACGTATACGTAAACGTAACGTTCCAACCAATATATGTCCCTTAATGCCATAGTATGTGATTCAGTCGCGACAAGTCTTCACCTCTATATAACAAATAAGACCAACCTTACCTCAAAATAACAAACCTCAGTTCAATGAATTATTTGATAGAACGAATATTTACTTGTCCCCTTGCGATTATACAATGCACTGTATAATGTATACATGAATGACGTCACTATTATAATATACACATATAATAGATACACAAGTCGGAATCAAATACCTACTCAAATTTCCTGTAAAGATATTATATTTTTATAATATCCATCGGACAACGATTTTACAGCGAAGCAAGTACCGATATTGATGTCCGGTAGTTTATCCACATGCATATGTGTATGTATAAATGTTTGTATGTATGTATGAATGTTTGTTTGTATGTTATAAAATGATGTTTTAACCAATACATACAAGAAGAGACATAAAAATTATAGTTTTCTCTTACTATTATCTGAAAAAGTGCAACAGACATTTTTTTATGCTTATCAATTGGATGAGAGCAAATTTTTTTTTTACATATTTTGTGATGGTGATTAAATAGTTGTTGAAATTAGATTAAGTGAATTTAAATTAAGTTTTAATGAGTTATAAATATGCTATATGAAGTGATTCTAAATGTACGCTGGAGTATGCTGTCAAACCACTCACACATACTTACTCAAAATGAGTCAACGTAATGAATACGCGCATAGTATATGGCAAAGAATTCAAACTAGCAAAATACCATAAATGTATAAATGCCACAATATACTAATAGCTAAATATGGTCATGATAAGATTAACTGGCAATATCAAAAATAATGTTTTACTGGACAAAAATCCAAATCTATTAAATGTTTCTCAAAAATAAAAAAAACGATACCCTTTTCTCTCGTGTTTATGAAAAATTTAAGGCTAAACTATTTGTATATCTTTGGTAAATTTTCATGAACTTAGCATTACATTTCTTTTAGAAGAATGCTTATTAAGGACAACTAATAATTTAATTTGATTTAATTCTTTTAAACGGTACTATCATCGACCATTAGGTTGGTGTACCTTCCTGAACTGTTCATTAAAAGTTGCCTGTAAATACTTTATTATTTATATTTGTAAATTAAACTTCACTGAATATAATTTCTAGGCAAAACTATTACAATATTTACATTACACAATTCATAATGTACCTTGAACAGCTTAAAGTGGGCGAAATTTAACAATAATTATTCAGAAATGAAGATGATTCACGTATTTGTAATTGTAGGTAATAAATGTGGGTAGAAGCCTTCAATCATTTTGAGATGATGAACATGAGACAGTTAAGTTGGAATAACAAAAGAATCACGTGTTTAAATTTAAAATAAATATATAATGAAAAATGTACCTGCAAAAATGCCACAACCAACATTAACGTTTAAAATTATTTATAAACATGTAATACTACGTCGAGCTTATTTATACCTATATAGAGGTTGCGGGTTAATTAAAAAAATATACTATTAGTAACTTAAAAAGAACGTCAAGGATGTAAAAGAACGGAACAGATACTTTGAAAGTGATCTGAAAGTGTTGTGATTAATTAAGATCTTAATGTATATATATATACATTGATGTTTGATTACAAAATTACTTGTAAATCATACTAATCAAGTGCTTGGACTAATCTCTGATGGTATTCCGATAAAGAATTTTAATCAGAGATTATAATGGTGACGGTAAGTCGAGCACGTTTACCCAACTAATTATTTTAGCTAGAAAGGAACGTGCTGAAAAAAATCATGACATTACCCAAAATGTTACGAATACTTATAAATTATTGTATTTTAGTATATATATTTTTACATAACCAATTTTGAATGAATTATTTCTTATCGCTTTTTCTGTTTGCTTGTTGCTTTTATTATTGAATATGAAGTAGTTGATTGTGTTAAGTCCACAGTTTTGCCAGATTTCGTAATAATATTCATTTTATATTCGATTTCTAAATCTGAATTTCACTTGAAATGTATTTTACGTAATATAATCTATAATCCTATTTGTAATTCGCTTCTACTTCCTGTGAGAGCATTGTTATGTATCTGTTATAATGTTTTGAATGTCTGTAGTGAGCTCACGTATCGTCACAGGATATCCATTCTGGTAGACTAACGGGTTGTTAAAGCATCATCCGGTCTCTACATATTATGCCTGGTTAGTTTAAATAGGCCTACCGTCCTGGTTGTCTTTTAAATTAAACAATAATCATAATTCTGTTTGTCGGGTCATAATACCACGTTTGAATCGTAGCCGCAGCGGAGCAACGACCGTCCGACGACCGCCGTCGCCATCTAGCGGCACAGTTACAATGCCAATAATACAATCTCTATATCATACTAGTAAACTAATTAATGCTTCGCATTAACAAGTGAATGTACTTATCCCCCACAACTTAGAATCGTGTAGTCCATCTCGCCACAGGCAACACTAATCGTAGGGTAATTTTACTAGAGAATTTCGTTGCCCTATTCATAACTGGCAATGCTATGACTGAACTGTAAGTCTCTGGAAAATAATATCACCTTTTGTTTAGGAATACAGTGAGTACAGTTGCGGGAAAGCGGCGCTCTCTCAAAGCGGCCTCGTTCCCCTAAAGGCGCGGGCGCCGTGACGTGTCACCTGTCATAATTCACCCTCGGTGACTTGTAACTAGTATATTTATTCATACACTTACCTTCTATTGACTGAAAAGTGTTCCTTTCGAGTAAGCTCACGATAAATGTGTAACACGATGCACTGCACTCACGATGATACTTCGCGCCTCAGCGGCGACCCGGTATACACTGGAGGTCGTACTTAAGCCCCCCGCTCCTCGCGTCCTCGGCCGTAAGCCTCCACAGGTGAGGCGGAGGAGGGTCGAGGCGCGGGCGCGGGCGGCGGCACTCCGCAGTCCGCATCTCTAGCCGCCAGTGTCTGTTTGGCGCGAGAGCGACCACTCGCATATACATTTACAGCGATGTCCGCAAACGGGTCTGCGGCGATGGAGCCGCGGCTCTGCCACGTGCGGAAGGTGGCTAATTTCGACGGATACGGATTCAACCTACACGCCGAGAAGGGGAAACCCGGCCAGTACATCGGAAAAGTCGATGACGGTTCACCCGCGGAAACTGCTGGTTTACGTCGTGGTGATCGAATTCTTGAAGTAAATGGGCAAAGCATTACAGGTGAATCCCACAAACAAGTGGTAGCGCGTATCAAGCAAAGGCCTGACGATGCAGAGCTGCTGGTGGTAGCTCCCGCGCCAGGCGAACTTATGCCCGATTTAGACGCACCCGAGCGTCCGGTTTCTGCTGGTTCAGATTCTCAGCCTGCGAATACTTCACCTACACCTGGCGGAAACGACTCCACGAATAACGTCGATCGCAATGACTCCCCTTCAGTTGAGCCTCCACGTCTAAACCTACAAATGACGGCAGCAGAGATGCGGGCTCATCTTGCAGCCAAGAAAAAAGTGGATCCCAAGAAAGTTCAAATGGATCTTAAGTCCAAATTTGACATCGTAAAGAAGTTATGAGGTGCCAGAATGTGTGAGGGTGTAGTGCGTGACGTAAGCTGCGCGTGCGTCGCTCAGGTTGTGGTGGTGTAGCGGGTGTGTATGTCCGTCCGTACGTCGGGAGTCACGGGCGCGAGGAGACTCACGAGGGGTGAAGAGCGGCGGCGCTGCCTTCTCGCTCTGCTCCCGTGCCGCTCTTATCGCTGCTCGGTGACATCAGTGCTCGTTGAAATGTTTGATTTGCGATCGAATTCTTGTACAATTTTATGTATAGTTTTAATGCGCCGCTACTTTACCAGACCCGACAGAATGAAATAATGCCTTCCGTATATTGCCATTGAATGTACATAGGTACTGCTCGTTAATAAGGAGTTTATATCAAATTTAATATAAATGTATCAATTTAAGTAATTATCGATTTTTATGAAATGATTATCTAAATGTGTAGTTAGATTTATATAAATTATAAGTGCAATTATGTTGAGTGATCAATAAAGAAAGATGTAAAACTGTTGTTATATTCTGGAGCGCGCATCGACGCGTCTCTGTCGCCGCCCTCGCAAGTCACCCCGGACATGGGACAGTTATCCTTTATATTCAAACTTAAACATAGTATGTCACTACTCACTATACTGTAATACTTATCGTTAAAAGGTTCGTTATATAGAGATAAGCTTTGTATTCACTATATCTCACTGGTAACTTATTATTCAATTTTGGAGAGTTATTTCAAATCGCTGTTTTATTTTAAACTCTTCGGTTGGTTAGTAAGATTGAATATACCTACTATCTAAGTTGATACCAAACTGGTTTATATAGGTATTCAGCGAAAACAGTTTGAGCCACGTCGCCGCGGTTTCGACTACGGTATTTTTAGATATTTTCATCAATAAGTTAAAAAGAACTACATTTTATTGCGTTGTATCGCGTAAAATGTTAAAAAAATATACTTAAAATAGGTACAGCAGTTTTTGTGAATGTATTTTAAGGTGATAACAACTTTCTGTGTCTTTCAAATTCTTGAACATTCAAATGCTTGAATAAATACAGCACTTGTATAGGAATTATAATAGCTTCCACTTCACTACATTATTCTATTTTTATAACAATACATATTTTTTGTCATACCACAGTGCATGCGCCTGCGCATACGACCTCAGCTCGGCCTTTGCCGGCTCGCCGCATCGGCCTTGCTCGGTGTCCCGATATGTTCTGTAAATTGCTACTAACATTTTATTCATACATAGACACAAAATTGACGTTAAACGTATTATTATAAGTACCATAATTTGTTCAAGAGTTATAAAAAGATCTAGAAATTCTAGTTTGAAATAAATGTACTATGGATTATAGTTTTGGTATTCTGTAATAGATGTTAAAAGTTTATAGCCTATTCATTACCTTAATATAATACTAATTATTTGGTTTTCAAATGTATGTCATAATGGATTTTACAATTATGTACAATGGACGTTGTATTGTTGACGCAAGGACGGGATAGTGACTCATAGCTCATCCGTAATGACTATTTACATTTAATTATTATTCATTCCTTATTATTTGATATGAATTGACTGAACGTTTATACGTATTTCGCTATATGAACAGATCTTTGCCTTGTCACTGAAAGGCTGCCATGTTACTTATAATATACTTATATATGTAAGTCTGGAAAAAACTAAGAATCCCATTGAGTTTTTTCTCTGATTCGTCTCAGCTATATCACAATGTGTAATTAAAAGATAAAAACCTATATATTCAAGTCGAGTCTGAACAGCACACGAAGGGTTCTGTAACACCAAGCAAACTTAATTGGTGATGAAAATAATTAAAGCACATTCAAATCTATAAAACGACCACTTTAAAAAACATACATATATATTTCATAATTTAATAAATTAAAACGAATATCCCACATATCATGGTACATGCGTTAGACTACAGTACCCTAAAGCAGCCAGTTTTCCTCGTTAAGAACAGACGCTGCGATAAATGCATTTACATAGAGATGTGAATCTCTTCATACCGCTAATGTGTATGTTTGTTTTGTACAATACTTAGTATACTCTAAGGCTTATATAAAAATTCGACGACATCAGAACATCCCTACAGGCACTTTCATAAAAGGACTTTTATACCTACAGGCACTTTTATAAAAGGACTTTTATACCTACAGGCGCTTTTATAAAAGGACTTTTATACCTACATGCGCTTTTATCAAAGGACTTTTATACCTACAGGCACTTTTATAAAAGGGATTCATCAGAGGTGTAATCGTCATTTTATTAGTTTTATTTACAAGTATACCATCATTAGTGTCTTTGATGAAATAGGAATGTAGGTACGTGCGTGTCGCAAGGCCTCCAGCTTGCGGTAATTACATCTTATAAAATCTATTGGTAGTCATATTTCATTGGCTCTGTAGATATTATTAGTACTGAGTTATTTGAGAATCTTGCAGTTGGTTGTGCTCACTAAAGCTAAGTGTAATGTTGGGGTGACTATTTTAATACATGAATTAAAATAAATGACGCCAATATCTGTAAAATACTTACACATAGCCTTGGAGAGTAGTTTACAATTTCATTATAAGTCATGTTTTGAACAAATGAGATCTAAAAACAATTAGATGCGTAGAGCGAAACTACTTATAAAATAACAAACAGGCGTCCCATCATCCAAATGAACGGTTTTGATTTTTTCTGTCATTGTGTTTGTATTTGCTAAGACGATATGTATTTAATTTCACGAATAATAGTTATTGTAACGTCAACATTCCATTCGTATAATTAGGATATTATTGCATTTAATTAATACAAACGATTTAATAAGTACTTTATTGTTTTACCATGAAAGAAGGAAAAATGGTGTATCAGTTTCTTTAAGAATTTATAAAAATTATCAGTTCTGAAGTTCCTCGGGTCTCAGACAGGTCTCAGTACTGGCTCCGTATGTTATACTATATATATTTTTTCATTATAAAACCAGTATCTTTATTTTGTTTACCGCTTCCCACACAGTATTTATACAATGACGAAGCACAGACCATGATATCATGTACTATACCTAGCTTGTAACAATAAATATTTACCTGTGATACTTATTTCAGTAATACACGAATATTTTCAGACGTACTAATAACTTGTTAAACATAAAGGAATATTTTTTTCAAATTAATGAAATAAAACCATAATCAAAGATGCAATTACGATAAAAATGAGATGCAATAAATGTCACAATGCCAACTTTTAAATAAATATAATTTACATATAATACAGACGTTCTCATTGCATTTAAATATAACATAACAGAGACAGTTTCTTTACCAGAGTAATAGAGCCTTGAAGATTGATTATAGGTTGAGATGAACGCTGCAATAATAATATATGTATTTACTTAATCTATTTGTCCGTCCGTCTATATCTATTTTTTTTAATTAAAGAAACACTTCTAAACTGTTAAAAATTATTATAGATTACACCAAAAAATATATAATATAATAACTGTAAATATTTGATACGTGGCAATAACACGAATATATAAAAAATCATCATAGTACATAGAAATCTAATACTTTCCAAGAGCGTGCCATATTATCAATATGGTATATATTTCCCTAGCGACGCGACGTACCTGAACTTATAATATTGATTTTAACAACTTTATCTACACTTTCGTGAAAAGTGTGCAGAAATATATATTGGTTTAGGTATAGCTAATGTGTTTGTGTGAAACCTGGCAACAGACCACGGAGTATTTACATTATACATTACTGAATTACTGGCCGCTACTCACAGTGGTTACAAATGGCTAGGCTATTGAGACACCGAAGCGGACACTGTATGAGTTTCACCTCCGGGAAATTCCTCGATCCTTTTCATTATTTTCAATGATATTCCGATGTTTCCTAATGATATTAATTTATATTTAATTGGCCCGATACACAATGAAATCGTTACATATTTTTGATATTTACTTTATATGCTACCTGGGCGTTTAGTTTTCAATTTCACTGGAGACTTTTTAGAAGTTTACATATTCCTTGGATGCCAAGTTTTATAAGGCTACCGACAAATAGCAAGTATTCTGTCAAAAACAAATTATTGTACTTAAACGTTTACATTTACCCGGCTGTATTCACGTTTACCATTCGCATTCGGGGTCCTTAATCATTCCGATTTAATTTCTACGTGAATACAGCCGGGTAAATATTAATATTAATTTCATGGTTCACGAAAGTTTAAATATAGAAATATTGTACTTTAATGTTTTTAAATTGACATTCCTACGATTAATTATACTTACATCCGATAGAACAACTTAAAGAGGAAAAAAATATGATATTATCTAAGTATATATGACCCACACTATGGAATGTATTCCTGATGAGCGAATTTAGTTTCTATAGATCTTATAAGTTACAATTTTATTGAAACGAGTATATTTGCATACGGAAACCGGTAGAATATGTTTGCCATATTTCTTGGTATTTTTTTAGCTTATGTATAGCATTGTAACTAATAAGTTAATATTATGACTTCTTGATATATTATTAAAACGTTTCTGAACAAATAACATATACTCTTATTACCTCCTAGAGTGTAAGCAAGTCAAAAGTTACAAGAATAAATTGTAATCCTTCAGGTTTACAATTTATTATAGATTTAAAGTAACTAGACGAAATCTGTATTTGACATTTTTTAAAATAAACATTTGATACGAAAAGAACACATCAAAAGAATAGTGCCTTTGAATTTGTCCTATGATAGTACATGTCGCAAGAACTATTAGACGGATTTTTATGAGGTTTGATAAAATTATTGATTAATCAATAATTAAGGTAGGATCTGCACGAGGGCATTGTAAAATTAAATATTTTCAAACATTATACTACTGTTTTCTAAATCAAAAATGATTTTGATTGTATTGCTTTTTGCAATGTACATATCACAGAAAATAAAAACTGTCAATATTGTTCTTCTTTGATTTTGATAGTTTTGCTAATTAAACGATAATTCTTTTTATAATTACTACAAATTAACTACAACATATTACAACAAAAAACTAAAAAAAAGTATTTATGCTCGTTGAATGTTGACGATTAATAAAAATTAAAAACTTACCCCGTCTTAATACAATACTTCTTCGAAAACATAAAAAATAAAGAGTAATAAAAACGAAGGAACAAATCTTCAAAGTTCAAAAACCGGTTATTCCAGCTTAATATTCAGATTCCGAAGAAGTATGTCCACATCATGGTAATTTTATGGGATCTGGAACTTTCAAAAAAGTACGATCTATTTATTCCTGAACATATTAAACAACCGGACTACCGCCAAGGCTAATAATATTGTAATAAAATTAAATATGAGAATAATTATATAAATAAAAAACGATCACAGAAAGTCAAAACCAAAATACAATTGTGATAAATTAAACCCCAGACTCTTAGAATAAATAACTTAGTATTGTAAAATAATACTGCCTTTAAAAAAAAGTATCATTCCTTATCATAAATCCCGAAACACTTACAAAAAGTATCATTCCTTATCATAAATCCCGAAACACTTGCAAATCTTAATAATACCGACACTTTCATACATATTTAGTTATATTTTAAATCAATGTCAAAGGTTCTAATTGCAGATCGCACTTATGAAAGGTCGAACTCCAATGGGACGGTTCCAAAGGGCAAGAAACTAACTGGATATTCTTTTAACTTAATATATTTTGTATAATATTGAATATTGAATCGCAGTCACAATTGCTATGTGAGAACAATTAAGAATTCAAATAATGAATAGAAAACGAGGACTAGAATAGCCAACCACGCCACTAGTAGTTCTATGATGCTCTGGGAAGTATAAAGGTTTAAACCTTAAAGATTATATAAATAGAAATAGTAATTATATAATGCCTTATTTTCAAACTAAGAATGGTAATGGCAATACTTTGGAAGTTGTTAGAATAAAGCAACATGTGCAGAATTGTTAACAAGTTGATTATTTACGCGCCTACGTATTGTTCACAGAGTACCTAGTTTTATAATAAGCTTTAGAAACAAGAACGCGTGTAATTTGAGCTTTAATTCTCTTTTCCGTATTTCTGCGTTAATTTTGCCCAATATATTGGTAAAAAAAATCCATATCCCAAAAAGGTTTTTTTGTTTTAGTGAGTCTAGATTTAAAAAAAATATAAAATAAACAATATTTGGTTATGATAAACTGTAGTGTATATTTTGTGTACCCCGCTTTTGGCATCAAATTTTAGTATGTTTTTTTCTGGAATTACTTTGTACTTTCTAAAAAGTACAATGATCAGTTCATATTATTTTTATATTCTTTTACTTTTCTTTTATTTTTATATGAACTGATTGAAGCCTCTTTGGAATCAGTTTTAGTAATCCCGAGGACCCATGTTGTGTGTCTCATATGTTCACTGACAAAAAAGCTATAACCAGAAGATGTTTAAAGTTAAAAAAAAATAGCGGTCACAACAATGAATTCCGATATCATCATAAATTCGCAATTATACTCAAGTTCTTATGTTTAAATTTACACAAATTCAAGGAAAGAATCGGTTGGATAACTCCTCTTTAGATAAACTGATTGACGAAAACGCAATTGTATTCCTTAAGTTATGATTTCAACAGATTGTCTCAAGTTTAAATATTTATTAATGATAAGTAAAAACTGGGGAAGCTTATACGCTAATATTGCTTCCATTTGGTGCTAGGTCGGTGGGTGTTAGAATACAATCAGACATGTCAAATCGTTTCCTGAGCTGGTGACAGCGCGGTGGGCTGTACTCTAATCGTGTGAATCTTGCGACCTTGTGTCCGATCTGTACATTGTTATTCATTTGTAGATTACATTGTTATATTGAAGCATTAGGTTTTAATTCACCTTGATTGTCATATTATACCCACAACTGTGGTTAGAGGTGGGCATGTAGTTGAAAGCAGTTTTTAAATAAAGTTAGGGGTTTTATTCATGTTTATATTTTATATTATAGTAGCAGGTAAAAAGGCCTGAAAATATGGGTATGGTATTTAATAATGGGTGTTGATTTTCTTAATGTAACTATGCTTCTTTGTTAGAACGCTTATTTTACATCGCTTTAATATATTGACAGCATTCACTAAGAAAAATAAGGTACTATTCGTTCTAAAATAAAATATTTAGCATCCATACAATCTTCTATAAGTATTGGTCATGTATGCATCTAGCTCCACAGTTGTTTGGGGAAACTCTTCAGTAATTTCAAAGGCTTAGTCCAAAATGTATTGTTCGTCCTGTTACACAATCAAAGAATATTTTTACTGTTTATATTTGGGAAGCAGTTAAGTCTGTCAGCTATTAAAACTATTGTTTGATCGTGACAACAATGCCAATGCGTCAGATCACAACTCACAATATCCAAAAAAAATCCACTGCCAAGGCTAGTACTACATATTTAGAAACATCGTCTACATCGTAAATATTAAACTCCTAGCAAAAATGTATAGTGGAGTAGACCTACCATATTAAAATGGTTATTGCTTTAAATAATTGTAAGCCCTGATCTTAATGATCTTTGATCTTTGATGGTCTTTATGATAAATCTCCTGTAATCAATTCATTGTGTCACTAATTGATAAATATAATAGGTATATAATAAATATTTTGCTTCATTTGGATTTTACTGACAAAAAGGAAATTGTTTTTATAAATTAGCTTATCTTGGTAAAAATAATCTTAAGTTTATCGGTGTAATATATTTTTGTGGAATTTATATAATAAAATTCAAGCAATAAATAAATATGATTCATGATAATCAAAGCAGATACGAGTTGTTATCCTTTGCACTTTGCAAAGAATTGAAAGATTTTGAAATTGAAAGAAAATAACATTTTATTTATTAGAAAATTATATAATATATAATAAATTATACAATAAATGTAACGCCGTTACAGTTTTATAAAGCAATAGTCATTAACTGCAACATTCTATGTTAAGTGACATGCTAACTTGATGTTTTTGAAAAAAAGGCCAGCTGATTATAACGTTTGTACATAAAAAAGAAATTCAAAGATTTTTGGGGCCAGTCCAGTAAGCTTTTAACTTCTGCTGGAAGTGAAAATCACTATAAAAACATTTATAAGTAGTTTAATAAACTGAGGAAATAAATTGCGCTGTTCCTGTAACGAAATCTTATCTTATGCAAATTAACCCGCTACACTCTGATGGAACTGCCACAAAACGTCATCATTTGGTTAGAAGGGTTGTTATAGGGTTTACCACCCAAGCCTGCTTAAATAAAGTTTGCTAAAATTATCTTTTCAATGTTAATCTATACTGCAAAAATTTAAAACATTGGTTAGAATTCTAAAGAAGCATAATATATGTCGCCGAATTCTCCGACGTGGGTAGCGATACGGTAGCTCAATAGGTAGAGAGACGCTTTCTCAGGGTAGCTGGTTCAAATCCCTCGCATTGGTTCATTTTTCATTACATGCTTATTTTATTTTCTACATTAAATCGATAGTTCCACGGGGCTAACACCTAAGTCCCATTCTTTTTAATATTTTCGTCAACGATATAGCTTTCAGTATTCTATACAGTCTATGTTTGCTAATGAGATTTTTAAAACACTTAATAGCAGGTACGATGTTAAGTATTTTTAAAGTGATATTGATAGGATAGTTCAGTAATGAAAACTTTATAATAAGCTCAACTTTCTGGATATATATGGTCTCTTTGATTACTTTCAGAAAATCAATCCATATAACTTCGTAGAATAATAGATTAATTCTCTTTTTAAATATATCCACATTATTATATATTGTGTATGAAAACACTTCACTTATTTTTAAATACAAAAACGAGTTATAGGATATTTTATTGTATATTGCGTGTGGTATTTATATATAATTAGCTTCTCATTTTATTCTAGTACATATTGTTAAAATGGTTATTGCTTAATGAAAATGTTGTTAACCTAATAAAAAAAGTAAAAAATAAACATTCGTAAACATTCATAAACATTTCATATTTTTATAACAATAGAGTTATTAAGATATACTGTTTTAGTTCATTCAGGTAAAAGATTATCCACGGATTTTCTTGCCAGTTCGCTTCCATGAGTTTCATACGTGCAATGTAAGTTAATTGTTATGCCCTAGCCCCTACTTGAAATAACAAGCTTCGACTTTGAATACGAATCAAATTTCTAGCTTTGTTTCCAGTCGAGTTAAAAGATCGTACAGAATCATAATCAGATCGTAAGAAGAAAGTGTTTTTATAAAATTTATAAAAATTATAATTTGCAAATATATTTTTTTTCATAAGATAATTAAAAAGATGTCCAATACAACAATCATACCTGTCAGCAAAATATTCTTCTATCAACAGTGGGTATTTAAGGAAAATAGATTAAAAACAACTATTCACATTTTTGATTTATATACTAAAATATTCATCAACAAGGACATGACTTGAACATATATTTATAATACACCTATGACATTCCTTACTATCCCATTATTTGCACACACATACAGCTTCTACATATGTACATACTACTTCACTTGTGTCCACATGCTACTTCACTTGTGTCCACATGCTACTTCACTTGTGTCCACATGCTACTTCACTTGTGTCCACATGCTACTTCACTTGTGTCCACATGCTACTTCACTTGTGTCCACATGCTACTTCACTTGTGTCCACATGCTACTTCACTTGTGTCCACATGCTACTTCACTTGTGTCCACATGCTACTTCACTTGTGTACACATACTACTTCGAATTGCACACACATACTACTATCACACATACAGCTTCTACATACTACATAGCTTGTGTACACATACTACTTCCACTTGTGTCCACATGCTACTTCACTTGTGTCCACATGCTACTTCACTTGTGTACACATACTACTTCGAATTGCACACACATACTACTATCACACATACAGCTTCTACATACTACATAGCTTGTGTACACATACTACTTCCACTTGTGTCCACATGCTACTTCACTTGTGTATACATACTACTTCGAATTGCACACACATACTACTATCACACATACAGCTTAGATTTTATTAATTATATTTGTAGGAAATACCTTGTCATTTTATTTATTTTCCAATATTGTATTTTTAGTTCTGTCAAGTACCGAACAGGTACCGAGGTCAATGTAGGTAGATTTAGATGAGCCTTTATTTCGTCTGTAGTATCTTTGGAAAAAGTCAAAAACTTACAATAAAATAGTAGAGGATAAGAAGGATTCATTAAAAAAGTAAAAAATTCTAAATATTGGTATATTTTCAAAAATATTGTATTACATGAGCTGAATTATCTATTTACAAAAATAAAACATAATTAACTTATTATTTCAGTTTGATAGCTGCTAATGCTTAGGTACAAAAATTAAATAGCACTACATTAGTTTTGCGCGAAATACACACTGCTTACCAAATATATTTACAACATAAGCATGCAAGCGCTTACTTCACTGGCTACATATCAAATATAAAATGTATATATTTTAAAATTTCGATTTATATTTGTCACTAACGTCATATTTATAGCAATGATGCGACAATAAAGTGCCAAATAGATACAGATAACTCTGTATGCTTCCGTATCACGAATACCTATTCTTTACTGAGTATTCTAAGAAAAAATCTTTCCTTTTAATAGTATTTTCCGTAAATATCTATTAGTATAAATAAAATCATGGAATAAACTTAAAATTACCAAGTTCTAACAGCGTTAGGCTTGAGCAGAAGACTAGAAGAACAATGAGAATAGAAGGAAGCTGAGTACTATTGAACATTTTGCAGTTTCAAGAAATCGTGGAATATAACAAAATTGTTTCATGCATCAAATGTTTAACAGCTCATTTTTTTATATTGTATGACTGCTAAAAATGTTAATAAATAACCCATTTGTAACAGAAAATACATGAAACAATACTGTCACTTCTCTAGTCTACTTATCTCTATGTTATACAAAGTCGTTTCTAAGTAATAAAAGCTAACACACATCAGTCGCGCGAGCTTGCACGTGGTTATTTTAATATTGAACACAATAAGAGATCCATCGCCAATACGAGGCTAAATTATTTAATCATTTTGTTACAATATACTGTTATTTCTTTTGGCAATTTAGTAATGACTTTCCAAAAATATTTTTTTTGTTCAGTTTATTTGACAATAATAGTATTTACTGTTAATATAATGAATATAATACGAAAATAGAAACATATATAGAGATAGTTTCTAATATATAATATTTTTATCTTCGTTTTTAGAAGAAACAAAATGAATGGTTGACTTACACAAATAAGTTTAGGGAATTAAATACCATAAGAGCCTCAACGCTGTGAAATCACATGCAAGCCCCGTTGAAACACTTTTTCAACGTCAAAATTTAAAACAATAGTTGACACACGTATTTTTACTCCCGAAATTAATAATCGATCTACAATATGAGACTGAAATGTACACTATATGTATATGATCATTCGGCCTAATATTTCACGAAATATTAAATTTATATTTACCCGGCTGTATTCACGCAGAAATTAAATCGGAATGTGCCCGACTAGTTTTGAGTGAATACAGCCGGGTAAATATAAATATAATAGTCATGGTTCACGAAAGTTTAAATATAGAAATTTCACGAAATAGAGAGTAATTTCAATATTAAATAGCTTTTGTGATTTTCAATTTTAAATAGGACAGTGAAGTTACGTTATCAAATCTCGAGAGTATTCATACTGTGTCAGCAATTTATCAACGACTGCAAAATTAAATTACATTAATTTGTATTTATACATACATTCTTCTATACAATTCTTCAGATCTTACGAATTAGTATATTTTTAAATAACTATTTAGATCATATTTAATATTGCAGTCGCAGCAACACCTTATTTATTTTTAAACATTGTATATTTTATTAGCTCATACAAAATCTAATTACATAACTTAACCTACGTGTAAAATACGATAGACAGTCGTGATGCCAGAGCTCGTTAGTCACATGACATACAAAATATAACAAAAAATATCCAAATTAATAGTAAATACATCCAAAAATTTAAGGCCGTACACACTAGTAGCGATATAATTTACTTCCCTAGATTATGTAATGAAATATTTACAAGATGGAATCATTTTGTTTTATTGAGTGTGCACGAGCCTTTATAAAATTTGTGCTTATTTGGGGTACAAATTTGGCCCTTATAAATAGGTTTTATAAACCCGTTCACTTTTGAATGGTAGTTAAATAAAAAATACAAAATGCGTCCGGCGTTGACAATAAATACACATAGCTCGGCTAAACTCCGACTCTACTCTTTGGACATTTGTTTTATTTGGTACGTTCATACCAAAATAATAATACAATGGCTTAATTTTATTATAACGATGGGTTTCGGGTAAAAAACAATAGATATCTTCTTAAATTCAGATCTAAACAATAAAAATACTTAATTTTTAATCAATACGCTTTCGAAATATGGCAACATAATTACAAAAGAAACATGATTGTTCACTCTTATCATAATCTACTGGGTATTTTGGGCAAAATTATTTTGACGTACTAAATTATGCTACCTAAGCGCTATTGTCCAACAACTATAGACGTTTTATATTGAATAGTTTGTTTTATACATATAGTAGATAAAAAAAAAGCATACTGTATAATAGAATCAAAATATTTCCGCTTCAGTAAAAAATACTCCTGATATGAATTATTCCAAAACTGCTATCATACCATGATATTTTTTATAACACACATATACAGTATGCTTCAAAAATATAACAAGCATTTTTGCAAACAATTTTACACAAGCATACACTACAATCAGTTCTGTCAATACTTATAACTGATCTTACATGTACAAAGTATTTAATCCTATGTCTATTTTTTGAACTTTCTACTATTGTAATAAGCGGAGTTCTGTATTAAAATCTATTGATATATACGATATTAACAAAAGGACATTGACGTATAAATTTATAAAAGTGTGAGACCAAAGGTGATTTAGATATATAACTCTTATTAATATGGGGTTAGAGGTGAAATGTGAATGACTTCACTCATAGAGTTTAGCTGTCTTCAAGTAGATTGTGGAGCTCGGCGTAGTTTAATATGGCACGGTGTAGGAATTCGTACTGCAACTGTAAGAAAATAAAATATTTATAGATTTTACTTGCTTTGATTATAAAAATAACTACATGCTATTATGGGAGACATAAAAATACCAAATACATAAAGTATAAAGTTATAAACTAATAACTTTAATAAAATATGATTTTTTTTCTATCAAATCTTTCTTAACAGGCGTCTCATCTTAATATCGACAGCGAGGACCTTTGGATAGACCTTGTAAATAGCGGTTTTCCTCATTTGCATAACCGATAGACGTCTTGAAGTATCTGGTTTCTTTTAGCGATTTCATTTACTTGTAATATCCAGTTTAATATAAGTAATTCTTAAAATATAATCTACTTAGTACTTAGTAGTTTGTGATTAGTCAGGTTTGGTTTGTAAGGTTCCATTGCGAAATCACAATTTTTTTAAATAAAAAAAAAGATACATTTATAGAGTAACTATAGAGATATAATCACAAAACATCGGTAAGTTTGTCTAGTATATATGATTTTGAAACCATTACTAGCCAATAAATATCTTTAAGTAATACATGTATTTTTTTCAAATACACTTTATTATATTTCACTAACACATATACCTACTACAATACATAATATATTATGGAAGTATTTATAAAATTAAAACACAAATTTTAATATTTTTACTAAAAATGTAAGACACTTTTTTTCTAATATAAAAATAATCTCCCATATTCAAGGGTAGTTGGAGAAGATTGCCTAATTTATACTGTATATAATAAAACCGTACCGTTCAATTTTGTACATTGTATCAAAGCTAAAGTCTTAATACAAGTAACTCAAGCCAACAAAAGAACATTTTGAAATGTTTATCCGTCTGTTGTCCGGCTTTAACGTAAAACTACTGGACGGATTTTAATGGTACTTATTTTGTTTTATGGCTATTAGTTTGCGGCATAATTTATTTTGAAGATAGGAATATCAGGTTCAAATTTTGGTCTCTGTCTGTGGTTCGGCTTTCACACAAAAAATACTGGGCAGACGCAAGCATTGTTTGTTAATGTCTCCTTGCAATAGAGTAAGTTTAAATATCGGGTAAAACGTTTATTCTCAGCGCCATATTTTTTGAGTCTCTGGGTGGGAGCTGACTGAGTCGCTGGCAACAGCTAGTGGGTAATATAAAATTAAGATATTATAAAAACGTAAAAGAATATACAAACCAAATGGATCTCACTGGCACAAATTTAACCACGACAGTATCAAAAGATTCAAATTAATGTTGTCCGATCGCAAACATCAAAAGCAACTTTAACTATATTGAAAGTCTGATTTATTGACAAACGAACTTTTTTTAATTTTCAAAGCCGAGCCCATACGGTGTTACAATAAACATGTAGAGGTGTACTCACGAAGGTGTCGACGGTCCTGGCGCGCTGCGAGCGCACCTTGCGGGCCACCGTGGCCACGTCCACGCGCCGCTCCACGCGCAGCTGCAGGATCAGCGTGCACAGCGCCACGAACAGCGGGGAGCGCTCCGTGCCATACCTGCTCGGGACGTGGGACATCGAGTTACTTCTGTCATATTGCTATATACGAATTATATATATTTTGTTTGTCAAAATACATAACATTATTGGATTTTTTGCTTGAGCACCGTTTTAGCGCTTTGGTAATCTTCAAACAAGAGATCACAGGGAGAACTACTAAACGTACTGATCACCAATTATTATTACATGTTAATTTCATTATAAACGGCACAAAGATTCTCTTATGACCTCGAAAAAGGGTTGTCACCGCCGTTATGGTAAAACTATTGTATAAGTTATGATATTGTGTAATCGTGACGTACTGGCAGTGCACTACAAGTGGTGGTTCGGGCGCGACGTCCAGCGGCGCCGCCAGCTCGGCCAGCTCGGCCAGCCCGCGTGTGACCTCGGGCACGTGGCCCGCCGCCGTGGGCCAGCCCTGGTACTGTAGATGACGCACACAGCGCCACTCGCCGCTCTGTTATGATAATAAACAATTAAATAATAAAGTTCCTTCGCCCTGTTTATCTGAAGACGCAAGAAAAATCTTTCAAAAAAATTCAAATTTTTTTTTTTAAAACAATTTCATTTTTTAACGGTTTTTCCGTTCCGAAAATTGTTAAGAGTCGAAAGATTCGCTGAATGACTAACAAATTTGACTCAGATCCAGAATCTCGTGATGAGTGTTTACCGCTGTCTTCTGAGATGACTAAGTGTCATAATAAATATACTACCGTATTTAGAGATCCGTTATTTTCCTTGTCTCACGAAAGATCTTATAAATATATATACGTAGATATACGTCTTATTTCATAACATTAACTACTGATAAATAAAAAACAAACCTTGTTATTGGTAACGCGGAACTGACGCCTCGTGTAGTAGGGACAGGACTCGCTCTCCTCGTACTGCACTGAGATGTGCTCGTACTGTACCGTGCCGTCGTCCCAGTACCGCGGGCACTTACCCTCACCCAGCTGTAACACAGTTGTGATGTTCATTGGGAGGTTTTTACTCATAACTTTAGGATTATGTCCCATATCTAATAATATTTAATAATAGCTTACCTCACTTAACATCACGATAGTGGAAACATTGTGCTCTGCGACCATCCGCCAGAAGTCCATGATAGTGTTGGGAAGAGGATCCTGAGTAATGATGAACCCTTCGGAATTGTCGTAAGCTAAAACAAGATAAATATTAGAGGATGAAATAGAAAAAAAAGTTTAATAAAATAACACATAACCACAGAGGATAGTCTCTCATCCCATCCTTCTAGAATCTTATAGTTTATTAACTATCTTTATTTTAGTATCTTATCTGAGCTATCGTTTGTATTTTAAACTTGATGGAAGCATATTCACATGTGAACGTACTTTGCTTTACAGTATCTACTAAAAATTCAAACGTGTGATAAGATGTGAGCGCGTGTGAAGAGTATTCGACAACCCTGACGTACCTTCCACGAAAGAGGCGTTGATGTACGTCGAGTAGTCGCGGCCGGGCAGCGGCGGCAGGATGACGCGGTTGCGGTCGTAGGGCAGGCAGTCGGCGCTGCGGTTGCGAGCGCGCAGCTCGTCCGACCCGCCCGCGCCGCCCGCCGCGCATGACTTGGTCGCCTCCGTGATGGGGGGGGACATCATCTTCTAAGGAAGAAGTTGGTTCACATACATCATAAATCATTCACATCTCCTTTATATTCATATTCAATTAAAAAAACATTATTCCTATATTTATTGAGCCCTCATCGCTTACCTCAAATTCATGTTCCATGAGACACTTGTCAGCCCCTTCAGGTGTATTTCTCAGTCTATCGATGGAGCTCTTGAGCCTGGAGGCTGGTATCTCAGTGTCACCGTAGTGCGCGTACTCCACTAACGCTCGGTACACGAACACGTACTGTTTCTGTTTGGGGTTTATTATGTTAATTTGAATTGAGTGTTCGAAATTTTGTTTACAATGAAAGGACTATATAATGAGGTTTATCTGAACAAATATAGTTATATTTTTTTATAACTACTAATAATATCTTACCAATGACTGAACCAGGAAGTTCCTCTGTCGTCGTAGTTCCGCAACAGTGTTGAAGACGGAGGCGTGTCCCGTAGCTCGTAGCTGTTCCAGTAGACAGTCGAGTGCTACGAGCGTGCCGGTGCGGCCTACGCCGGCCGAGCAGTGCACCACCACCGGCCGCCCCACCATGCTGGACCACGCCTCGTTCACGCGCTGCAGTATTTATTATTTTGTAACTAGGAAAGGATTATGCTGGTTTGAAAGTTAAGTTTTCTTTCAGATTGCCACTATAACAGATTCCAGCGGCCATTAGTAGATTCGTCTTTATCACGTTGAAGAGACAAACAGTCACGACGACCATCTTCATTCGGTTTTATAACCAAAGATAAGATTTTAGTTGCACAATAAAATATAAAATCGTTTCGAGGCGCTAACTCCTATTTAATGTACTAGAACGGTGTAAACAAGTATTATTTTTTATGTAGTCCTATAAATTCGCCGTCTCTATATAATCAACTCTGTGTATAATTTAAAAACTTGGAATACACAAAAAAATTAATGTATGTACCTTAATAAACTTAAGTATGGAGTGTGGGTGTTCTGGAGCGGCGAAGTCCTTCCACATGAGGAAGTGGTACTGTCTCACCAGGCGACACTCGCTCTTGGTCTCCCGCGGGGAGGTGGGCGCGCTGTCACTCATGCCACAGTCTAAGGACGGTGGAAAATTAGTGAGATACGATCTCGGAAACTATATCTATCTCTATATGTTCTTTTATATCTATGTATATCTATCTCTACATATATCGATGGTATTAGTAATATGACATGAAAAAGATAATTTGATGAGAATTCGAGATTTTGACAACTTTATAATAAGACTTAGCCAACTACGGAAATTAGAGAAATATTAAATATAAATCCACTGAACAAGTTTTGGTATGATAATAAAATTAGTTCTGTGTTACCTCCATTTCTCTTAGCGACTCCATTGTTTTCAACAATAGGTTGTCCATCTGAATTGAGTGGTTGTTTTGAAATCTTTAGCTCCCTCACGATGTAATCCGAATAACTATAAACAAATTATTTTATTTAGCAAAGAAAACTTCGAATGTCTCAGTATAAACACTGATAAGGAACCACAACTTAAAAAAATAATATTTATATAAAAGATTTATTTTTAATTGTTACTAGCTGATGCCAGCGTCTTCGTCAGCTTCCACACATCTCATGACTGAAATAATAAACTCCATACCCAATATATTAGTAACTTTATGGCATGGAGACATAGATTTATCAATGTTTACACAACGCTTGCGCCTGTCCAGTATTTTTTTCGTGAAAGCCGCACCACATACAGATAGACAAAAATTCCATCTGCTATTCCGATATTTCGAAGGCTTAGTTATTGCTCGTCCTCTATTTATCTTATCGTGATGTTATATGGCCTATATCCTTCCTCGATAAATAGACTATCTTATACTGAAATAATTTTTCAAATCGGTCCAGTAGTTCCTGAGATTAGCGCGTTCAAACAAACAAACAAACAAACTCTTCTGTTTTATGTATTAGTATAGATTATTAATATATATCTTGTCGCTTTCTACTAACCGTTTCTCGGACACGTGATATACGCTGACACATCCAAACGCCCGTCCGCCTCTCACTTCATCCGGCCAGTATTTGCTGCATTTGACTTTGGAGTACTCCTCCAGGTTGGTGAGCATCACGATCAGCTCTAAGTCGTGTTCCCAGATCATCCTCCAGAAGTCGTTGACGGTGGTGTCCGTGGGACCTTGAGCGCAGATAAACTTTTTGCGCTCCTGTGGAATTAAATTAAATAATATTAAAAAATCTAAATATTCGTTTTAGATTAAATTTCTATGTGCTGATTGATACATTTCAAGCTCGTGTGAGGAAATTTTTAAAAGTATTTTTATTTTGTATAACTACAATGAACTAAAGTAACCCATATAATTGTTAAGTTATAGCTAGTTTAAAACTACACTTAAAGCATAAGGAAGTTAGACTAAACCATGTTAGACTACTCATGCATCACCTGGTTAGGCTCCGAAGGGTCCTTAGTAAGCAAAGGACAACAGAAAAGAGTGAAACAGTGCATACTAACATCACAAAATAAAATGAAATAATTGTAAATATTTATAAATTATTGTTGTATTTGATATTAAATTAATCATTTAAAATTATTAATAACCTGACAAAATAATACACGAACCTTATATCCCATAACATAGTTCGCGTTGATATAATCTGACCCGGCGATGCCGTCTATCTGTGCGAGCTTGACCCGTGTCTGGTCGTATGCTTTGATATCTGGGTATCTGTTCTTGGGTTGGTTTTCGCGGGCTTCTGACGCGTGCGTCGTCCGGTCCGGGTAGCATTCCGGCAGCATCTGCAACAACTTTTTCATCCCCTTCGTGATTATACATTACGAATTATAAGAACACGACACATTTTTTTATAAAATACGATATTAAACTTATAATTTTAAAATCATATTTTATACCATATTTTATACAATATAAAATGTATTTAAGAAGATATAATCGTGAAGTTTTTTTATAATTTTGCTATTATTGTAGCATCCAATAAGATTGTAGGTTAAAAATGGTGTCTCCAAATATTTCAAATGCTGAACATTTTGAACTAAAATAAAAATAAAAATAAAATAAAATAATTATTATTGTCTCATTTAAGAACTCACAAATAAATATATTAATTATGTTGAGGTCGGTATAACGTGGCTTTTCTTTATATGTTATAACATTAACACATTTACTCTGTACACATTTTCTTCTAACGAATAGTTTAGTTTTATCGCTATTATTACAGTTTACACCAATTATAAATGGAGTTTCATATCAATTTTAATATTTTGATGGGTTTCCATTCTGATAAATAGAATGGTACTTACTATCTCGGCAATTAATTGTTTTTTGTTATATTATTTATTACCTCAAATTCCTTCTGGAAGCCGTAGTCGGAGTCCGCCTGTCGCTCGAGGTAGGCGGCCGCGAGCTCGTCCCGCGCCACGGGCGGCATGTCCGGGGGCACCGCACTCAGCAGCTGCTGGCGCCCGCCGATGTGGCCCACTACGTATCTGAAACAATATTTACGTTTAGTTGAATTATATTTCTTGACGCAGTTTCGACGCTTACGGTTTGGAAGGATCGTGTCCGCTGGGAAAACAGAGTCGTTAAAACATGGTACGTAGCAGACGGGCGCTGGTAATCGTTGCCTCAAGAATCGGGGTTCGGTTCTAATCGTGTTCAGAAAAACAACCGGCTTTTACACACACAATCGAACGGTCGAGTTACAACTAAGTAACAAAGGCGGCACAGCAAACGAGTAGGAAGCGATAATTTAAAGGCAGTGATCGTGCAGTCTATATCCGCATCACTGTTATTTTTCTTCGAGATTCTTCTTGCTTTTTAAAGGTTTCTTCGTGAGGCCGCTGAGATCGGATGATTTGGTAGGATTTCCTGCCTCTAACCTATGGGTTGCGTCCACTTTCTTGGTAGTCTTGACAGCTTCTTCTTCTATGTTCGACCTTATACATTCAGCCGCCGCGGGGAACTCCCCCTCGAGTTCAGCGCTGTTATCGTTTTTCGTAGGTATTCCACTCCGGGAACAAATGATTCCGGGATCATACGGTAGTCTTCATGTCTGATCTTTATCCTCCATTCGTATAGATGTCCTCTTCCTGATTTCAAGGGCCCTCAGCGTCAGTATTCGGACAACGCGGTTGGACCCGCAAAGATTAAATTGCGAAATGATTTTGATAAGCTGCTCCAGATTCTTTTCTAGGATTGCCACATGCGCGCACATAGTGAAGGTTCACCGGTTTTGACGCCCCGCCATCGGGCACATGCAGTACTCTCACTTATTGGGTAAGCAAAGCCACAGGTTGGTTTCATTTCCTCGTGACTAGATGTTGAACTGCCAATTGTCCTGATTGTGGTGCATCCTTGCAAGCTGGCCACTCACAACTTTCCTTACATACAGAAGAGTAGAAGCAGTAACTGCACTTCATCACTACAGACCTACTGTCTTTGATGGATGCCTGCAGGAATTTCTTGTACTTTACTAACGGCAGCGAGGACAAGACAGTTTCTTTTTTTTATAAGACTTTAGCAAGGCATATAGATGTATGTATGAGTACGTACCTGAGCGCGGCCTGTATGGGGTTCATCTCGACGTGGTGGTGCGGCGGCAGCTTGCGAGAGCGGCGCGCGCGCAGCACGCACCACGCGCCCGCACACAGCGCCAGCACGCCGCCCGCCACCGCCGTCGCCTGTGCGGTTACATTGAGAGATGCGGGTATTAGCACTACAATATATTCATGACCATGGGCTTAATCGTCACGTAGTATATACATACGGTCAACGATCGTTATTATTTAAGAAAATAGTAGTGAAAATGAAAATATATATATTTTTTCTTACCAGTAGAGCCAGCTCCAGCGCGGTGGGCGGCTGACTGGGCGCGGGCGTGGCGGCCGCCATCAGCACGTTCAGGTACTCGCTGAAGAGCGGCTCGTCTTGTTCGGAACCAGCTAAAGGGATTATAGTTACGGACTTTAAATACATTGATCGTATATAAAGAGTACTTTTTGTTTTTCTATACAATTTTCTTTATGCCAGTATTTCATATTGTACTCACGTATCAGTTCAATAAAAACAGTGTAGTTAGAAGATGGATCCAATAAGCCATCTTTAATTTGTACATCCTCTTTCACCTCAATCTCGATAAGTTTATCCATCATCATTGGATTTTTCATGTAATCCCTAAAACAATATTTATTATTATATAGAAACCTTTACAGTGTCTTTTACATTTTTTTACATTATTGGCCCCTTTTTAACAACTTATGAGTAATACATTACATGGTTAATGTTTCAACTGTCCAACAATGGCGTCTTACAAGACCCTTAGAAACCTTACCATTAAATAGTAGTGACATGTATTAATAAATGTAATATTTTCTTAAACTTATCGTTTATTCATAATAATATATACCTCTCAATCTCCAAATAAGAGCGTCTTTCCCTCTTCTCTTCTTCTGGCTCCGCGGTAGTGTCAATCTCCTCTTCAAAGAGGTCATCCCTGGTGGTGGTGGGCATGGTAGTGGTGGTTACTGGTGGTCGTGGGATGTCGTAGGCTCGTCGCGGTTTTCGTAGACACCGCTGACATGAGTCCCTTTTGAGGCCAGGGTCATCCTTGTCGAAGTACGATTTACCATCACCAATTACAAGATTGGATTCGGGTGGAAATTTTTCACTGAAATTTTAGTATTTTAATTTAATATACAGTTAATATTATATTTAATGCAAGTTGCGTTAAATAAAAGATAAAAGAGAACTTTTTCTATAAAACATCAAATCAATACACTATCATCAAAAAAATATAATATGATAATCATTTTAATTAATTAAGTAATAAAAGTATGGCAATAAATTTACATAATAAATAACAACACATACTTAGAGAAGACATCAGTGATGTAAGCACCGAGCATGGGCCGTACTCCATGTGCCTCCTCGTAGTCAACAATGCTGATGTCCCGGGGAGGTGGTAAATTGTTCCAGTCCGAGTTGGGAAGGAGTCTGACCATGTACACCCTAGAAAACATAACAAAATCTTAGGAAACCTTAGTTTTATGACAGACATCTTGACGACAATTGTTTTTTTATTTAGTCAACATAAAGACGTAACTTTAACATTTACCTGTAGCAACAGACAGGGCCGTTTCGTTCATCTATTCGATGTAGATGCATTGTGAAAACGTATTTATTATTATCCAGCTCCTGCAAGACAAATAAAATTTCATTCAAAATTCTTCACATCAGTACAAAAACCTAACCCTACACGATTCAGACGTAATTAAAACATTAAATATGTATATATTTTTTTAAATAAATTTCGTGACAAAAATTTATCGATATAGGGATTCGAACCCAAGACTTCTGGGAAACCATACCGCGCTCTACCAATTAAGGTAATAGTTGAGCCATACAGTTATGATTTACAATTTCAAATAAAAATATTAAAATTTACAAAACTTATAAATCACTAGCCACATACATAGCAAACCAAATAATATGTAAATAGTGATGCCAAACTTTATTTTTACTTTCTTAATGCCAATAAAAACTAACATGTCATTTCTCCGTACTGGCAACAAAATACTTTGTTGTCATATCATACAAAATCACGCGAACGGTATTACCTTTTCTTATCTTAGACCATTTTAACACATGTCTCTAATAGCCGCACTGCATATTTTCATAATGCGATAATAAATGAAAACTCCCCCTACTGTCTGTTTAATTTTCAAACCTGACGCGCAAATTCGCTCCTACACTTTTCCACCTCATTGGCGGGTAAAATTTAAAATTCGAACACAAAAGTGTTCCATACTGGCCGCAACGTCTACCAGTGTATGATATAAGAGCTCGCACACCTTCCTCCACTTGAGTCGCGGCAGGTAGGCGGGCGGCGCGGGCGCGGTGGCGCAGTGCCGCACCTCCTCGTCGCCGCGCCGCCGCGTGCGCGTCATCGCGCTCAGGCGCACCGTGTAGTTTGTGTTCGGTTTTAGATCCTCGAATCTGAGAACATTACGGTTTTTTTATATTATCTTGAAAATTGATAACATATGTAAATACTGATTTGCACTTTACTTTTGTGTACCATAACGTTTATCTTATTGATAAAATTTATTCACATATTTATTTTATCACAAACTCATCTAAGTGAATAGAATTTAGATGGCTAGAGTAGCGACAACTTTTCGGCCTTGCTCTTTGGAATGGCGATGGTCGAATAAATTTACAAATAAAATCATAATTTGCATTCTGGAATTCATAAGGTCACTCACCTTACACTTCTGGAGTCGTTAGTTTTAAACTTTGTAAGTGGTCCCCACAAATCTTCTTTATAAGTACCATATCTGTCCCTGTACGTTGCGTTACCTGTTAACTCCATCTGAAATTATATGTTCATTTTAACACTCTTAGAGTACAAAATATACGTTGATCTAATAATCAAAATTCTATATTTTTTTTCATATTAAGTCAGATGGCATGGGGATATTAAAAGACCTGCCATCTATAATAGCGAATAGAGATAAGTGTTTTACTCAAAATTCAAGTTATTTTGTTTCGTGAATTTCACAATATTAGTTTAAAACGATTTGTAAATTGTATGGTATATGAAATGAATGTATTTTTATGGCATGTTAAAAAATTAATCCACCATCCAAACCAATCCAATCAAACCATTTATCATATAGAATAAAAAAAATCTGGAACAATTTCTTATACTCACAGTATAACCCTTGATTTCGGCGTTTGGTTTCAGCGGTGGCTGCCAGGTCAAATTCATCCAGTTGCTGGTACAATGGACCGTGACGTTGCTGGGTCGTCCCGGGATGCCATCTAGAGTCGCAGCTTGCATTTCCAGCGACCAATTACCGCATTTTTTTGTGAAGTCCGAGCAGGCACATACCTATAATATAATAAAATATTAGTGTTTGGCTTTGATACAGGGATCTATGAAGAAAAATATATATTGTTTAATCTCTAAATACTTTTGTAATAAAATACTAAAACGCTATTCAGTATAACAACTTAAATCATTTTGTACAATGTAAGTGAATGGAAATAAAAATATAAATATGAATCTACTTACGCGAAAAACGTAAGTGCTATGCGGTTCTAAATTGTCAAACATGTAAGGCAGGTTTCTGCTGTCTCTGGAGTGATACGCGCGTCTTGGAGCGACTTCGTCCATTTTCCTCGCCTCCAGAAGATAGTAATGTATCAGCTCCGCTATATCCTCAGGCGGCGGCGCCCAGCCGATTGTCACAGACGTTGCCGAGAAACCATTGATTGAAATATGTGGAACAAATATTGGATCCTTGTCCAATGTTCGCACTGTCGACTCGTATATATGCGGTTTGCTGGACCCATAATTTGTAGTGACTTCTAACTTTAACTGGTATTTAGTCGAATTTGCCAATCCTTCCATTACAAACGATATATTATTGACCCTGATCTTCTCTGTCGTGTATAGGCTGAAGTCAGTGGATGGCAGTTTCCGGTACATCAAATTGTAGCTTTTGATTGGAGAGTTATATGAGCGAATAGTCCAATTGAGGAAGAGTTGAGACGCACTTATGGGAATAACAGTGTCTATGACAACTTGTGGAGCCGCGAAGACTATGACGTCAATCTCCCCGGTGATGTTCGATGACGTCACAGGGTCCCATAGCTCGCAGATATAGGTGCCGTTGTCTTCAGGACTTCGTATGTGGAGATCGTATTGGCTTTGCATCCGTTTGAGATCAATTTGCTTAGCTGCCTTTGTTGCTAGGTCGATTATATCGTCTTCTTTTCCTTTCTTCCACCATCTAACTTCATTAGGCCTATATACTGTAAATATATAACACTTATATAAAATTATCATCAAAAAGATATTTTATGAATGATCGTGTCAAACTTACTTTCAAAAGCACAAAACATTGTTACATTTTGTTGATCCGTTACATTTTGTTTTATTGGTCCAGATGTTTTATTGATTAGTTTTCCGGGAAAGCTGAGGTCCAAAACGACCACTTTGTCTGACCTCAAGTCGCCTAGTTTGGCTACGCAAGTGTAGTTCCCATCGTCATTCGCGGTTGTGTTCGTAATTGTCAAATTGTAGATTTTATATTTTCTCGGATTACCATCGAGATCTTTCTTTTGAAGTAGTCGTTCTTGGTTTTCTTGCTTTATCCTGTTATCAATAATATTAATTTATATCCTATTTATACTTTTTTATTTATACTCTTTGTATTTTTTAAGTAATTGTGGTATATGGTATAAATAAATATAATATTATTCAAATTATGTTCAAATTTGAAAAACAAATATACAGTTCTATAGAAATATATCTTTTTTTATCAAATTTAAACGAAAAATTACTTAAACATATATATTGCAATGTAATACATGTATAAGAAGAAATATGAAAATGTTAAACGGCTAATTCTTCTAAAGAATGTGTTAATATAAATGTGACAATTGTGCTATATATATACAAAATATTATATAAAAAAACACCCTCAAACACCCCTATAAACCGTCTCCTATATGAGTGAATAGAACCGGTCCGGAGGTGGAAAACGCAGAATCTTGTAGACGGCACTAGTGTGCATCTCTTATTAGGGATTACATATTTATACCGTTTGAAGAAGTTCTTGGCTCTTGGGAGTCGTACCGCAAAAAAGAAGTCCTAAGACTATGACATATGGTTTTATCTGGTAACTAGAGTTCTGAATACTTTGATGCAGAAAGAATTGATATTCGATGGGGATAGTTGGCTTGCACTATTCCAGACGGATGTGATATAACCGACAACGTACGATAATTAGTTTTCAGCCAAAATTCTTGCGAATATATCAGGCGGTTGCGATCCATACAACGTACTGTAGTTAGTATATTATATTTAATATGTTCAAATTTGTGAATGAACCCATTGAACTTGTATGATGTGTGTTCCGATTCGATGAAAATAGTATTACTCGTTGAGTTTTTTGGCATATTATGCATAAATCTATATAGGTACAGAACAGGGCTTATATTTTGTACACGTTGCATTGAAACAATGGATGAGGAGAGGGTTGGAATACAATCGAAAGGTAAAAACCCAAGGGCAATTCTGGAGTGGCGTCGAGGGATGCATACACGCGATCGCACCTCGTAAAATCTTTGTGAGGGCATCTCACTTCCCCCCGCCACTTAAAAACAATCCAGCAAACATGATTCCAAGCATGTTAATATTCGCAGTTTGAAAGCTGTATGATTTTTGTAAAAAAATTGTAAACAAAAAAAATAAATTTTGTAAATAAACATATACATCGAACAGCTAAGTTCCTTCTCATTCAAAAAAATACGTTGTTTTTTTAAAAGGAGAGTATAATAATATTCATATTTTAATTGAATTTTATTACCTACAAACAAAGTTATACATGTCCATACATTTGGTGAACTGGTAAATAGAAACTTTCCTGCAGACGTTAAAAAATTCAACAGCAACGTTTCAGGTCCGTAATTACGGGACGATAACCCTAAAGAGTGTCCCCTCACGGCTCACGTTAACGTTTACGGTATCACCGAGTACTAGATATCGTATACCTAACATGCGGATCGGTAACTACACCTACATTGACAAGGAAATATTCATAAAATATAAAAAATAGATATATTTTTAGTTTTAAAGAATTCCTTCCTTGATTATTTAAAAGTTTTTTAAAGGGAAGCCATAAGATATTTAAGTATTATTCGAAAATTAGATCACGAATAGAATTTGCGACAAAAATAATATTCAGTCCGAGAATTAAATCTTCTTAAGATTTCTTCCTACAAACTTATTCCTCAAGGCGTTTATTTGCATCGAAAACTCTAGAAACGATTCAAGATCGGAATCCATTATTAATTTCGAATTTATCATATCAATGAAAATCTAAGCTAAATGTGCTCAACCGTTGTCAAGCTTAGAATGAATGTAATAATATATTACAGTACTGTAGTCAAAGAATTTTATTTCTAACAAAACATCAGACTCTAGTTACAAGGCAAGGAATTCCATAGAATAACACACACAACACATAACCTTCTTTACAATATCTATAGGAGTAAAAATATAGTGGGAAGGATTTCTATTTGTATGCAACATAAAATTAAAGGTACATTTTTATATTATACTATACTTCTAAAATGAATAAATTGTTATTCAAACTTTTTAATTTTAAACCTTATCGATTTATATATTTCACAGAACCGTCTTTGTTCCTTCAAAAAAAACACCTATGCTGAATTTCACAGTTGCAGTCCATTATACGATCTGAGCCTCTCTATCTCAACTAATCTAAAAAGCATCTCATAGTGAAATGATTTAATGAGTTAGTGCTCCTCTCTGATTGGTAAAACCGTCTATTAGCTATTCGTCAAGGTCAAATCGTATGCTTTTAAATCGCGTAATGTAATTTGGCCATTACACTCGTACTGGAACACTTCGATATTATAACTGATCAGAATACTGTATCGCATGTATTTAATATATCATCCGACAAATATATATATTTACATAGTGGATGATTACAACATTTTAATATACAGAGTTATTCTTGTATTATTAAATTTATCTGAAGGTTTTGAAATATGATAAAGCGACTATTGTAGTGATGTTTGTAAACAGATAACAGGGCTATCCTTATAAGTTGATTATTTATAAATTATTACATATGTCAAATATTTATTTTTGTTTATTTGCTGTTGTTGTGATTGTCTTGATATATTTATTTACATATAACTTTTGTTATTACTTTTATTTGTCTGTTTACGTAGCAACGGAACGTTTTCCTACCGTTTTAATCAAAAAGACAATTTTTCTTTCTTCATCGAGAAAAATAAAAACACTGGTATGTCTTGCAATAATTAAATTCTGCTTTAATTTATTTAATCATAGTTACGATTCAACATTAAATCCTGTCAGTTCAATATGTCACCAATGTGCACACTTACAAATCTATGCGAGCATGTAAAAGTTGCTTTATAATTTGTACACCTCTGTCAAGAATAGCAGATGGCTAAAAAATTACATGAAATATTTTTATCCACTATTTTTGAATATGACTCATAATTATTTAACCAATTACTTCTAAACAAATACAGAAATAGAGGTTAATGTACTTTATATTTATAGAAATATGTATAAATAATACTAAACTAAGATATATTTTGCCCTATGATTTAAATATTAGTCATATTTGTGACACTAATATTAAAAAAGTATTTCATTAAAATATTATGTTGTTTTTGACTCAATGAATAACAACTAACTGAAATCATAATATGATTCCAATACTACATTACCATAGCTTGTATAATATTTTGTATTTCAAGACCACCATTACCTTATATCTGGTCCTAGCATTTTTAAGCTAAAATTTTAATAATTCATTACTAATTCCAAATCTTACAATGGTAACTTTTAAATCTGAGGTACAAATCACTAATTTTTAATATTTTATTCTATATGCCTAATAATTAAAATTACTATATATTTAGTATCTGCATCATTCAGATTTTTTATGGCACTAGTTTGAGAGCATTGGATCAACACTACATTTTTAATTACAAATTATTTGTAAAACACTCAAAAACAATCCTGTGTCACAGTATTAATATAAATTTTAATATCTATATAGGTTTATGTTTCAGTATTATATTTTACTATATTACTAACCTTTCACCGATCTTCAACGGCTTATTGTTATAAAGCCATTCTACATTCACTTCTGATGGTGATACATTGCAGCTAATGTTTGTCTCACCGCCAATATCTCCTTTAAATAATTGCAAGTCCAAAATCTCTGCAGCATCTTGACCTAAAAATTTTGTATCATCAGTGAAAGTAAATAACGGAAACAAGTATATCATCAAACTATTTATATATTTAACCCACAATGTTACGGGTCCAAGTCCAGTATTGGGTTTTACAAGATAAGTAATGTAAGTTTTTCTCTCTTTTTAATATTTAATAATTATAATAATTTGTTATTATTTTTCACCTCTTGATGCTTATTATTATAAGCATCAAGGGGTTTCAAAAGGTAATAACAAAAATGGAAGTTTAAGATACCTTTAATATTTATATGCACAACAATGCCTAAAGTATCATCAAAAATGATATAATATTATATTGTGAATTAAATTATTTATCAATTATTAGGATCTGCTGATGAAGTAAAAACATTGTTATTCTGTAACAAAACTAACATGGAAGTGGAGAAAGATAAAAACATAATATCAAAAAAAAAAAATCATAAAAAGTATTTAACCTATAGGAATTAGTGATACTCAGTTTTATTAATAAGGAATTAGTGATACCCAGTTTTATTAATATTTTAATACATTGAAGTTCAAAAAGTCCTAATTACAATATGTACATAAATAGAAACGAAATCTGAAATTTCCCTACAGGTTCATTTATCGAATATCTGTAATACAGTATCTGTCGTTTTTAAGTTTTTATACACATTGATACGTAGACTCCACTTGTATTTGTGAAAAAATATATTTTCGTAATTTGTACGCATCGGTATAACATCCTATAGGCATTTGAAACATTGCCATGGTATATTTTCATGTGTTTCATTTATATAAACTGTTTACAACTTACCAAAAACCGGATAACACGATGCGATACACCCAAAATAAAGCACAAGTGTTACGGGGTACTTCCTGACCAAGAGCAACATTGTCATGGCGGAAGATGCAGCCTTTTACATATAATACCCGGCACCCCGTAATATAAAACACATCGCACAATATTCAGACCATCTTCTGTTAACTTATACACTGATATCACTGATTAATTCTATAATTATCACAATAAAAATTACAAGCGGCTGACACCCAAAGCCGAACAAACAATCCCACTAACTAAACAGTGTTGCTAGATCCTAGTGGGTATTTTACACTTTAGCATCAATTTGTATATGTAAATGGTAATACGATCATATTAAACCAACTGACAGTAATATTATATTATATTTAATAATTTTATTAAAATTTATTGAAAAACAATTATGAAAAAAGAATTTAAATCAGGATTGAATCTCTGAACTCTGGGCGCCGACTCTTTCGGTCTGCCAATTGCCAATTGTAAACTGATAGTTGATAGCCTAGTACAATAAATTAAAGTATTAATATTACAAAGATGTGTGAACCCAAATTTATATATTATATTATCAAGATGCACGAGCAATATTGATATATATCTCGAACTTTATTTTTAAATAAGACGAGTGTTAAATATAGTTATTTCATAATCCAATTTGCTAAGCGCTGGGTCAACTAGCGTACTAATATCGCATTTTGAAAATACTGTTAGTGAGCTAGTGCATATGAATTGTAAGCATTTTTACAGGCTAGTTTTTCCACAGTTCTTTTTTATTTATAATTACACAATGTAATTAATTCTACAAAAGGTAAGTTTGTTATAATTTAGGCAACGTTGACAAAAGTGAAAATAATAAATTGATGATGAACTTGTGGCTTTTGACGTATCACTCCATTATTCTGCAACATTCATTTAAAAACCAACCTTCCCAGCTCAACTTAGAAAGTTATAACTATATAAGAGTTATCTACTACTTATCATGTGGATATTTATGTATAACTTAATTTGTTATAATACAAGAGAGAAATAAATACGAGAAACATATAACGATTCAGGAACAAAGCTTTATGAATTCTTGAAATATTATGATTTGATATAATAATAATTATTAATAATTAGCAGCACCAGTTTTAATAATTTTACAGGTTTCACATATTTTAGAATACTATTTTATTTCTTTCAATGTTACCAAAAAATAGAAACCTATTTCCACATGGCAGCATTGATTGTTTATTGACAAGACAAATGACAGACGGCGGGGTTCTAGTCGATGGCAGCTTTATTGAAAATATAATTTTAAAGGAATTATATGACTAGTATTCAAAATGATATGCGCGTTTATGTAATTTTGAAGTGAAAATGTGGTGTTTTATTATTGTTTGAACTGTATTCTTACGATATCTTCGTGTATATTGTATTATAAAGATGTATATTCACTTCACGTTAGGAGCCATTTTTATTGTATTTATTTTGTGCGTTCATTGTGATAATGCTGGGACTAACAACGAAATATTAGAAATTTATGGTGAGTTGTAAATTTATTCATATTTAGCTGATACAAGCTTTTCTTGCTTATTTTTTCAACAGAAAATGTTCACGCCTTTATGATTATTACCTGTCATTTATCCAGTGACGATGGTGGGGTTTTCTTTCAAAAGTAAATTGCGCGTTTTTATTATTAAATGTTAAAAATGTACTTTATTTTAATAATAATAAACTTTGTAGGCTGTCATGATAACTATAGGTAACAGATGTCATTATGAAAAGAAACAAAACAAATTACATTTATAAATATGTATATATCTAAGTCCTTATAAGCACCAAATTATAGGAAAAATAAACAAAAATATGTAATGTAATATTTTGTAGCTATGATGTTTGGGACCACTGGTAATTGGCCTATCTAGAGATTTCCTTAAATTAACTAAGTACTTAATTCTGCTAGTAAACTTAAGACATCAAAAAATTACAATAGGCACATAATAAAAAAAATATATATTAAAGAATATATTAGATAATAATTTTGGTTTGATTTTTGATTCATATAAATTTCAGTTTTGTATATTATGTAACATAATATTTGTGTATTCCAATACTTCTTATTATACTGTATAAAATAAAGTAGTAATTACTTGGTTAACAATAAAAATCTCTTCATTAAATGTAATTAACTGACCCATAAGAGAATTTTGGATGCAGCTCCTTGGTCTTTGTACAATTAGAAAGATATCATATATGAACATTGCTGGAGGTATACATCCAGTAATATTATAATTATAGACGAATACTACATTATATGATTCAACAGTGTCATGTTCTATAGAAATGTATAAACCCTATGTTCTTTACTATTTTGTGGTGTATGAAAATAAAAATCTGGTTATAAAATGATAATTATAATTTAACAATCCCTTGCATTATAATGATACAATTTAGCAAATGAAATAGAAACTATTGTTTGATTTTGACTTTTATTGTTTTAAATAGTAATTATCAATAAGCAAGGCTAAAAATATTTTGAAATACATGTCTAAGAACAAGTGTAGTCATGTTAAGCTTATTTAAATTTTAAATAAACAAAATGCAAGATTAATCATTTATAATTGAGCTACCATATCAATAGTGATATCATAACTCAATTGCTAAAGCAATGGGATGGTTATTTTTTTTTAATCACAGGTTCATATTGCTGTCCATATCAATATCCTTTTATTTTATTATTATTTAAAACTTTAAAAACAATTTAGTTTAACATAACCTGCTATAATTTTTATTTTGGTTAAACATAAAAATTAAATGTCTTGAGTTATGTCAAGTTTTTATAAAGAATTTTCTTGTGTTATATCTGACAATCACAATACAAGACTAAACTCCAGCAATATAGGACAGTAAAAATTATTAGTATTTCTCCTGTCCTATATTCGAAAGCATGCTATTTCTTTGTAAAGTGGGCCATACAACAAAAGGATGCTTTTGAGATAGTTCCTTTGTTCATAAGTTGAATGGAAAAACATTGTTTTATTAAGTAAAAAATAACATTGGAATAGTGAAAGTAGAATAAATATTAATGAAGCATTGCATTATTTTGTCACAGACGAACGGTTTTTGTTGCTTTATTTGGTTGTTTTTAATAAATTCCAGTGGATTATGAATGCAATAGATATAATTATCTACTTTATAGATTATACTAAAAAAAATCATCCTCAATTCTTATAAGGGTTAAAATTATTATTTTTTAAATACATTTTGCCGTATAAAAACTTTAAGGACCTACTAATGAGTATGATGAAAATAATTAAATTAATAAAATTGTATTGTTTCATAATCAGAATAATAATAAATACTATAATATTTTAGATTCAATCTTGTATGATTTGAAATAACAATTATATCACATTTTACTTGTATAATTATAATTTTTTAGTATACCCATGGAATCGATATAAAAAGATAAAGAAAAATAAATAAATACAAAGTTACTTATATGTTGACAGACATTTTATTTGCCAGGACAAAAATTATTAGACTCCATTGGGATAAAAATATATATATGTGTACTTCATATTTTTCCATATAGTGACTTCATTAATAATTGAAAATTCGTATTAATTTATTCCGATTCCTTTTAAATACATTATAGCTCTATTTTCTGCTTAAAAATGATCCTAAGTTAAAAAAATATTGTACATCGTAACGTTTTTTATACCTGTGATAGAATGATAATTTTGTTATATTTGAAAATTAATGAACCTGAATCATTTTCTGAATGTCCATATTTCATTTCCTCTTAGATCCACGGAGACACGTCGTTTTATCATTATATATACTTTATGAATAATCACTTTAAATATTTTATTTAGTAACGTATAAAATTCTCAAAGTCGTACAGAGTCGTACTCCGGTGGACGTTCTGATTAAACTTAACCCTACTACATACATACTATGTTTATTTATCAAAGTTAACGGATCATGTTCAGACTTAAATTGAATAATTTAAATAGTAAAGAGTGGGACACACTTAAAAAAATAAATGTTGCGAAATTTGTAATTAACGGTATATTCCTGTGAAATATATAATGACAGAAATATACGCAGTGGGAGGCATCCCATGGTAACTGATAAAATAAGCTAGCATCATCAAATTTTACAGAAATATGTCCAGGAGTTTTATTGTATTGTAAAAGTATATTTTTACGTCTTTTAGTGAAAATTGCAAAACACTAAAATGTATAGTGTATATTGTCTCTGGTAGTAAGCTATAATCATAGCAATTTTTTCATTCATGATAATCCTTCCAGTAGCTTTGCACGGACAGACAAACAGATAAGAATTATACATATATCTCGTCATGTACATAATACGTAGATTTTTTTTTTCTAAAATTTAATTTAATATACGGAATTTTCCTTACATTCGGTTTTTGACACTTGACTGATGATTTAAAATATAAAGAAACTATTTGAATAAATATCGGAATCACAAGAACTGCCAAGACGATGAGGGTATGGTTCGTGAGAGGAAGGTCAATTCCATTAACCCATGAGTCATGGCCCAGAGCACCGGTGGGACACTACGTACTATATCTGATTACGAACTCTACAATCCCAATCTTTAGATACATTTAGAAAAAAATTGGTAAAAACAAAAATGCATCTCTATAAAGAATAATGAGACTATCGAATGTTACTGTCAAAGACTACTTATATTTGTATGTTTATATAAAACAATATACTAAACTGTATAAAATAAATATGCTAAGTTACAATGAACATTTATATTCTTTATTATCTAGATTTCTCAAAAATTTAAAACATTGTTTATGGCATACAAGCATGATATCATGCTTTCGATTGCTACGAAATGGTTTATTTTTGTGGGGCGTTTGCGAAAGTCCGCCCGACCATCAGCGTTTCTCTCTCAATTGCCATTAGTGGCCCGCATGCACTTCCTAACTGAGTATCTTGTAAAGAATTTGAGAGGTACAGATGTCAACGTATTTTTTTAAACATAACTTACTATCCGTGCTACCCGTTATTTTGTCTAAATGTCTTTTTCTCCTTTCTTTGTTCTCTTGGTTATAGAAATTAAAGAATAACCTGTCGACTTCCTATCCTATAAACATACATATGTATATTATATATTCTTTTTATATGTATTTGTATTATATTATTCTTTTTATCAAACTAAGGTTTCCTAGAAGTGATCACTAGCTAGCTATAATAATACAGCCTTACTGTATATTCAAAATATATTATATTTTTGTCGTTTTTATTTGTATCCGTGCTGTCCTATTTATTAATATTATTATATATTTAAAATACCAAAACAATGAACGTAGAAACAATATCAGTAAGGTATTAGGATATCTTTGAGAAATATTAGAGTTTGAAAGCGATGCCCCGTTATCTGTCAAACACTTAGATAATTGTTATTCAATATCTAGATATATATATCACAATGTTTATTTTACAAATATTCAATCAGATATATAATTAACATTAAGTGTATATACACAGTTTGACTGAACGTGATTCTTGAACTATTAATTTTAAGCCGTCTGAATGAAAATCATGCAATTTCTTAATGTCCCTAGCTTTAATGGTATGAAAATACAATCATTTATCTATTTTGTTTGTCTTTACGTCTTTACGTTTAGATTATAATCTTAAAGTTCATTGGATAGAAAAAATATATTATGAAATCACATTAAAAACATGTAGTAAATGTATTTTGATATACCCTTACAGGTCAGACCGTACCTTATATTTAGTATTGTAGGAGTGAATAAGTTTATCTTATGGAATTATATATAACTATTTATATATTATTTTGAATTTAATATACCTGGAATAAATTTCGTTCACCAGGTACGTAGTACGTAACTACTCTGAATTTTCAGATAGTTTTCAATGCTAGAAAAAAATTAAGTCTGACTTTATCATCATACAAGACCAATACCTTGTATCCCCACATGAGACGCCTATTCAGGAAATACGGGCACAGTATTGGAAGCTTTTGTAGTGCACAAATGCTCGTCAACCTCGAAATTGTTAAAGTTTTGAAACAGTATAACATTTTTTTTTTGTCCGATATGGGTACGAAAAAGTCTAACATGCACTGGATGTCTGGATTTAAAATATCCTTTTTTGTATCACACTAAACACTTTAAAATTAAACGAGTGCCATCAATCAGTAGTATCATTAATCATAGTGTATATTTAACTTTGATTTTCCCTCTTGAATATTTGGTTAAGCCTTATAATTTTATTTATAATAAAATGTATTCAAACAACATTCCTTTGTGGGGATTCCTTTTGAATAACATATTGGTTGATAGCGAGAACTATGGTTGCGGTGGAAGTATTAAACAAACAAACCTGGAAGTGTATTAGTAGATGAACGAAATCTTGAAATCTTCGTATTTATCTCCTTTTTTTTCTCTGTTGGCTTAACACTTGACCTGGTTCGTGATGAAGCGAAACTGGCAATAGGATTTATTTGGCTAGCCGTACTGGGCTGTGCTACACTGTGCTACGTTGTTAAATATAATGACCTCACTAATATTTTTCATCTCAATAATCATCCTGGAGTTATTAGCAGAGAAATCCACTGTTATCAAAAGTAGAAATTTATTACCACCTCTTTATCATCTTCATCAGACACATTTATCTCTTTTGGTAAATAGTTGTAGTAGTAATGTTGTGGTTACATTGGGTAATTAAGGTCGGCTGATTTAGGCTTGCTTTTATTACGATAATAAAAAATATTTATTTATTTATCGACTGTGAAATGGTTAGAAGAGTACACATTTAAAGTATAATTAATACACATATACACACACACTGAGAGACATACACAAACATTCAAATATAAAAATACATACTGAACATTATTCGAATACGTTATACAAGCTATTTTTTAAAATGATATTCTAGATTTTAAGGGAAATTATAGTGTGAGGTACAATGAAGGAGTATTTATAATTGGTTTACTGTCTTTATCTAGACTTGAAGCTTAAGATTTTTTCTAATAGAGCCAAATAAATATATATAGAGATAAAATATTCTTATTTCTTTACTCTTTTATTTTAACAACTTAATTGTTTAACACACCGTTAGTAAGTTTTACAATTGTTTTGTTGACTTCCATAATTACTGCAATTTCTTAAAACTCCGCGTCAAAAGTATTTTTAACAAATTAATTACACATTTTACTGTTATTCTTTATTGGTTTATTTTAATTGACAGTAATTTAAGTAACCTCCGTAAGGTCAATGTTTTCTTTGAACTGTTTAATTCGTAGTATCGTAATACATTTTTTTTTATGCTTAATATGCGGATGATGATATATTTCTTTTAGGCCCGATCTATAAATCCTCAGATAACTACGAAGTAAGGTTGTCTTTATAAAGTATAGAAAAACCAGTTCAAACAACCAATTGGTTTTCAGTATAAGTACAAAGGAAAAATTTTAGGATTTTACTCCTACTTTAGGATCTTTATTATTACTTATGTTACATGTATGTATGTATATGCAATTGTATTAGAAAGTTCCCCAATTCTGTTTGCAATTTTGTTTGCATTGTACACCAACAGGTGAAAATAACCCTAAAATGTAATAAATTAAAGTTTCTGAAAAGCGCTAGTCATTCCATTCAAAGAAACTATCAATAATAAAAAATATATAAAAATAAACATTCACTTGACATGTATTAAGGCCAAGCGTTAGTAATATATCTTGTATTCGAAGATGCTGACTCCACCGAGAGCTCTTAATATGCAAGCGGTCCGGTTAGCATTGTATTGTCAATATTAGGCTAGGTCAAGTTTAGCGGGTTTGTAACCTATATTAAAGCAGATTGTGATAAGTGACGTACGGTCAGAAAGGTTATATAGTGATTGCATGTTTGTCATGAACATTTAGAATTTTTTGTTTTTTTTTATAATTTTATTTAAGTGTTACCAGAAGTAAGTATAACCTAGATTCTGTTGTCTATATCTTTTTTTCTTGTGTAATCTAGTACTGAATATTGTAACCCCACTCAAAAATTTATAACACAATTTATTGTTGTTTTTATTTATTTTTTATTTACCTAAAAATATTTGACTTTTGTAGAGCAGCAAATGTATATCAATAAAAAATACTATTCATATTTTCGTATAAAAAGGACTTCCAAATTATCGACTGTTCTCGTTGGGTTTTTGTAAATGATCTTATACCAACAATTACGGACGAAATAAAAAAAAAAATCAAATCATGGGAGTCCTTCCCACATCAAGTGACGATATTTTATACATGCTAAATATAGATGTAAGATTTTTGTTTAATATGGTTTATAATATTTATATAGCAATATTAGAAATAAATATTTTGTTTCAGTTCCGTCCGCCCCTCAAAACCTAACAGCAAATAAAGTGACAGCAGACGAGATACACTTATTGTGGACCCCGCCAGCCACTTACACGATACATCTACGAACAAATCCCGTAGACCCTAATCTGGATAGACAAACACTCAAACCGGAACCGGATCTTACGGTTATCGCTAAAAAGGAAACACAGGCAGATGAACCGATCACCGAAGAGGTCAAAGATGACTTCAAAATAGATACATCATCAGAAGAACAGAAGAAGGATGACGACTATACTTACAACTTATATAAAAGTGACAAACAGAAATACAGTGAAGATTTCTCAGATGATGATATGTACAGAACCAAACGAGATCTGAGATCTCATAGACACAGAAAACGACGGCAGGATAGTGCAAATGAGACTAAAATTAATCTAGAGAGAAACATGGATAGGGTGGAAACACACCAAGCGTTTGAATTACCGATAGAAGTAGTGAAGAAATCGCTGGCGATGCCGTCCAGGAAGGATATAACACAAATAGCGTTTGTTCTCTACTATGAAGAAGGAGTCACAATGAAAAAAGGATCCTCAGATTCTATAATCACAACTGTGCAAACGTCAGAAGAAATTAAACAGAGGAACGTGTTCAGGAGTGACTTGGGCATACAGGACAATTACAATGCAACAAAAAACTTGACGTTGCTGAATACGTCCGGTGTTCAAACAAAAGTCGTGGGATTTAGATTGAGAAATCTAAGTGAGTACTGAATCTTTTTTGTAATAGGTATGTGATAAGTAAGCTCAAAATCAAACGTATCTTCATGGTCAAAGCTATCAGCTTGGAAGATTTTTGCCCAGATCTGAGAAGAGCCGGAGATAGACATATATTTTCTTATCAGCTAATATATATCTCATTATCTTTCAGAACCTTTTACACCATATAAAATATGGGTGCGTGCGTTCTACAATTTCCCGTTGGCGGGAGTGATGTCATCAGATCTCCTATCACGCTTGGGACCACAGTCTGAATCACTTTACGTATTGACTGATGTGAATCCACCATCTGCGCCCATAATACTCAACTTAACCTGTGACCAACCCAATGGTATGATAAAGACTATTTTCTAAAATGTTTACAAAACAAGAATATTCAAAACATGTTATTCTATTTTTCAGGAATACTATATCTGCAATGGCGTCAGCCACTGGAATACAATAACTCCTTAGACCAGTATGTGGTGACACTTCGTAAGATACCGGAGCAGCAGCCACGGACGAGACTTACCTTACTCACTAAGAAGGAAGATATTGAGACGATGATCAGTGTCGTGAGTATATATTTGACAAATATTACTAGTAAGTTAATGCGAATATAAAAAAAAAACTGAAGAGTTTGTCTGTTTTATTTTTTTTTATTTGTATTGCATTTCATAATCAATATATAAAAAATGGTTATAAGCTATATGACATCACAATACGACAATCGTAACCGTAGTATTAGTAAACTGCTTTAAAAATAATAAATATATATAACATTAGGTCTCTTCAAATGCGTTTCTGTTATTGTCTTCCTTCCGGGTACAATCAGCAGTTTTGAGTTGAATGTTACCGTAAATAAAGTTCCGTGTAGCCCGTCGGTAATTATAGCGGACGGAGTCGCGGGAAACGGCGAGTGTTTAGATACAATTACACATAAAAAGATTAATTAGAAGCTGACCAACCTATCTAGTTGTAAGGCATTGTCCGTCTCACAGATAAGTGTCACGTTCCCTATTAAAAGCTCCGTTACTCTTTTATCGGCTGGCGTGTTCGGTTTCTAATTATCTGTCTATCAGAGGGTGTACGAGTACTTACACATTGTCTACAAGTATTAAAATTGTATACAAGTATTGAAATAGTTATTATATATATATATAGTTGTATATATAGATAGAATAGACATAGAGAATATGTACTTTCATGCAAAAGTACATATTATATATATATTAAAAAATATGATAAATAAATCTATGCTAATATTATAAAGAGGTAAAGTTTCTAACTTTGTTTGTAGATTTGTTTGTAGGGGTAATCTCTGGAACTACTGAACCGATTTGATAAAATCTTTCACTATTAGACTCCTATATCCTTCCCGAGTAACATAAGCATATTTTATTATGATTGGACAAAAAAAAATAGTAAAGAACACAGTATATGTAAACTAAGTCGGAGAAAAGCGGGCGAGATATTATGATGCTTTGCCTGCGTGCCCTGACTAAACGGTTTGGTATATACGAACATAGTGTTAATCAAAAATATTGGCCATTAATAATTCTACAAAAAAGTCCGCAGTACTATATAGTTAGCTTTTATATTTAATTCACCAGAACGGTGTTTTTGTTAAATTATAGAAAGAAAATATCTTTCGTTGAGATCTTATTCATAAACTATACGCATTAGGTTTTTTATCAAAACAAATAATTTAGTCATCAAGATAATTTTTAAAGATTAAATTTGTCTTTTAAAGTATGTTATTTGGATTTGTAATTTAGGAGACAGTACAAATTATTAAATAAGCGTCATTGATCACGATTTTATTGTTGCACTACGCAATGAACACCCTGGGGCAGTAAAATACTGACTTATTCCCAGAGGTCTATGATCCTATTGTTTCCAAAAAAGTTAGTTTCGTTAACTATTACTACTTTAGGAAATATAATATTTTTTTTACTGTCCGGTTTTTCAAGTGTCCTAATTAGCGGGTTGTTATATCATTCTATTAATTTATACCCATAAACTTAAATAAATACTATATATAATACTATTTGAACTGCGCAGTGAAAGTGAGAGAGAGAGAGAATGTTAGGCCATTGAATTAATAAATATTATCCCATTATTTCCCCCGCACACGCTAACTAGATAGAAACAAGAAACGGTAGTAAATTACCTAAATAATAAATCTGATAAACTTGATATAACTCAATACTAAGAACTACACAACTTTGTAGCACCACAAAAATAATTACGCCCAACGAAGTGGGCACGGGTCAGCTAGTATATATATAAATATATATGTTTTTTTTTATTTATATATTGTAATTTATATTATTTACACATAGCGTCTATATATTCACTGTTATATGTTTATTCCAGAAAGTGGAGTTGTCAAATTCAACTACGTACGAGGTGAAGATATACGCGGTGACATTATCAGTAGCCCGGCCGAATAGTCTGATCAATGGGTCGGAATCACCGCCAAAGGTCAGTAATATAAATAATCGATCTATTATCGGAGTTTGAAATTAACCTTTCATTCCTTCAAACTAGCACCGGAATTTATTTGCACTTGTAACTCAAGAACCGGCAAAAAAAAATGAATATACGCATTTCAATAAATACTTTTTTGCTCTTCCACCAAAAGAAAAAAAATCTTGTATCATTGTGGTATTAAAAGTCGGAAACGTGTCACTTATATCGTGTTATCGCGAAGTGACATTTATGAAGTCAATCGACAGTAAAATAGAAATCGAAAAATGAAAGTTTTCTTATAAAGATTAAAGATCTATTTACTCAAGATAACAGCTTGTCAGATTTTATATTTGTAATAAATTTCTAACCAATATTATGAATAAAAATCTGGTTTCCTATAAAACAAATAAATGTCTACAATAATAAAAGATTCATATACCTACATTTATTATGGTATCATAATAGCGGCGGCGGATTACTTCCTGTGTTTACTATCATCGCTTTATCTACAGCTAATAATACAAAAAAATCTTATTACTGAATCCACTGTACGTATATGTTTTTTGTTTGTATTATTGTGCAAGGAAATTTATTATAATTTAGAATTTTTTATTGATTGTATTGAGTATATCGATGGATGTTCCCCCGCTCCCCGCAGGAGGTGCTAAGCGACGCGTGCGTGTCCCTGGCGGCAGCGCGGGCGCCGGCGGGCGAGGCCCGTGCGCCGCCCGGCTCGCTGCTGGCGCTGGCCGCCGCGTTGCTGGCTGTGCTGGCCGCCGGAGCCGCCGCTGCCGTCTACTGGAGGTCGGTTCCACTGGCGCCGCTCGATCGGGAACGGCCTTTCTTGTTGTATCATTTTCTAGTTACTTATATTCCAATATTTTGTATTATTTAAGTATATAAACACGATTGATGTTTAAAAGTTCCGTGTGATACATCAAATTGTCGTGAGTAAGTAGTATCTTCCAAACAGCAGGCCCGTTCTTCTTCCTGCGTCTTACGCTTATTATTTCTCGACTCGACCGGTAATAATTATTAGTATTGGTAAATTGTATAAGGAACAGAATATATTATGTTCATCTTTCAGATGCAGATCCCGCGTAAGCAAGTGCATAAGCGCCGCGTATAACTACCTGGAGGAGGGCGGGGAGAGAGGCGGCAGAGCGCCCCTCAATATTAACAAGAAACCTGGTGAGCGATGAATCATGGTACTTACAATTAAAATTAATTATTATTGTAATGCTACTTCACGGACGGATGTGGTGATGCCGTTTGAGTTGACTCCCGATCTTGACCATAAATTTGTTTAAAGTTATCTTTACAAAGTGAAATGAACAAATGAAAAGTGAAATGTTTTGTAAAACCCATTCTCCATAAGCTCCATTCTCGCCGTCAGTAGTGAACCACTCGCCGGTGGTGTCGTGCACTGCGGGCGGCGGCGCGTCGTCCCGCCCCCCGCGCATGTCCGGCCCCGCCCACCCCACCGTGCGCGCGAGGCACTTCCCGGCGCACGTGGCCGCGCTGCACGCCGACGGGGACATCGGCTTCAGGTACAGTATCGTAACACTGCACATCCGTTCGTCCACTTGGACTGCGAAGAGTGTCACACGTTCAGAAACAACTATAGCCATATTGTTGCTAGTTCTGTTGTAAAAATCGACTATTAAATTCAATGTTTTCTCAAAATCGCTATACTAGGTGTCATTTTAATTATATAAGTGTAAATGTTATGTACACAGCCTGCAAATACTGTACTATATTTGGGAATAATATATAATTGGTCAAGTTAGATGTATATGCTTTATTTGTTTGACATTTGTTATATTGTTCTTGATATTGCAGTAAAGAGTATGAGATCGTGGTTGGCATGTCTGCGGCGCTGGGACACACGAGTCATCACAGCTATCGTCCCGAAAACAGACTTAAAAATCGATACTTGAATATTACGGCCTGTAAGTATATAAATTCACTATAGTAAAATATTAAGTCTTTGGTTAATTTTTTCCTTCTATTTACAGGGTTTATATATTTGTTACTACTTTATTGTGAGTTCAAGTTACCCATATATTTATGCTTTATCATCGAGCACGTATATTTACCCCAAAGAGATTGACAGGATCGTACCACTTTTTAATAACGATGATTCATACCCGTATTATCTGATTTCTATAAATATGATGTGATAAGTGTCTATCCATATCACCGGCACAATAGCTGCTCAGAGCAAGTCATTTGCACGGGAACATTGTCCGACCTGAGTTTCGAACTGATGACGAGAGTAATGCCGTGCGTCCCCCAGACGACCACTCCCGCGTGTGCGTGTCGGCGGGCGCGCGGTGCGGCGCGGCGGGCTGCGTGGGCGCAGGGCGCGGCGCCGCCTGCGACTACGTCAACGCCAACTTCATAGACGGCATGCTGCCCGCGCTGGCGCCCGCTGCGCTGCGTCGCCTCGAGCGACGACTGGAGCGACGCAACAGGCCCGCGAGGTAACACCACCAGCCGTACCCATTACTGACTACAGTTTTGGACTAATTTGTTCGTAATAAGAATTATAATTTATAATTAATTCGTAAAACATAAATATAGACCGAACTGTAGTAATTAATAAAATTATCTTGACATTTGATATGTGTATATTATATTAAAAATATTGATTGATATTGCACAAACAGACAACCGTCAGTAAAAGCGACCAAACCTCCACCCAACTTGGCGGAGGGAATCGAATCTGCGTTCCTCAACATCGAGTTCTCGGGTATCGTGGAGTCGGAGGAGCAAGCGGACTCGGACAGCGACCGGAGTGATGACGAATCTGAACTGGATGACGTTTATGTTGATATTAGTAAGTATTAATAACATTATTTTAACTTATAATACGGACCAAAAAAATTGAAATGTAGAAATAATTAAAATTATAGTTTTGTGTAGGACTTTTGTGTTGTTTCTGATGCTTGCTCTTGAATTGAAGGCTTCCGCTATCTATCCTATATCGTAACACATATCCGGGTTTCAAACAAAACTATATGTCTAGGAATAAATTGTAAATGAAATCCTAATCAATATATCTAGAAGCATGATTGTGGCTTTAAGGGTTATGTATAATCGGTTTCACCAAATTCTCCTTAATTCCAGATGGCATTCCGCGTCAGATAAAGCTGGAATGGGTGGTGTGGCGTCGTCGGTACATCGCCACACAGGGACCCACTCCCGCCACACTAGATGCCTTCTGGAGAATGATCTGGCAGCACCGGGTCTGCACCCTCGTCATGATCACTAACCTCGTGGAGAGAGGGCGGGTGAGTGAATCTTACAATAGTCATATTTTGTATTTTAGGATCATATTACATAGTAAAATATTGATAAAATTGTCCTTATTCTTACACTCCTTATTGAATAATAAACCATTGAGGGCTCCCCTCCCCCATGTGTGATACAAATATGTATTAAAATATATATAATGTTAAAAAAACAGATAATAGGGAAAAACTCATTAATCGTAATTAAATTGAAATAATATGATTTCCAGCGTAAATGCGACATGTACTGGCCGGCGGGCGGACGCGGCAGTGCGGCCGAGTTTGGTGGCATACACGTCATGCTGCTGTATGAGGACGTGCGCGCCGCCTACACCGTGCGGCACCTGCGCGTCAGGAACACCACCGCGGTGAGTGTGTGTGCGTGTGCGCGTGTGTGCGTGTGCGCGTGTGTGCGTGTGCGCGTGTGTGCGTGTGCGCGTGTGTGCGTGTGCGCATGTGTGCGTGTGCGCGACGGCTATTTATTATACATTTATTTTAAAAGTGAAAACATTGTTTTAATTGAATAGTGGTGTAGTTTAAAGATGTTACAAAAATTATTTTTACGTTAGGATTGCTCTCCGCCTTATTTATTTATTTTTAATCGAGTAATTAAACGAGTAACTTTAATAAAAAAACTAAATATTTAAAAACAAATAACAATAACATAAAAATAAATAATAACTCCATGTTACAACATATAGGGCAGTGAATCCGGCAGCGAGTCGAGTACACCCAGCAACGAAGGTCGCCATATAGTGCAGTACCACTACACCGTGTGGCCGGACCACGGCACACCGCGCCACCCGCTCGCTGTGCTGCCGTTTGTACGAGCAGCCGCCGACCCCGCTACAGTACTTGTGCATTGCAGGTATACAGACAAACTTTATTACGCAAACGTTATTTACCTCATCAACCAAACTGTTTACATATGACGTTCTTATTATATCTAATAATAAAATAATTTAATTTTCTTAATGATTATTTAAATTATATTATTTTTTGTCATTAATAGAAAGGTTTATTTGGTATGTTAAAAGATATATAATATATATTGTTGTTAGTGAATATTGATGGTGATAATGTAATGTATATTTTTACCAATTTTCTTATTGCAGTGCGGGAGTAGGTCGTACAGGTACATACATAGTAATAGACGCACAACTGAACCAATTAAAACTGACGGGAACCCTATCGCCGTTAGGGTTTTTATGTCGCGCACGCACACAAAGAAACCATTTAGTACAGACAGAAGAACAGTATGTATTCGTACACGACGCGTTATTGGAGTATGTACGGTCCGGTAATACTGAGGTCGAATTCACCAAAGCGAGGGAATATCTAGTGAAGCTTCTAGAACCTATATCGGAAGAAGAACTCGCGGTTATGGACCTTAATCCTATTAAGCATAAGAGTGTTAATGACTTGAACGGTGATAATGATATGTCGAGTGTTAAATCTGTGGAGTGCAGTGAGAATATAGTGGAAAATGGTAGTCAAGTTTCAATAAAAACCGACGAATTGAATAGTGAGAGTAAGTCGTCTATGGACAATCAAGAAAAAGATGGCCTCGTTAATGGTGATGAGTCTGAGGGGGTGTACGACTTAGCACCGCGATCTACGGATACTTATAGTAAGAAAATGGCTGCGTATAATAATATGAACGAACAGGAGAAGGAAGAAATGCGCAGGTTTGTTTTATTTTAGATTCTATAATAGGGTCAAAATCACCAAGGTGGCGAATTCCAAATTCGGTTATGTGATAAATTCATCTAGCAGCTATTACTTTGATGATCAGCCTCAATGATACCTAAACTTATGTTTTAACCATATTTAAGTTGGCAGAGCATAGAGTTGATTACTACTTCTGTAATTTAATTTTTAAAGTGAGCTCTCGATAAAAAAGATCATTCCGGGAACGTTTTTGTGAGGTTAATTATGATATTAAAATATTACTTAATTATTTATTTTTTACCTTATTCAATAGTGGATGTATGTTATTCATAAATAAATATTAAAAAAAAGTAAGGAAATTGCTAATAAAGACGTTTAAAAGCTAATTATAGTATACATGGAGCTATTACTACTGTTTATTTGTCTAAATTATCTAAATATGAGAAATATCGCTGACTTTTATAAAAATAAACATATTATAGGTATAAGAAATTTGTATTAGTTTAATATTATTACAGCCTTTTTCAGAACTCTTAATAAATAAATGTTTTATCTGTGATTTTAGTGATGTTCCCGGAAATGACGAAGTGTTCACGAAATGATGCGTGTGTTTCCTAAATGACGACATAGATAAAATTTTACCGTTAATAAAATAAAAAGCAACGTGTACGTCGTACTTATTTATTAATTGTAGCATTAGCGTTCTTAATTAACAAATTCTTAATAATCATATTAATCTTTCATTACCGTTGTAGTAATCAAACCATCTAAACATGAAACTTTTTGTTTTGAAACTAATATTAAATAAACTTTAAATCAGGCTCAAAATAATAATACTCTATATTATATATTTTTTTAGCAATGTATTATAAACGTATTATAATTATTATTTGTTCAAATGTGACATAGAATACCTCACTGAGATCAATTTTTTTTTGCATTATTACCCACTGAATTCAAGAATGTCACTAGCTAGGATTTCTCCATCATCTTTATCGACATCTGTCTTACAAATGGGAACATATCTGTGATTGTTAGTTTTCTTTTGTATCGGTAGGTTTTTTAATTAAAACCAAGGTTCCAGGTGATTTTAAATTTGAGTGTAGGTTTTCCTTGTCTTGATTGTAAGATGTACCAGCCTCAATAGTAATTGATTTTTGCGTATTCTGTTGACGAAGAGAAATCGACATTAAATCCTCATCATCAGACGGTGATGAGTAAATAGTGTTGTAAATGCTCCTTTTCTTCAATTGCAGCAAATCTTGTACATCAATTATATCCATAGGCTCTTTTGGGTCTGGTGACTTTGTTGACGGTATTTCGTTGTTTTCTGGTTCAGAGTTCGGATATAAACAATAAGATAATACAGTCATTTTTAGTTGTTTTGCAAAACGTTTTAATTATAACTCTCGGTTCTCTTTGCCATGTAACATGTGTAATATTCATGATACCTGGTATGGCATCTAAGTTTTTCGGAACCAAGTCCTTTTGCTCTAGAAATGTCATCATCGAGAATCTCTTTTACCAGTATAGTAGACTCCTTAAACAAATTCACCAAGTCTGAGGATGTTTTTATATCATGTCCCATTAACATATGCCTATCGGCAGTTCTTTTAATAGTACATCATCATTTCGAGAACACTCCGTCAAGTCCGGGAACGATCCCGAAATGACCGTTCTCGAAATGACTTTTTCAAATAAACGTCCGCTTTTTAGACGGCAGCCATCTTTTGACATCTTGTTCGGATCTGTTATTGTAAAATATTTGAGGTAACTATTCGTTACAAAACTCTACAAAACGTATTTTTTAATATTCCAAGTTGCAAAACGCGTTCCCGGTATGATGGCGTATTGATGTACGTTACATAAATAATTAATACAAAGTTACTTAGCACTTACTTTCAATTGTTTTAGCAAAAACTTTCTTGACGATCCGTTTGTTTACATCGTCGACATCACTGTACCATAGGCAACCAAAGGTTGCGATAAAAAAATGTTTTTTTAACGGGAATCAAAGTCGCGTTCACTGAAATGACACTTATATTGCCGGACACAATATTTTGAATTCGTATTCCTTAATTAATTATTATTTTTGAATAATAATGTCAGCAAATTGATATTAGATAAAATTATAGGCCATTGAGTAAGAAAAACGTTTCATTTTATTTATTTTATGAATATTTTCGAAGTTAGTTTTCTAAAGATTGGTTTGTAGGACACGTTCCCGGAATGATATTCTGTAGTTATTTCATAAAAAATTTATGAATGTGCTTTACTTTTTTTATAATAAATATAATGTACAGTTAATATGAGCAGAGTAAATAATAATTATACTAGGGATGTGCTTAACTAAACTAAATTCTGACATTTATTTCCTGGCGAAGCAAATTCTCCACCTTGGTGATTTTGACCCAATAATGTTGAATATAGAACGGAATGCATCATGAATATAGACTATTTAACATTTGTGAAACTTCATAGGAAACAGAAGGTTATAGTCTAGACATTATACAACTTTTGAATCCTGAAACTAACAAAAAATGCATCAATTTTCGTTTTAATTTGGATCCCTGCAAATGCTATATATAAATGATACATATAAAATTAATATAATATTATGTCCAGGGTAAATCGAGCTGAGAATTACGCGTTGTTAGAACGAATGCGTTCCTTGTCAAACAGGCACCAAGTGTATCAAGGACCACCTCCAGTTAACTTATTGGAAAAACAAAATCAAGTAAGTTATAAGACTCAATGAGAATTTGGCTTCGGTTCTTTATTTGTTTCTTCTTAAGATTTTGTTTTGTTTGGCGATTTGTTTTTCTTTATTTAATTATATCCAATTATGGAATATTATATTCTAGTAGAATATTTTTATTATTTTGGTATTTTTTATAATAATTATTCCATATTATAACTATTTGTATTTTTAAAATGCAGCTAATTACGCGTTCATGTGTGGAGGCGAGTGTCTGCGCGCGCGCTCCTCACAACGCGGACAAGAACAGACCAGGCGGCATCCTGCCGTCCGACTCCGCCAGAGTGATGCTCGTACCTAAACCTGGCGTTGAAGGTATTCTTTATATTTATATATTCTTGTGTGCAGGTTGTTAATGTTTGTTCACTGGTGGATGAAATCATTAGTAAGTCATTATTTTGTCCATATGTACTCTGGTTGAGGTCAACTTTCGGGGGACAAACTACATATATGAAAAAAAAAAAAGTTTAATGGACACAAATTTAAAGAAAATGTATCATTTTATATAATAAACAATATCATAACTACACAGGCAGTGAATACATAAACGCGTCGTGGGTGTCGGGAGTGCGTCGCGTGCGCGAGTACGCGGTGTGCCAGCACTCGTGCGCGCCGGAGCCGTGGCGCCTGCTGTGGGACCACACCGCGCAGCTCGTGCTGCTGCTGCATGACCCCGACGAGCCGGTGGGTTGTATTATGGTCCAGCGGTTAGTTCGCTGCAGTTGTGGGCTCGCATCCCAGAAAAGATCCATAAGTTTCTGGTTTATGAACTTAGAATATTATTCTGTGCAATAATACATAATATGTATTTGTACCAGACTGATTAAAAAGAGATATTCTTTTAAATTGTTTAATGATTTATGTTTTAATTTTTTATTGTTTAAGTTTTCTGATAAAACCTTTTTTTTTACATAAAAACAGAGTACTTGTAAATAATCTACTGCAGTATAAGGTTTATAGATTAATCTATATAGAGTACATATTACATTTTATTTGTATTGTTTTATAGGAGTGCGACGTGTTTTGGCCAACGGAGGATGAAAAAGAACTGTTTGTGGCAAATTTCCGAGCCAGTTTTGTGTCTAAGGAAGTATATGTCGCTCAGAGAAGATCTGAGAAGAAAAACCACACCGAAACACCAGCTGAGACGGCTACCACTCCGGAAATCAATGGATATAGAAGACAAGAAGGCAGCGAATGTGCTGATGATGAACGACTGATACCTGATAATAACTCTCCTGTAAATGACACAGCACCCTCCTATCGCTTCGACAGAACGGAACTCCGATTAGAACGCCTAAGCAATAGAGATCTTTCCGCTAGAAAGTCAATTGCAAACGGCGACCTGTTCTCTTCATTATCAGAAAAGAAAAACGGACCTAAATCCCCAAGAAGTCCATCTAAAATGTCCTTAAAGAACTTTAAATTGAGTTCACCAACTAAGTTCAAATTTCCTGAATGGGGTTCAAGGACGGCCGGTTCTCCCCCGGACACCGCGCCCCCTCCACCACCCATCACACCATCGTTAACAGTGGAAGAAGAAGCCGAACTCCGAAGACCAGTATATACGTTCGAAAAGGTCCAAAACGTCCCAAGTATCCCCACCGATAGGATAATAGAAGTTACCAACGTCAGCGTACACTCCTTACAGGACGATTACCAACTAAGTGTTAAGTTTATAAAGTGCAGTGGGTGGTTGAAAGGCGACACCACCGCTTACAGTGCCGGCCGGCCGGATGACAACGAATACGTCCGAGCGGTGCGGCAGTCCAGTGGGAGCGAGAAGGAAGATGCTATAGATAGACTGATAGCACCTTATCAAGACTCTTTTGCGTTGATCGAATTCGTCGCCGGATGTCAAATGGAGTACAAGAACGGACCTGTTGTTGTCGTTGATAAGTAAGTTCATTTTCTATTCATTTATAACATTTAATGCGTAATACTTTTAATAGTTTATGACATCATATAGTTTGCTGTAAGTTTGTTTTGTATTTACCACGTAATACAAGTAGTTCTTTGTATTGGTCTCCGGATTAATAATGTACTATTTTACTCAGATACGGCGGCTGGCGAGCACTAACCTTCTGTTCGCTGAGCGCGGCGTGCGGGGGAGTAAGAAACCCTAATATCACGGAGCCGGGCAGCGAGTGGGCCTCTCCGTGCTTGGCAGCAGACCTGTACTGCAGCAGCGCGCTAAACGCGCACGCGCGCTGCCAGGCTTCCCCGCCCTCCCCGGCCTCACTAACATCGCAGGCCTCGCAAGCCTCGGGTTCGCTGTCCGAGGCCGATAGGCCCGTGACGCACTCCCCGGAGGGCCTCCTCGCCGCGTACTGCGCGCTCACTGCCTACGTGATGAAGCTGCCGAGGCCCGATAGCTGAACCTGGTAAAGAACTTTGTAAAAATAATAATAATAGACTAAATAAAATTGTAATACCATTTTGATTTTATTTCTGATAGTGTGTAATATTCAAGGGGTTTTCAAATTCCATTCTTAAATGTGTTGAACATTTAATATAAATATTTTTGTATAAAATAATGTCTGTCATGTTTACTTCCAGGTCGCTCTCATCTTCGGAGCCGGTGTCACGTTGAAAATGAACTGTAATACTCAGTGCGTTGTGCGGTATAAACTGTATTTACGTGTAAACAAGTGTATGTGTTTTAGTTTACTCTGTGTAATATCATATTGAAGAATTGACAGCGAAAGTACCGTGTAAACATTATATATATGGAACTATGTAAGTATGTAACATTATATGGTTATGCCATTTAAGTCGTAATTTGATGTTATTTCGAAACTGAATGTATGTAAAAGTTTGAAATGTACCAAAAATTATAATTTAGTATTGTGTTTACATTTTATATTATAAATCGCTGTTGTATGTATTTAAATTTTAACGATACCTGGAACAATAATGATTTAATTTATTATTATTTTTTGGTTTGTATTTTTTAAAGTGAAATTTCATTGTATTACAATAATTTCATATACCATGCATTTATTCCCCAAAAATATTATAATATATTTAAAAATAAATATCATAAGCCTCTTGTATTAGGGGAGACCGGGGCTGGTTGACCAATTTTCAGCTTAAAGGTTTCTATTTTTGTTCCTTTCGGGTACATTAATTTAAAAATAAATTCAGTATGTAGATTAACTATTAATCTTTGAAAAAATGGGCCAAAAAGCACGTTATTCATTATGATTCAGGGTACAGGCCAATTCTTGTACAATAGGAAAAACTGGTCAACCTACCCCATGCTTGGGGTTAGTTGACTATTTAACTGGGGTAAGTTGACCTATGAAGTTCTAAGGGCTAAATCTACAACGAAATAGGATAAAAGACACGAGCATTTATAACTTTTATTTAATTTATTGAAATCAGTAAGAGATCGTCCACTACTTCAATTAAACACAACAAAATTCTAATTATAAGAAAACAATTAAACGCTTTAACATAAGGCAATTTAAGTAACTAAAAATAAACAACGTACTTTCTTATTAAGTATTTAAAGCAAAACGAAACAACTTCTTATAAACTTTAACCATTTGGAAACAAATAATCATATCTATCTAATGTAATTATATTTTTTTTGGTAATACTTTCAGATAATACGAATAATATCTATCTATATAGACTATATAAATCAGTCTTCAAAATCGGAGGAGCAATTTTTGCATTCATAGAACAATGTGTTCTTGTTTACACATTTGGTGTGTGCCCACAACATGCACGTAGTGCATTGAATCCATTCTTCTCCTTCAATACTGGAGCTATATGATTCAGTGCACTCCAAACAAAATGTTTCATCCTCATCACTTTCATCTTCGTTACTTTTATTCTTATTAGCCTCACGAAGAGTTTTTTTTCCTTTACCCTTTCCGTCCTTTCGAGTTCCTTTAGATTTCTTTAGAGTTCCTTTAGATTTTCCGCCTGTTGTCTTTGACTTCTTTGCTCTCTTGGTCAGCGTCTGACTAGGACGTTGTTTTGCCTTAAGTTGCATAAGATTTTCTTTTTCCGGTGTGTCTGTGTAAATAGTGCTTTTTCGTTTTCGAGCAACTCTTTTATTTTCTAAACGTGGTCCAGCTTTTGGAAAGGGTCTGATATCTTCAGGTGAAGTAAACGATGTGCTTGGCATACATTCGATTTCATCAGTTACTGGATTTTTTTCAGGAGTTTTGAATCCATAATCTGCATTGGTTACTAAGGGCGAAACGGAAGTAGAAGGCATCTCGCATAACGCATTTGAGGTTGATGGTGTGACATTTTCCAAAGAAACAGCATCATCCTGGTTAGGTGAAATACTTGTATTGATTGGGTTGCTAAGGTCATGTGATGGTGCAGCACTGTCGGTAACTGATGCTGTTAGTGCAGGAAAACCATCTGGTGCTGGCCTGTCAGTCACATATGACCCGCTAAACTCTGCTTCAGGAAATATATTTTCATTGAATGGTAATATCCCAGTCACACGGAATCCAGATTGAATATTATCAATGGTAGCTGCTAATGGCAACGATAATTTTACTAACTCAGGTATGTCGTAAATAGTTATAGTCTTTCCCGGATGACTTGCTAACCAATTATCGCTTGCTTGATTGCAATATTTCTTTAGTGGCCCATAAACTGTTCTATCTAGGGGCTGCAACTTATGACTGCAGTGGGGAGGAAATGATAAAATTGTAACTCCGTTTTCTTTGAAATAATCAAGCACTTCTATAGACAAATGCGAGTCATGGTTGTCGAGAAGTAATAAAGCTGGGTTTTCTTTACTGGGTTTGGCGTATTTTATGAAGTGTTTAGCAAACTTTCGAAAGTTGTCTTCTTTCATCCACCCAGAAGAATTAGCATCGCCATCTGAGCCCACTGGTCCACCTCTGATGAAATGTTCTTTGTAATGAACCCGTGGAAAAATAAAAAATGGAGGAACCATGTTGCCAAGGGCTGAGATAGCAACCGCGACCGTCACCAGAGTACCTCGTTCAGCGGAAGTAATTTTTCCCAAGTTCTTGATTCCTCGACGAGCTATCACTTTATTAGGAACATGTACCGTTGTCAGTCCTGTTTCATCTACGTTCCAAATGTCACCAGGACTTAGATTATGGCGCAGATAAACGGTTTTTAAGTTGTCAAAGAACAAATTAACATTATTTTTGTTAAAAGATGTGGCTCTAGATAAGCTAGTGGCTTGGGGAGTTCGTATTGAAAGTGCAGGATGGCGCTTAAGAAAATACCCCAACCAATCTTCACCAGCAATCAGTTTTTTATTCCATGAGTCAGGTATGGATTTGTTATTTTTTTTTGCGAATTCATAGGCGAACTTTCTTGTTTCATATGGTGTTAAACCATAATAAATATCTGCTGCTCTCTTCAAGTAACTCTCTAAAGCAAGCTCTTCCTCGTCACTAAATATTTGCCTAGTTTTTTTGTAGCCAACACTGTCCAAAGTTGATTCGGATTTTGATAATTCTGGTTTTTTTTCTAATTTTTTCGCCATATTTACGACGTGGCGTTGAAGTGTTTTATATGGAATATGAAATTCTTTCGCTGTAGAATTAATACTTTTTTTGTCAAGGATCACTTGCTGACATGCTCTGTCTATTATATCTTTGGGTGTGCTCCCTCTATTAGTCTTTCTTTTGTATGTTCGCATGGTCCTAAAACAAAAGTTTTGGATAAAATTTCAAAAATAACGACTTCATTTTATGTGTGGAATATTCATAATATTACGGGGCTGGTTGACCACTTGGTCAACCAGCCCCGTTATGCATTAGTCTACTAGCCCCGAACCACCTGCTAATTTTTAACCACGTACCATAACCTCAATTCGGCAACGAAATCAAATATAATAATACATTAAAGGAAGAATATGATTCATACATTCGTTATAAATTCTCTTACAATCAATAACCATGAATACATAGGAACTATTACAAATAACATTACGACAAAAATATTTACTTACCTGCGTTGTTTTTTAATATTACGCTCTTTCTCTCAAACGACATGCAAACGCGACGCCGCGTTACCGGTGACTGAGCGGGGGGAGGTAACGGACTCTCGCGACTCACTGCCACCTTCAAGTCTATTGAGACGGACGAGTTTTTGATAGTTAGTCAACCTACCCCTATAGTCAACCAGCCCCGGTCTCCCCTACTTTTAACATATTGGAGCAAAAATGAGGCAACAAAACATTTAATTTTTTTAAATTTTCAAATCCTGACAGACAACTTTAAAGCTTTTATACAAGATCAAATAAACATTTGAAAGTTAAAATTCCTGTTGAACTGTTAAAATGATAAATATTTTCATAACTTTAAGTAAATGAGAAGATAGTTAAAAACCAATAATCTTAAATATTACCTGTCCTTCCTACAAATATAAATCCGTAGACCAGTGTGAAAACTAGAATAATCTAAAATTAACACTTAAGTGTTTTATCTTTAAATGACTGCTCTTTACGGCTTTAAAGTTTTATTAGTTGATTGGCGAATGAGAAGAGGTTGGTAAGAAATATCTGGTTGTCTAACTAGTTTATCTACCAAATGTTTGGTTGCTCGATTGGTTTACCAACCAGCCTATTTCGAACAAGATTTTCTTGATTTTGGAGTAACAAGTAGAGTTGGATTATATTGAATGTATCTCTAGCAACTATACCTGTTTGTAAGATAAATCTTATGATATTAATACGTGGTTGTGTGCGTTATTTAGGAAGTTTCCAGAAGTATATTTGATTCTGGTGAGATTGCTTTTTAATCCATCAAATCAAAAAAAATATGATCTTGTGAAAATAGAGTTTTTAATAACAGTTTGCTAACAAATGTATGGACAATTTTAATTTTATTTCGTTGCCTTAAGATTTTTCATAAAATAACGAATCTTACCCCCAAATAAATCTTTAAAAAACTCAATAAATAATCATGTATATTAGAAGTAGTATTATCATCTTTGATAAGTAAACTTTTTATATATTATAACGTTATGTAAGTTGAGAAACATCTAAATTTGATTGCCCATGTACTGCACAAAAAATATTGCCCACATTTTGTGGTTAATTTGGCTACATATATAAACTGAACTGGTATTAGTATAATTAATTTACTTGTGATTTGTCTGGAAACTTTACTGTAAAATTTTAAATGATATCTAATACATTCAACTAAAACTAAAATAGAAGTTAAAAAGATTATTGTGTTGATTCTTGAAGAAATAAATACATAAAAATTGCTTTGAATATTATATTACTTATATAGTATTGAAAGTAATGCATGCAATAGTAAAGGAATATTTCACAATTCAATCACACTAAAACATACTTATTAAGATAACAATAGATTGACTGCTTAATTTCTTTGATGAATATTTTATCAGTTTATATAGGTGTTTAAATATTTTTTTAAACACACAGAAAAAAAATATTTTTCTAAATTGATGATTTATTCTATCAATAAAATGTAACTGTAAAATGTTACAATATAATCTTTAAAAAAATATAAGTACACGGTAATGGGCAAAATATTTTAGATTTTCTCAAATTCTAAACAACTATACACCAAGGGTAGTGTAATGTAATCTTATTCCTACTAAATCATTAATGGTCCAGTATTTTTTATTATAATCTAGCGTTTTAATATTAATTGTGAAGACTGCTTTTAGTGGTTTGTCAATTATGATGGGTTCCATTCGGGTAAGGTGGGCAATTCTTCAGGGCATATAGAGAACATATTTCTTCTTTTAAATTATTAAAACGAAATAGCAGATAATTTAGTAATTATTACAATAGTTTTAAGAAGGTTTTTTTATTCTACACAGTCAATATAAAGAATTGCCCACAAAAGAAATTGCAAAATGTTTGTATCCAAAAGTTTGTATATAAAAACAGATATGGCTTCAATAATAAGTATATATTGGATTAGTTTTTAAACCGATAAATATTTAAAAAAAATATGAATATTTTATTAAGAAAAACATAATGAAGACTAACGGATACAAATATATAAAATAGCAGTACTTTTGGGGTTTAAAGATTAATACAGTGCAATAGTGTGGTGATAGATATTAATAGTCAGTTGAGCACAAATTTATTTCCATAGTATTTCATATTGCATACATTTTGAGTAAAGGCGGATATATAAACCAAAATTTTAATTTAAGCTTTAAAAAAGCAATAGATTTCATACACAAAGCTTGTGAGACCGTTTTTAAGTTTTATATTAACATTTTTCAGTTGATAAATTAAATGAATTTAAATCAGACAACAGTACCCAAACTTTTATTGGGTGACATATTTTATTATCCTATTATTATTTATCTACAAATAATAAACTTTTCCTTCGTCGCCATTTAAGGGTGTAATAAGGTTGGTCTGTTTGTTGGTTTATCGTTTTGCCTCCAGAATCGATTTAATTATATCAAAAACAGTTCAGTAATTTCAGGGTGGTACGATTTGTCTCATTTGTAATATAGAAGTATATGTGTGGACTATACGTTGTGCGCTGGAAGCTCTTGTATGTGCCATTTTAGGCTTAGTTAAGTATAATCGTGTAGTTAGTTTGAATTCTATTCCGTATACAATATAGGTGTTTTTCGCTTAGCAAATTTTTATTACGACCTTTTACACTTTAAAATATACCCACTACATAAATTGCGGACGGCTGTATTCATCATGTTATTTCGTTTTTTCGAGTAGGACCGGATCTTTCTTTAGTATCTATAAATAGTGCCATCTCTATCGCACATAAGCGTTATGAAAAATTCGGAAATATATTCCAACTTAAAAGTTTTTGCTACTAAACAATAAGAAAATATATGAATAATTGAATTATTAAATAGGATAAGAGTCAGCCTCGTAGATAACATCGTGTGATTTTTTTTATTTTTATTGTATTGAAATGTATTATTCACATTATTTATAGGATTTTTTTTATACTTTTGTATTTTATTAAATTTATCTTTTTAAGTTACACACGTATGCACATTGCATTTTTTATCTTAGTTAGTGTTTGTTGATTTATTTGATTTTACATTTTGTGTCATACAGGTGATACTGACAGCTGATCTGTGAAAAACGAATGATTTGATTTTGATACCGGCATCCCTAGCGAATTATGCACGGGCGAAATTATAAAATAAAAATGTATCGTACCTTTTTTACATTGATTGATTATAGCCAGAAATTATTCCTAATTTAAATTCTTTTAATTGTAAATCTAAAATAAATAATTCATGATTATTCTCAGCTGTTGTTCGAAGGTCATGACTTGAGTTCAGACAGTCCGCCGGCTTTAGTGATGACATCACCACAGGAATACGTAGAAAAAAACTAGAAACGTGGTTTTAAAATAATCAGCTGTCAGTTGCGTTCTGTATGAAGCGGTCTTATATAGTTCCGCATTTATTTTCATCTAATAACATAATTCATTTACATTAATTGTCATTGTATATAATTACAGTATCAAGTCGTTTTATATAATACATAATGTCATAAAAATACCAATAAAATACTATAATCCATACAAACAATCATACAGATGTGCCAATTCCCGTTTTTTTTATTGGTCACATTCCTTATTAGTACAAACATTAATAGTACCGATATAGGTTTTTATAAAACGTACAAATTACACATTAAATCCGAAACATCTTCATTCTAAAATAATAATACTTTCTTAATTTTCTCGTAGATTTTTTACCAAAAACAATTGCTACAGCCATAAAAATATATATGTATTGAATATAGTGATCAGACAAAAGATACAATAATTAATTTTAATTATTCTACTATTGTTTTCGAGAAAAATATTTATATGTATAATCATAATACAATTAAATATAAACTCGTATAATCAGATCAAATTTGGTGCGGGTCGAACCACGAACTTGTAACAAAGAATTGTTTATTCTATCAGACCAATTTGGGATGGAGCGTACAAGACATTGATAGTTTTCAAACAATCACGAAACGAATTCTTGGCTGTGATTCGTTAATTACAAATCGTAGCCAAATAACATCAAATCACAACCAAGAACTCGTTTAGTGTCTGCTCGAAAACTATCAACGTTTCGTATTATCAAAACTCTTTTTAAGGGTACTGATCCCACTGGTACCATTTTCTATAACTTTTCTATCATGACATATAGATACTAGAAGAGACTAAAATAAAACACTGCACAATTAAAAGACTACTAACCACTTTAATTTATACAAATTATATTATTAAGTATTTTTCCCGGATTAAAAAATCTTGATACTTGTGATGTTTATATCTAACGAGTAATTATCTTTTATTGAATAAGAAAATTGGCTCAAGAAAAAGCGAGTCAAGTTTGAAATTGTATGCGCAGTTTTTTAAAAAATTGCCTGACTATTTTATGTTATAGAAAATGCAATTCGAAGGCTGACTCAGTGATAAGGCGATAAGCAGTTCAATAACACTGAATCTTTCTACATTTTTGTTGTCTTTAATTGTTGTATCGTTTCTGAACTATACAAATTGTTAGTTGGCCGCAATGACAACCTCACCAGACATTCTGACGTCATAGAAACTTTCTCGTCATTTACAGTGTCACGTAAATATCGAAGTCGAGTTATACGGTCTATGGACTAAAAAATAATTGCGGAGCTTTCCAATTCAATCTTTTTTTATAAGAAAAAAAAATTAATACATCATCTACAGTATGAATGATAATTTTTGATTTGATTATCTTTATTGTAAGTAATACTGAAATGGTATACCATTACTGGACAGTCTAGAACCGCACAATTGTGTACAAACCCGGTCTGTGTGTACGTCAACGTAATTGGTGTAGTGCTAAGGGTGTGTGTGTACAGCTGCGTATATTGTATAATTTACATCACAATGTCTATGTAAATCTTATGACCTATTTATTTTTTATGTAACCGCCTGTATTATTATTTCAAATGTAAAAATATACAAGAAATTATACATGTCGTGGTTTTTCTTTTTTTCTCCTTTTCCCAAGTAATATTTATTTGCAATCAAACTATTGTCATAAACAGTTGCAAGATGGCAATATTCGCGTTTTTTAAGGTTTATTAATAATGTCAAAAAACAATATAATATAATAATCAAGTTTAATAACGTTTTTGTTTATTACAATTTCTTGAAAACTGTTACCGTTTTTTTCATTTTAAACTTAATGCACAATACAGAGGGAAAACTGTCTAGTAGTCCTCAAGATTTTCGTATATTTAACTGTTCAGTATAAGTCTATAAAGTTTAGTTAGTTTCGATTCTTAAGATTCTTTAAATTGTAATACACATTCATTCACATCAAATAATGTTAAAAGCTAGTTTTTTTATTGCAGTTTAAATTAGGTACTCTTCCATTATTTATTTATCCTACAACCATATATTTAAATGAAACGTGAACATTTAACAATTGATCTCAACAGTCAAGTATTAACAATTATAAATAAAAAATTGCATCCTTTCTTTTGTAAATGAACCGTATAAGTACGATATCCTTTATTGTACAAAAATCATAACACATCAAAATCATAAAAACCATAACAAATATAATAAAAAGATAGTACACTTTTTACTATTTTATTATAATAATAAGATAGATAGCTAAAGATAATTGCCTGTTAAATGTATGAACAATAATTTAAGTGTAGTAAAAAATCTATTCCTTGAAAAATACAAACTAATTTATACTGGTAGTAAAATCTATTAATTGGTAGCCAAAAGTGTTATTATTTTTCTCCTTAATGTCTAATGTTTCTACTTTCTAGCCCAAGGAAAGTTTTCCTAAGCAGAAATTTGATAATAGATATTTATCAGACAATAAAGTTTTTATTAGTATAGTATTCGTTAATCAAATTGAAAAAAATAAATACAATAAAATGTTTATTTCTAAGCCCTGATATGCATGTACTGTCTAGCCACAGGTCATACGTAACAGACACATGGTCTACTCGTTATCTACCAGAACAATAATAAATCCATAGCACACGCCACCCCCTGCTCCTGTGAGGTCCTTCATCTCCCGTCTCGTCGACACGAACTCGCGCTCACAGCCTTTTTCGTTTACAACCTCTACATTGACATTTTTTATGTGTATAAATAATTTGTATAATCTAAACGATCACGATTGTATTGAAATAAAAAACAAAATCTAGCTGTCAATAGTATGAAAGATAACATTTCAATTTATTTACAAGGTTTATAATGTAACATAAATATTCAAGATAGAAAGTAGTTTATAAAACGGACCAAAAAGTGGAGTCTAGCTTAGTAACCGAGGTACCATCTGAGGGCGACAGCCTATGTGCACGAAAATAATGCGTCGTTAGCATGCATAGTACAGAGTCTAGAATGGACACGTTTGATATCAAACGCGTCGACCGGGGGAAACCGGTTCTTCAGACTAAGCTGAATTGATTCGACTCTGGGCAAGTCTCCTCACGAGATACTCGATCAACCAGGCCCCACATTCAAATCGTTTGTAGCTGTATATAAGTTGAAAGGCTTAAAAAACTTTGATAGCGCGATTCAGAACCGTCATTTTCCTTATATTATTGTAGACGCTATAGTATTGCATCTCTTAAAAATATCGATATGATTGTTGCAGAGATCATGGTTTCAACGCACACACACACCCGTTCACACACCCGCACAGTACCTGCTAAAGAACGTACCTAAAAATATATTTGCAACTTATGTAAAATTATGATTGATTATAAAAAATAGTGGTCTGTGAATAATGTGATATGTTTTTTGCACTTGTGTCCCGTTATGGAAATAAAGAAATATTGCTGATAATTTCTAATGACGGCTTAATGATTATTTAGCAGTAGAAAATTAAACCTCTATATGTTTTTTTAAACCTTACATTTTGATACCTTTTTGTATACATTTTAGGAATAAGGATATAATCTTTTTAAACAGTAAGTATAAAAGTTGTGTTATATGACGTCTAATTATGTTTCGTTGCTATGAATTATTCTACCTATGTTTGAATTTAAGTTTAAAATGTTTGTTGATTTAACATTTTTATTGCATCATGTTGCTTAAGTCAGCAGAAAACATTGGTATTGTTAAGATTTGGCAAATGAAAATACTTAAATAAAGAACATTATGCTTTTTTGTACTATCATATATATTTACGGCTATATTCTCGTTAATTAACATCGAAATTTTTCCAATTTTGTAACCCAATTAAGGTTCTTAATCATAAGTTCGAATCACGCAGAAAGCTTCCATGCCACTCGCAGAACTGCAAAATTGCTAACAACATTGCTGCAGGCGCAAAATAGAGGCATTTTAACATTAAATAGCTTCCCTCTAAATTGTATCGACTTCCAAAGACCCGTAAAGAAGATTGATTTTAAAGACTTAGACAGTAATTTTACAGTATTTTTTTGTTAACACTCTTGTTTACATTCCCCATGCAATCTTAACTATTCTTGTGACAAAATTGAACAAGTGAAAAATTATATGTACATAGGCTTAATAATCGATGACAGATTTACCTGGGACCCGCACATAGCTCACGTTTGCATAAAATTAAGGTCTACTCAGAGTCAAACCACCTTACCATACTTTACGACTTCTGTATGTGGACTAGCTGGCTCGGTGATTGGTCATGGTATAGTAGTAGACACATCCTGCAGTAATTTAGAAAATATTTATGTCTTGCAATTAAGGTTTTTAAAAACCATTGTTCCTAAACGTTTAATTAATAATTATAAGCTCAAATACGCTCAGCTCTTTGGGCAAAGTGATGTAATGAATACATTCAATACAGTCTAATTTTCTACTGTAACACAAATTAATAATTCAAACCTGTTAAATGAACATATTAGACCTGTAGGGTTACGTCAACTTGAAACAAAACATAAATACCACTTACCAAATCTTTGTAATAAGTATGGAAAGAGAACTGACGACACATAATGTCAGAATAAGTCAGTTAACGAACTGCCCAAAGAACTACAAGAAATGTACAAAAGTACCACGAAAATCAAATAACCATTCAAAGAGTATTTAACGAATAAATTGTGTTTACCCGCGAACGAAAATAATCTGAATGACTTACTGTAACCAGATAAACCCGGGAGGATTTTGTGGTACTTTAATTGCAAAATATTATATATTTCTTATGTGTTGGGTAATAAAAAAAGAAGAAATAAAGAAAAAGTTAAAAACGGACCAAAAAGGAGTCAAGAGCTGTGCTCGAGGTGAGCGCTGACGGACTTGCGTAGCATAGATCATATCATTGGACCGGACCACCCCCAAATACGGTCTGATTGACGCTAGATGCTTGCTAAGTGTCGCGCTGTGAACAGACGCAATGCGCCCGGGCATCGGACTTCAGACTGGGCTGAATTGTGTTCTAAACTCTTGCGAATCTCATCTAATTGACGCACCCATTTAGACCAGTTTGGGGCAACTGGCTTCCCTCGAACAACTAGACCCCCAAGGTTCGCTAAGTTTATTCCCATATATATATTTAAAGATGTAGAAAACTTTGATAGCGCGATTCAGAACCATGCTATAAGGGTGATTTTAGCATGTATTTTTGTAAACGATTACATGCATGCATTGCATGTATTTTTGTAGACGATTACATTGATAAAGACGGGGTAGGTTATTTTGTTAGCACACTTAAATTATTAATTTATGATTTAATTAGATTTAAAGAATATTATTATTTTTAAATTAGCAAAAAAAAAATATTTTTAATATTTATTTTATTTGAAACTATCCAAATGCATTTCATATAAAAATGTATTTAGATTCTTAAAAATTATCGTCTAGTTATCGTCTCATAAATAATATTTACTACCGTATTACATACTGTAAGTGTGACGCTAAATGTAAATATCTAGTTTGTAAATAATAGCGCCATCTCTCGAACTCGGTGAAATATAATCTAATGAAGACTTAGAACTGCTAGAAATAATATGAAAAAACGTCAGATGGCGGTTAAAGGATAAGTATATTCCGAATCCAGGAATTAGATATTTTTTACGATGTGAATTATTACAAACAAACAACCAGAGAAAATTTAGTCATAGTATTTTAAGCTATGTCACCTAAGAACAATTTATGAATTTAATTCCTTTTTTTATATTTTTCGTTATATCGTCAAGATTTTTTGTTAAGTGAACATATCATTTTTATGTTCGGTCACATATGAAGTACTGTTCTCATATTTAGGCCGGAACTTCCAAATACAAGCTAATAAATAAATTACAAATGGATTACCTAAAACTAAAATAACCATTTCTTATAATAAATAATTTTAAGTCACTTCTCATACTTCTATAAATTATAACGTGCTGTTTTGTCGTTAAATTTCAGTGAAATTATAAGCTTGTATTTCGTATTTTCTTACCAAGTCTTCATAGATCTTTGTTTATCGATATTATCCTTCCAGAATGTCTTTATTCTAATTAAATAATTTTCAGCAAATTGACGACCTTGATAGCAATGTTTATATTTTAAGGAGAAATTTCGTCAATTTAAGAGCATCAAGAGCCGCTGCTGAACAAATAAGGGTATAAAAAATATATACCATTATACCATACCACCAGATAATACTTTGAAAATATTTTTTTTATTTTTGTTATTAGGATTTACGTTGATTAACAATTAAAATTCATCTCATTAATTTTTAAACTTATCTGTAATTAAGTTTACGGAACTAACAAAACAAATCTATCAAAAAAGAAAACTCACTAATCCCGAACTCCCTTGCATAAAAAAGAAATCTTAAGTTCTGCGTATTAAGAATTGGGTGCCGAAAACTTTCTTCATACGGACCAAAAGTTTCGGGAAAGCAGATTGTTGGAAATTTCACTCCGAACTTGCTGGTTCGTCTTGAATGTTAATATTATTTTTCGGCAACGCTTCAGAAAGCTTCTTAAATGTTAATATTTTGGAGATTTTAATATAATGTTCCTATATTTAGAATTACATCTGTACAGCACATAGTAATGTCTTTCAATATAAAAATGTTATCTTATAAAAAAAAATGGCAAGCACATTAATAAATAAATAATATAAGATTCTGAATCGCTTAAGCGAGAGCAGAGTAAGTCAGGAACAATTATAATAGCCGCTAAATATATTTTATTCATTGCCAATTTGCGTAAATAAGTTACATATACAGATGTTTTTATAAGTATTTTTTTTTTAATTTATCCGTTTGAAAAGAGGTCTGCTCTTTTAACAATCTTCTAAAAGTTTATGTATTATAGATATTTTGCAATAATATTTATTAGGTTGAAATAAAACCGCAAATATGCATACTCTTAAAGAGACGGTAGGTATCCACCGTATTATAAACACTTATACCTTATTATTATATAACGAGACTACTAAAATCAAAGGCTCTTGAGACCAATTCCACAAAGTAAGCTAACTGCCCAGCGAATGCGTCTCATACAAAACCTTTAAAAGTAAACGCGGTAGGAATAAAAGGATTTAAATAAAAATTCAATCTGCTCGGAGTAAACTATTTTTATTTCACAAAAAATAAAACACCAATTAAAATACAATTTTAAATATTATTTACGGATAATTATTTGTATATTATTCGTACTGGCGCGGCCTGGATTCAAGCTAACATCTATCGAATAGATCATTTACCCAAAACTTCATTTATTGTCACATTATTGTCAAGTTCCTCAGACCGCGCTCCATTCATAGTTATAATTAGCTAATAATATAGATTACATTTAGATTAGATTTGCCGAATTTAATAAACGACCTCAATCTTAATTTGTTTCTAAAAACAATCCATAAGTTGGTTATTGGTAATACCTCAAGAAACAGAATTGTAATTTAAAACATGCCAGCGTCGTTTATTAATTTCGGCGGATAGACAAGTTACCGAACCCATTGCGTTTAGCGTATTCTAATCTTTGCTATTTATTGTCAGATATGTGTAATTAATATGTTTAAATTGCGATTATTTTCTATATGATTATACATCGGTAAGAAAAGACATTTTATTATATGTAAATGCGAAATCTAAGTACATAAAAAATAAAAATAACATATTTATATTAACTGCAATATGCTCCGCTACTGTTATAAATAATTATACGATCCAAATAATTTGTACAAGTTGGGAATATTTATAGAAAATCATATATAAATAAATGTATATATAGCTAAATCGTAGGATGGGACTGTCCGTCCGTCAATAAATAGAAGATCAATGAATTTGACTAGCTTAAAGCCATAATACATATGTTATATAAGTTAAAGCCAATATCATAGTCTGTAAGGTTATGTCGACGAACTCCGCCGTATCTTATAGTCAAGATACATAGACAATATATAACTAACACATAAATAGTTAACAACGTTCTTAAATACAATTCTGGATGGTGACTGTTGTCGCGAGCCAATGTTCCGTGACGTTTGGTGATTGAATGAACGCAAGTCGAACTATAGTCCGCGACACTACTGACGTACATGTTGTAGTCCGTTCCATAATTCTTATCATAACCAACTCGCAAATAGTGAAAGAGCTTCGCTAATATACAATTAGGTAACTAACGTGAAATATTAAAAGGTAGTTAAAGCATTGTTTGTCGGTTCGTTTGTGCACTATTCATATCTAGTACAATAGTTATTGTATTCTGATCCGAACGCGACCCAGCCGTCCCTCAGGCTTTTGAAATATGTTACAGGATAAACTTAGCGACTAATCACAACAACAGTTATACATATGTAAATACATTCAAGCTACGTGATTATATGAATGTATTGTCGTTTGAAAGCAATTATTTGAGTATATCTTGCTTATTTAACGCGTAATTCAAAACACCTAATACGGGAATTGGAAATTTTCTAAATTGCATTAATTTCTGGCATTATTCAATACAATTGTATTTATTTGATAGTTCTAATAAATGGCTACGTCACATGTAATATTAATTTATTGTCATGTCAATTGAATTATTGTCTACGTTAATAGAAATTCTATATAAATAAATGGACTAAAAATGTAAAATTTGAATAATATGTAAAATTTTGATATTAAAAATTATTTTTAATCTTAACATCTATAAGTGGTAATAAAATATGTTATAACACGGCATTTTAAGATAGTTTAAAACTTTGTTTTTATAAGGGATTCTTAAACTAAAACAGTATTGACTAGATAGGGTTCCAAACTGCACGGACTAACTACTACCTACGTAGTCATTAGTGGACTGTAAATTCTATGAATAATAATCGGACTAATATATTTCAAATAAAATTTGTTCTATTTTGGTAATAAATAGATGTTTTAATACAATATAAAGTTTTCTGTCTTCATAATTTATTTCATCCAGTCTCTAATTTTTTTTTATAAGTAAATTGCTCAGGAATTTTCTATTTCATACAGAATTTATAAAAGGTCCGTTACGCTTTCAATGTCGGTAACAATATGTGATGTAATATTGACATTTTAAAACACGCTTAATTGCTACTACATAGAATTGTAAACGCTTATAATTTTTAATAATTTTATTTTTATTGTCAAATCGATATCGTCCAAAATTGACGGGTTAAAATTCAGATAATTGATAATTCATCATTTTACTCTTATGAAGGACTCGTTATTGTCAATTCAAAGGTCAATCAAGTTCAACACTAACATGATTAATACTAACAGCCTAATGCTGAATTTTAAGAGGGATAACTAATCTTAAATCTATAAAAATACAATGCGATTATAAATTGGAGATAAATATCGCATATCTAGAGAAAACCTCAGTATTAATTATAAAAATATTGCGATAATAGAAACGCAGAAAGCTCGGTCTTGAGATGTCAAGCGAAGCGAAGATATGCTTCAGATATGACCAGTTATTTGTGATAATTTGAAGATTAAAGCCTGCGAAGTATTTGTACGTGAGGGAGAGTCCTCTGGAATGTTCTCGATCGTTCTGGAAAGTGCTGTCGGGGATTCAGTAGGCGTATGGTACGTATTCGGGGAGAACGTATTCGAAGTATGGGTGGTAGAAGGTCCGACGAACTGGCGGCAGCATCACGTCGGAGTAGCGAGAGAATTGGGATACTTGGCGACTGCCGGTTTGAGGTTTCCTGTAATAATAGTAAATTTAAGAATATATAAAGAAGTCGTAATATATACGGGAGACAGCTCGATAGGGGTCAGTGACCCTCAAAGTCTTTCTAATCAAAAAACTTTTAAGCCAAAAAATATTCTTATTAAGAACAACAAAAAAGTGTACCAAGTTTTTCAATAGGTTTGACCGTTCTCGTAATCTCGAGTTATGAATTTTTTAAACTTTATCTTGAGTTTTAGGGTCGTTCCATAGACCCGTTATGTCAACATCGCTGCTCCGACAATTATAGAAAACAATTAGAAAATTTCATACTAATTGATTGCTATAATGACTCGAATACTTGACATATAAAATTAAAAAAGCATTTTCGTTTAACCCCGAAGCAGGTGCCTTCACAAGCTTTGCTCGCACACTCAATTATTATATATATATATATATATATATATATATATATATTCACAGTTTATTAAAAAAAAGTACTGAACATAATTAATAAAATAACAATATACTGATATTAAAGTTTAATAATTTCCATGCAGCAAAATTCCGCCTGATATATCCGAGACGTTAACTTATACGCCGTATAATCTATCAGGATTGAGGGTAGCCGCAACATTTATTGGGATTTTATATGCTTGTTTAAACAGAGCCATGATAAGGGTCGATGACTTGACTAAAATCCTTTTTGGTTGTTCAATTAAAAATTATATATTAGGATGATGATTATTTAAATTTAAGTATGTTATAATAAATGGTTTTTGTAATTTTAACATAATTATTTTTAGCCCAATTTATGTTCAATAAATCAGATTGGATACTGTATATATATATATATATATATATATATATATATTCACAGTTTATTAAAAAAAAGTACTGAACATAATTAATAAAATAACAATATACTGATATTAAAGTTTAATAATTTCCATGCAGCAAAATTCCGCCTGATATATCCGAGACGTTAACTTATACGCCGTATAATCTATCAGGATTGAGGGTAGCCGCAACATTTATTGGGATTTTATATGCTTGTTTAAACAGAGCCATGATAAGGGTCGATGACTTGACTAAAATCCTTTTTGGTTGTTCAATTAAAAATTATATATTAGGATGATGATTATTTAAATTTAAGTATGTTATAATAAATGGTTTTTGTAATTTTAACATAATTATTTTTAGCCCAATTTATGTTCAATAAATCAGATTGGATACTGGATACGGTTGGTAACTCAGATACTTACTTCCCGTGTCCCTGCTGCTGCTGCCAGTGAGCACTGCCTTCATCAGCGTACTCCAAGTTCTGCAGACCTCGCGGCTCCTGTTCCCCGTACGTTCCGTATACGTAATCTTCACCCCTGTTTAGAAGAATATTTGAAATTGAATAGTAAAATGGAACAGCAGTCAAGTATTTTTGAAATACCAGTATTCTTATTTATATAGTTATTTCAAAATTTTGACTTAGTTTAGTTAGTTTAGTTAGTTTTTATGATGAGTTGTTACTCATCATAAAATCAACTGAGTAAGTTAGATATATAACATAATTTTAGTTTGATATGAGTTAATTGGTTATTACGAGTATGTTTTTAATTTTCTGCAAAACATGTAAGCTATTTTAAATTAAATAAATTAATAATCAAAACTGGCAGGATTTGAGACCGCAACCTGAAGGGTACTATTACCGTCGTTCTACTAACTGAGCTATCGTATTGTTACTTGCGTTGATTACTTTAGTGTCCTATATTATAAAAAGAAACTGTTTGTAATCATGTTAGCCCTGTTCTAATTATTATTATTTAATTTAATAAATACAGATTGAAAAGTTCAAGTTTAAGCCCTGAGGTTTTTTTTCTTCTAGGGTTGGCTTGACAACTCTTGAACGACTTCACGTAAACATTTTTTAATTATAAGTAAATATGGCTGACTTGAAGTTTATTTTGAATAAAACACTTTTCTCATAGGTCTCCAAGAAACACCTACGGGTTTCTATTCATTTGGCTGCAGCATAATCGAATTAACTTTGCATGGATATCTACTTAATGAAAGAGTCTGTTTGTTTGCTTACATGAAATGCTTCTTTCATATATTAGTTGCATTTATAAAATTATCGCGAGATTTTACTGGCAAACTGTCTAGTTATTCTGCCAATTAGTGACTTCTACTATTCAGTATATATATATATATATATATATATATATATAGATATACGCTTCTATCAATCGACATCTTTAAAATATCCAAACGAATGTTTCTAACTTTGCAGTAAAGAAAAGAATTGAAGATGCTATGATCATTAAAGTATGTTGAAATTGTGTTCAAACATGTTTAGAGATGTAAAGCTTCTTTAAATTAAAAACAAATATACAATGAAGTATTAGAAAAGTTTAAGAAACTTCTTTAATCTCAGGTGATTTAATAAAAAACAGGAAAAGTTTAATTAAAAATGAGTTAAGCGTTGTCGGATTACAGACTTAGGAGCGTTCATTTAAAATGTAAAGTGATGAAGATTCTAAATGGAACATAATCGTCTTAAAAGATTTGTGTAAAGTATCGTTCTTGAACGCTTTATCGAAATTTATTGCAAAAATTCATACACAGAGATATTATAGCTTTTTTTACTCCAATAACACCAAAAATCACACACACACAAGCAGATATAAATGCAAAAATTCACACAATGTAAAAATTCACACACACAGATATAATGATATTTTTACTCCAATATCATCAATTCCGCAATTTGTTTCGTGGTACTGACTTCTGCGGTAATGTTGTAATTTGAATAATAGTGTATGAGTATTTGGTCAGATATCTATGATGTATTTCCATCGCAGGGAACAAAACCAGAAATCCGTAATATTCAAATGGCAAAAGGGAGCTGATTGCATTGTTTCAAAAATATCAACATTCAATATTTGTAAAACCTCATTAGCAAAATGAAGTGAATTCAAACAGTGCGCTGACAGTGGCAGATGAACACGCAGCTTTACTTATAAATGTATATATATATTTTTTATTTTTTGTCTAAGTATTTACAAAGTACCTTATAATTTTATTGATATAATTCAATCAGTTTTACATTTCGAAACACTAGTTGATTTTAGTAGCGAGAGTGAAGTTACTATATAATTTAAAAGTTTTTGAAATATTTAAGAAAATGAAACACTGTATCGATAGTGTGAATGTACAACACTACACAGGAAATAGCCAGCATTTTCTCCATTAAAGTTTCCGGTTTTGTTTCGTTTGTACCGTGTTTTAGATTCCAGACACAGGAATGTTCGTTCAACTGAGCTGTAATTTATTTCTTTACTAATTCTACTGTTAAATATTTAACTCTGTTTACTAGCCCTATATAATATATAATTTAGATACTTTAAGATAGAGTTTAGTTACAGAAATAATAGGTATTACGATATTGTTATTACAAAGAGCAAAAGTTTGAATGTTTCGTTTTATCAAACTAAATATTCGCTTTCAGAAATTACTCTAGAAATTTTAAAATCTCATTTAAGGACATCGTCTGTATATATCTATATCCTGCTAAAATAATAATACTTTTTCTGCCTATATTGTAACGTAAGTCGACGAAGAAAGTTATGGCGCTTCTCCCGTACCGTGCCTCTTGTCCAAGGAGATGGAGCCTCAGGCAACACTTATTATTTATGACATATGTTATAATTGTATTTTAGGAAGATTAATGTTGGCTCACCCTCGTCCAGCTGCGATCTCTTTCAGCTCCTGTTTTTGCTCTGTTTCATATTTCCTCTGTAATTCACGAACGTGTTCTTGCCGGATCAGTTTTTTCAGCGCTTCAAATCTGAAACCATAAACAGATATACTATATACAATGAATAACACTTGTTTTTATGAATGTACCAAACCGTTGGCTATTAATATTTTTGTAAGTTTTTCCAATTGACTAACTCTTATAGCTTTATCTTTATTCAAATGAGACGAACAAATATGTTTATTCTTGAAATGTTATATACTGTATGAATTATATTATATTAGTTGTTTATAAGAATATATTAAATGTGCAAAAGATTTTTAACATCAAAATAGTCCTACCTATCCCGTTGCGGGGGTACCATGAAGGTGGAGCCGCCTCGTTGTCTGGAGGGTCCGGAGTACCGCAGGACCTTGCCCGACGTGTGAGGCACATTCAGCATTCCGAACATCTGGCGACAATTTCACTATAATTAAACATTGCCTGTATCGCGAACTTGCCTTCACATACCGTATATAAGACTTTTAATTTAAATATGTTTTTTTTAATTTGCAAATGAGTTTTTAGGGCTAAAATTTTAAATCATATTTAATATTAAATTACGCGGAACCATGTCAATTATGTTATAATATTGATTTGGTCTTTGAAATATATATATATATATATATATATTTGTAAAAATAAATGTTATAAAAGTAAATATAAATTTATTGCTATTTTTGATGAAATAAATATTAAAAAGCGACGCGACCCTGCCAGGATTCGAACCTGGAATCTTCTGATCCGTAGTCAGACGCGTTATCCGTTGCGCCACAGGGCCTTGACGTTGAACGACGAAATTAGACAACAGATGAATTTAGGTTATTATAAGCTTTAAACATCAAGCTTACAAAATACTTACAGCTGTAGAGCTGAATCGATGAATAAATAATGGAAAAAGAATGATATTTTGTTATTACTCATTTTATAGAAGTTCAAATTAAACTCTTAGAAAATATACTTCTGCGAATCAACGTTTGTAAGATTGTTAGTATAATTTCCATCAGTGTTTTATAAGTTTTATTTTTTATATTGCTGTAGTATTTTTTTCTAACTTTTCTTAGGTATTGAGATATAGTATTTTAGTATTGAGATATAGTATTGAGATACTTCAGTATATAGTATTGAGATATAGTATTTTAGTATTGAGATATAGTATTGAGATACTTCAGTATAACGAGATATCTAAGTCAACCATCAATAAACCACCTTTGTACGACACAGGCCTAAAAACTCACAATTTATAAACACTGTTAAAATAAATTATCAATTACTGTCGTATTTCAGCAGAACATGAACATTAGGTAACATTATTTTTTCATGTAAGAGGAATGCGATTAATAAAATGTATACATAAATCCATAACAACTGAGACAAAGAGAATTATTTATACTTGAGAGCATTTAAAATCACGAAATGGAAACCATTGGAACGAGCTCGTGGGTGTTGTGAAGTGTTGTGAAAAATATTTAATGTCTTATGTACCACAGATTAAATATTTCATCTACTGGTATGCCTGCTGAAGACTACATATTAAATAAATATGTATGAAGATTACTTTGATATATAATTTGGCTACTGTGAGGTTTTTTACTCTAGACGATATCGTTATTTAAATGGACAAATGTGAAAATTCTATTACAGCAAAAATTTGGCAATGTTTATGAAAAGTTTGTTTGCAATTAACTCACCGTTTCGTCATTCTAAAGTTCTGAATTTCAGTGGTTTCATCGACAAAGTTTTACAAAGTTCGAGGTCAAGGAAAACGAATAAAATAATTCTGAATTTTGAAGATTTGTTTTGCTAACTTGGTACAGATTTCTAAGAAATTATATTTATAATTGATTATTAAAGTATGTAATTATAATAAATAATCTGCTAAACAATGTTATTTTTATGATTTATCTCATCTGAAGGATCTGGGTTGTTTTCAGAATTATATCTTAAATTCTATGAAGCAATGCAGATTATTTTAAATACTTTATCTCTTATGGATTATAAATTGAAGATTGTTTATGATGAAGGAAATATATTTTACTTTTTTGTAACATAACGCTGGAAAGTTTGATTGGCATATAATATATATGTAGACAAAAATCGTAGTTATTTGTCATGAAAACTATGATATAATAATATACATAAATATAATAAGTATATTTACTTAAGGTAAAGAACCAAAATGAATATTTGATAGTTAAACCGACTTCTCCATAATCCGGAGTGCGCACGACGTTGGGGGGCGCCTTGGTGATGACCCGTCCGTACGCTTCCCGGGGGATAGACGGGTACTGATATCTGAACCTGTGAAACAAAACCACTATTAAAAACTCAAAAGAACACCGCACTATAATAGTTGAAATTCCAATGAAAATATCAAATCAATTAACAATATGAAAATTGAAACTTAATTCGCTTCTTCCAGCGTTGGCGTAGCGTTGTTCTGGCTTTATTGCCTTTTTCTATTAATAGATTGTTTATTGGCATTTGGATTGTTTTTGATCGATTTTTAATTGGACACATTCCATTAAAATATCCTAAAACTATAAATGATATAACTCGTATTGCTAAAAATAATTCGGTGGTTCTTCATTTTATAGCTTCTTCTAGCTTTTCTCAATAATAAAATGTAAAATTTTAGAAAAAATGTCCATCGTTATATAATATCATATTTCATTTAAACAAACATTTTAATTATATAGAACAATCATCATCATTCTGTATCATCGGGTAATCTTATATTACTTATAATATTGTATATTTTCCAATAGGAAAAGTGAAACAAATCTTACATTTTATACAATATCCAATGAAAATAACTTAACGGGAAGGAATGAGACTTGAATATGCCTTTTATCACAAAAGGTATATTCAAGTCTCAATCCTTCCCGTTAAGTTAGTTTGTCATGAAAAATGACGACCTGTACGGTAGGTTATATAATAGCTGTATTGTCTCTGAAAACCGATCTCACGGTGTTGTACCGATAGCAAAAAAAAAAACTTTATTTAGAATAATTTTATTTGGTTATTTATGAATTTCTATGATATACAACCGAAAATAATTTTAGATACGCAGAATCACATAATTTATTTAAGAGTTTATTTGGAAATTGTGTTCAGTTACCTGAAGTTAAATCCATGTATGGACTATTTCATTAATTAAACAGTTAAAGTCCGATAAAGACGATAATATATGGAATGATAAATTAATAAAAGCGGGTAGTACGGTAGCTCAATTGTTAGAATGACGGGACGGTTTCCTAAAAAACGTGGGTTCGAATCCCTGACTATATCATAAATATTATTTCTTTAGAAAAGGACTAACAAGGATACGCAGTACGCCCATAGTGGAACAAAGCCATATAAAGTCAATATATTGAGATCTTTCCTAATTATAGTAATATTCCCGTAAATATTATTTTATTTGAGTTATCGCGTTAGCTTTATACCTTCTATAAGAATTTAAAAGTACATTCTATTTTTTTGGTTAGATCTATATCATAAATGGATTTTGAACATTTCCATAATTTCTAAAGAAAATATATTATAAAACAAATAAGTCACAAAAATTGTATCTCGGTAAATTTCAAATAACAAAAGCAGAACATTTATTTTCTGACGGTACGTAGGTGCAATATTTACTTGGGACCTGAAACACGCCCACACCTTTTCAGGCCTTTATTGGAGACACGAAATAGCTACTGTTTTCTAACCGAAGATATTTTCTTTGCTTTCAGACACATTTTCAAATATAAATATTGATGGCCGACAATCCTTTCAATATTTGTATTATTTTATTCGGCATTTTTATTCATAGTTACATACTTTAAGTTGAGATTAATTATTATAGATTATAGAAAAATTGTTGGTTTTAATATAGGCATTTAAGCATAAAACAATATCTCTTAAAATAAAAAATATTTGTAGTTTTAATATTTTAAAAATTAGATTTTGGTATGAAAATCCCAAAAGACTGAGTGGAGATAAAGACCTTATAATAAATAAACTCTTTAAAGATTTTTCACTTTCATTTTCTTCATATATATACTTTCAACCGAGCGAAGCCAGGATAGGCTGTAGATATAAAAAGCTAAAGAGCTTAAATAATAAAATTGGTTGATATACGATTTTACGGTTGATAATTCATGGAAATTCGAAATTTTATTCACCTATTAAGCACCGAGTGCTAATGCGGGCGAAACCACAATCAAATGGATCTTATTTTATTTAACATTACACAAATACCAAACACACATACACACACATTCCTGTATATACATATACATAAACATAGACTACATATAGAAGATATGACAGTTCAGTTTGTAGAACTACGAGATGGTATCCCAAGGGTAACAGGTTGTAAACCGTTTTTGGTTTGGTGATTCATTTTCTATATAGATAGTGCATATAATTTACTACCTAGTTATAAAAGCTTAGAAACTGAATATAAGGCCATTCACTAGAAACTTTACAGAAAGGCTATTTTTAGAACGTTCGTTAAGACTTAAATCAGCAATATCTACCCTTAAGCGGATTAAACGCGGGATGAAGTATGGGTCTGAGCCGCCATTTTAGCAGTCAAACGTCAAATTAAAAAAAATGATCTGCCATAGAATAAAAAGTAATATTGTTTACATGTTCGTCGGAACTGACAGGAGATAGATATTATCTATATTAATACGTAAATAAAATTCTTGTATCCCTTTTTTGCATATTCCGTGCTCGGAATGTAATATTTGGCTTAGTTGAAATTATATTGAGGAAGGAAAAACCCGAAATCAAAGTGTAATATGTATCACAAATGAAATGTCATAACATATTTATGACATTTCATTTGTGATACATATTACACATTAATTCATGACAGATTAATTCATGTACCTCAAATATGGGGAAGGGGGTGATGGCTGACCCTTTCATTATACTCGTGAACGGGTGCTGTTTTCGATGACTGGTCGTGTTGCTGGCAACGGTTTTTGTTTTTTTTTTATTGTTAAATTATTTGGCCTTCCCAGTGTAATTTTCCCCTAAATTATTATAAGTGTGAAGCTTCCCAGTGAAGCGTTACTTACATATTCCCAAACATTCAGAGTAAATATTAAATTAATTAATGAATATAAATTGGCCATTGTACTTAAAATGTATACGTTTAATTGTTGACGTTACAAAAAAAATGGCTTTTCCGACGTTACCAAGAGTACGCCAATTACAATATTAATAATCACTTATTAAACAAATTTTAAAAATAATGTTAATTTTAATATATTGTAACAAATGAATCCAATTGAATGATAAATTAAATAAGTTTTCAGTATAAAGCCAGTCATTAAGGGATCCCACGCATTAGTCATTCACTAAGTCTGGATATTTTATATCTATAAATATCGTAGAATATTTTAATATTCATTCTTAATAATACTTATGGTTGGATTAAGTGGAATTATACTTTATATTACCGAACACAAATATTAATAGCACTGAAATTATTATCTTTTACATATTCAAGTTTCAATAGAAAGATAAATTTCCTTAAAAGAAGAAAGAAAAAGAAAACCACATAACAACCTTTTTTTACATATTTAAGCCATGTCAATTTATAATCATTGCATACATTATTTTGTTTACCAGAATTTTGTATTGTTTGTTATTTTTTATTATTTTTAAAATAACAAATATTTATGTTTTCTTTAAACTGGTTCAATTTTTAATTTCGAGGTTTTATTGGGTTTCTAATGGTGTAATAAGTTTGGCTTATCTCTTTGACGAGTTCAATAAAATGATCCAGCGAGTTGACATTGAATTTTAAGCATAGAATTTTTCATACAATGTCTGAGTTAGTAATTTATACAAATATGCGGATTCAGACTTTCATTGATATATTATATGTCATTTTTAATTCTATACCAAAAGATGAAAAAAGGCAATTAAAAAGGTACAAAGGGTGGTCTTATTGCAAAAGAGTAATTTCGTCCAGGCAAACTTTGGGCTGACGACATGAGGTATAAACCTGGACTTTGGTACTTCAATATATATTAGAAAATATCGCTGTACGTATAGTATATTAAAAATAATGCATGTTGGTAATATAGTAGGTATATTAATTAACGGAATAACTATGAATATAATACAAATGCTACACGAAGTCACTGGCAACTTCTGGTTTTAAAAAAAACCGTTATTACGTCACTGATGACAGGTTTCTAAGAGGAACATAAGGTAGAAGAATTTAGAAGGACTGAAACTGAATTTCTTTTTACTTCAATATTATAAAAAAAGTTGTGATCTGTCCTTTTTACTATTGTGTAGAATATTTATGTAATTTTTTTATAAATACTGTAGGTATACTTCTTTTACTTTCTATTTAGACCGTTAACATATTTTTTTATAGCAGTTCTTGAAGAGAAGGAGACAAATATTCTTCTCAATCTTCTTCGGTTGTTCTCCATCGTATTTGAGGTTAGGATTTATTTATCGTGCACGATTTGGCACAAAGTCATATGGAAAGAATTGAACTGTGTTAAAAATCGATTTAACAGCACTGTCAGGAATTGTGAAAGATAAGAAAGCTTACACGGGATTTCTCAATTTTGGAGAAAATGTCTGTAAGTGGCAATCATATCCTATCATATCATATCATATAATTTGAATTGGTTAGCAATGTCATACTTTTACATATAACAAAAATACAATTTAAATATAAAAAAGTCTCTCACCCATTACTGGAAAAGTGACGATAAGCTAAAAAGTACTCAACACTTTTCTGAGTTCTTAGAACAATCGATAGAGGCGGGTGACAAACAAACAAAAAATATATATATTATAATAGGTTCATCAGTTTTGGAGCTACGATGCCACAAACAGATAAAAACATTTTACTTGTTACATTCCCTTGTTTCAGCGGGGTCGCGGTTAAAAAACCATTACTATGTTAATAATACAAATTAAATAACATCGTACATTTGTAATTGTGAGCGTAAATTAAAAAGAGTATTAAGGAATTATTTGAATATGTTAATTCAAGCCCTTCCCAAATGTATAAGCGTATACGAATTACAGGAGGGTCATCTTCATTCGAGTTCGTTTACATAACAAACGACGATAACATTTAAACTCAATGGCATGACCGCTATAGAAATAATAAACTCATTTTAACGTATGTAAACAATGGTTTACCTTTATGTCTGCCTTTTAATGTAATGTAACATTCTATTTTCAACAGGGTGGAAAATAGAATGTTACATTACGTTAAAAGGCAGACAGAAATGTTTAATGCAAGGTACACGAACTTAATAAATAATTTCTATCACTGAAATATATATTTTTAAAACAATTTAAATATCACAATAATTAAAATAAAATACTACACCATAAGTTAAGTTTATTAAGCTACCATTATAGTAGCGTACACACTTACGTGTAAAGATGGCTTCAGTTACAGCATGTGTTTATTTTAAAAAAACTAAAAATAATAATGTGATTAAACTACTCGATAAATATGTTTAAATTTGTAAATGTGTACTAGATATGTAAGTGGAAAAGTTTTTATATAAATTTATTGGAACAATTTTTTCATATTCTAAAGATGATGAAGACATATTGAGTATCAGGAGATTATAAGACATACATATATAAAGTGTATATATTTAAAACTGTATTCCAGTTAATTTTCTTTTGATGATAGAAATAGTCAAAGAAACTATGAATAGCTTTTTAAATGATGTCTACATATTCGTAAGCAGAAATAAATATATATTTTCAAACTTCAATAACTCATCAAGCATAAAACATTTTGTTTAAAATAGAAAATGTTTTTTGGTATACGATTTCTGTAAGAAAAACTAAATTATAGCGCATTAATAGATCTAGCTTTTTAGACCTCTATGATGTCCTCGTAGTCTAGTGGTTACGCTGACAATTGGTTCAATAGTCGTGGGTTCGATTTCCAGATGGGACAATAATTTTCAGGATCCCTATGTATTTGTTTTGATTGTGTACTTTGTGTGCTTTATTTATATTATTTACAACTCCAAAACTGGGTGTATTCAATAGTATGTCATAATTTGTTTTATTTTATATTTTTACCTGGGCGCAGCTCGAGGCATGGCAGTGTATACCGGCCACTCGTTGTACATCAACGGGTCTCGGTATGAATTTACTTCATTCATGATCTCAGGGGCTCGTGCTTGACGCTTTGAAAACCTGAGGACAATTAAAAAAAATAACAATACAACTGTTCTAGAATTTTTGAATTTACTAAATTTACCAACACCACTAGGTGTTGGTTATATATAATATAAGCATATTGGTTCAGAATAACACATCTCAAAAATATGAATATAAATATTATAACCACCAAGATGGAGATATATATATTTTATTTATGAGAACAAACCACTAGCCGATATATATATATATATATATAAATAGGAAATATTAAGATATCCAATATGGCTGATACGAGAAACATCATATATAAAGGTTCATATGGATTACAAAAATTACATTTTCTTGTCTTTCCTTTGAGATTATTTTACCCTGAGCAAGCATTTTTATCCTGTTCCTTAATCCTCAATACACTTAATGGAACCTTTTAGGTATTGTATATATCTTTAATGAATAAGCTTTGCTTCCTTTAATGTATATTTAGATATATATTAATTGTAAAGATATACTTTATTAGTAATGTATATCTTTACAATTACTGAGGGTAGATGAGCTTATTTTAAGAATGCAGGTGCGTCGTGACGTCATTAAGTAAAGATGGTGGCACTTTCGTTTAGCTGATACAAATTTTGTGTAAAAGGTGAAAGATTATTAGAATTGAGTTACTCTATTGCCACAGATAAGCAATGCGATAAAAACGTAAAATGTGACATGAAAGGTTCAAATGACGTTAGGTATATATATTATTTTATCTGTAGGTACCCAGATAATAATCTTTTACCAAAATGGATTTTATGCACAATTGCCAGGTCTGAAATATGAAATAAATAATTATTTTCTATTATTATTCGTGTCAGGCTTTCGTGATACTTTAATAGCAAAATATTATGTATTTCTTATGTGTTGGCAAATATTAAAAAAAAAAACCATTATCGTATCAGTAGAATGATTGATGATCAGTAGTTCACTGACTGACTGAACCCAGGAAAAAGATTACTCTGCTTATTTTTTTATAAAAAATATAGCATAAGTGGGTCGAAGGGTTATACTATACACATTATAAATGTTTTAAAAAATAGTCCATGTCTGTTAAACATCAAACTAGAGTATAATAGAATATCAGACTGGAATTAAATTAAGTTTATCAAAGAAGGTTTCTTATTGTTTAAGTGAATTATCCAGCACATGGAGCTCATGCCAAATACAATTACCTGAAATATTAAGTTATACATTAGTATATAATAGAATATACATTACATTTCAAATAATGGAATCATAATCAAATCGGATGATTTTTATATATTTTTCGTCGTTTTTGATTATTTTCTAAGTCAACAAATAGGATTCTTTACAACTCTGAGAATTTTATCATTTTAATAGTCATGTTGGAAATTTATCCTTTATTATCGGGTAGAGCCGTTTGCAACACTAGTGTGTACTGATGAATATGGTGGTGCAAGACTGGTGTGTAAAGATGAATATGGTGGTGCAACACTAGTGCGTAAAGATGAATATGGTGGTGCAACACTAGTGTGTAAAGATGAATATGGTGGTGCAACACTAGTGCGTAAAGATGAACATGGTGGTGCAACACTAGTGTGTAAAGATGAATATGGTGGTGCAACACTAGTGTGTAAAGATCAATAAGGTGGTGCACACTAGTGTGCAAAGATCAACAAGGCGGTAATAGAGTTATTGGAAATATGATTAACAGAGTGTGTACATTGCGAGTTCCAGACTATGACCTTTTGTGAACTAGACTATCGAAGGGTTACAATGTCGAATACATTGTATTGTGGTAGTTTAAGGTCATATGTAATTTTATATTCAAACAACGGGTATATACTCTACGGAGTCAAGTACTGATTTGCCCAGGTCCAGAGTCCAGCCCTTTTTACACATCTCTGTATGGCAGGTTGCATAAGTACTATATAATTTATTATAATTTATATAGTTTCTGCATATTTTTTCTTTACAGGGTAAGTATTTAGAATACGAATATTTTAAATCGATCAGATATGAATCTAGGATTTATAAATTGAAATCGCAGACTTAAATTGATGCGCTGTACGGTCTTTTTTTGCACACCTATATATTATATTTGCAAATGAATCATTCTACATATATATCAGAGTGAGTGTAGTAAAAGATTAATCTTAATTAATATTATACATTGGTTCTCCATTTTCCTTACTTTAGACCAACCTGAGTATTCTGTTGGACCGTTTTTTTTGACTAAGTGTGAGTCATTTCCTGAAATCTTCGAAACCAGAGGGCGCTGGAACTCTTACTATTGTTACTAATTTGATTGCAGTTTCAAGGCGAGCGACGCCACAGACAAATACAAAGTGGTTTTGCAATCTGTTCGTTGGAAATCAAAGCAATTCAGAGCTTAATGTAATTAGAATCTGTCGTTCGGTTTCGACAACTCCAATAATATGTGTGCTAGAACTAGAATGCTATTATGTAAACCTGGTTCAGTGAGTTGTGTATGAGTACTTAGTGAGTTATTTTGTAATTGTGGAAATCTGAAGAACTAGAATGCTAATAACTAATAAGAAAACCTGGATTAGTGAGTTTGGAGTGAGTACTTAGCTAGTTATTCTGAAATTGTGAGAGGCTGATATTTGAGCTAAAATATAAGCATTTTAAAGCCAAAGTCAAATATTACTCAAAGGCAAAGATTGTATTCTAAAACGTCAGTAGTAACAGTTGTTTACTTTTCTTCAATATCATTTAAGGTACGGAAATCATTTAAAAATAAATAAATTTAATCCCTCTAGCAAGCAGGAAATAAAAGCGATAATTGATGAAATTAAAAAGCTTCTATCAACTTTTATTTCTGTAATTAAAATCTTTCGGTCAGAATTTCTTTCATCATTACAGTAGGTTATTAATTTTCGTCTTTCTGTCTTTATATTAATTTTCGATGAATTATTATTGACATTATTTTACAAGCATATGTACATATATTGTACAATTGTGTACATTTTTAGGAAATATATTATCGTTGAAAAACTGAAGCTAAAACAGCGATTTTTATAATTGGACATTGAACAATCTCTAGATAGAATGAAAGATAATGCAAGGTTTACAGAAAATGTGTTATTTATTATATTTTAAAACTCTACAGTATTTCATTTTGGAAGAGTTTAGTGATATCAAGTAAAGTCATGTGTAAAACAAAATGATTACTTAGAGTAGTGAAAAAACTTGTTTTGAAAGTTTAATTAAAACTTCAATAATTCTACTAGATTCCATTTTTTTTGTTATCTTTACGCTTTGTAAGCCGTATTCAAATCATAAGTAAATGAGAGCTTCAAAATTATATATTCAATAATTCCTTATAGGCGAGGCTTCTTTTTTTTATTTTGGAATACATAATATCTGCATAATTCATTATTGATTTGGGATATTATTTCGTTCGATAAAGAACTAGTACGTCCATAAATATTGTTTCCATTTTGTAACACTTATTTCATTCTATTTCAGGATGGTATTGTAAAGCCTCAATATTTATTTTTGAAATGTACTTTGTATTTGAATCTGGTCACAAGGGACGAACTACCCAAGCTTGTGTCGAAGCTAACATTTCGGACTTCATAGGAGATAAAAACAGGTCTAGATCTAAATGCCATTGACTAAAATATATGGTTCTTAGCGGACTTGCCCTGAACTAAATCACACGTCGATATTTAATCTCAAAGTGAAACAGTGTTAAAGCGTATAGATTCGTTGTCTCACAGAAAAATGCCTGTATAAAAGTAATTTAGCCTCATAGCCTCATTTAGAATATAATTACTTTTGTTTTTTAATGAGATTTCTATAATTAATAAAATATACGTTTTATTAATATTACATGATAAAAAAAATGCATTATCATTTGTAACAGAAATGATAGTGTATATATATATATATATATATATATATGTGGTGTGTATATGTGTATGTGTTATATATATCTATCTATAAATATAGGAAATAAAGAAATTTTACCACACCACTGGGGAATAAAATAAAATACACTTATTTTGTAGTGAAAATTTTCTGTATTTCATGGACTTATTTTCAATTTTGTAAGCTTTCTGTATTTACATACATTGAAAGCTGAAAATATTGGATTAGTTTCTTTGTTGGATCTTTTAAAAGAACGTACGTGACAAAGTATTGGGATTTTCTGTTTGCTTAAGAAAATACTTTAAGCTGCAAATATTTGTCTAAATCCTATATTTATAAGGGAATATTTTTTTACACAGCGTTATATTTCTAGATAAAAGTTATAAGTTACTTTTTATTCCGAAATTTCCATGATAACTGGAAATACCGAATGTGTCATTAAAGTATAAAAAAAAAAGTTATAAAACTGATTGTTACATTTTCACTCTTATTTCCCTTTTACAAAGTTCACAATCAATCAATCAACTAGTCACATATATCTATATCTATATATATTATACATTTAAAATTATATAAAGAGTAGTGTGACTTTTATAACCTAAATAATCATCATCTTTTACAACTATTTGTGTTAATTTTGATTAATTAATAGACTAAATTATTCTTTTTTTTAATGTCACCATTGACCAAGGAGATGTATTTATCTTAGATCATTGTAAATAAGCTTTAAACGAAGATACTTTTTATGTCTATTCTAAGTACTTACATCAAAACTGTTGTCATATATTCCAAAAAAATAAAAATTAAAAAAAAAAAGAAAATATATTTTTGTTTCGTTGTTGTTAGTCAGAATTCTATAAAAATAAATGTAGGTATCTATTCATACAAATAAATGTATTTTATTCATATACGAGTATTTACACAATGTAGGTTATATTTAACATTACCAGAGTAAAATTCATAACACCGAAAAAAGGTTCAAAATAAAGTCAATTAACTATCTTTTATTTCAAATTATTTTATAAAGTTACATTTTAAAGACCACATGTAGTTTCTTGATGTAAATTTGTCCCATATCGATGAATTAAAAATGAATCGCTATTTCGTGATTAATTTATCATAAAAAATATAGAGTTTGACAGATTTCAGTAGAATAGCGACGAATTACAAAATGGCGTATTTTTTTAAAACTCTCATAAGTTGAATATTATATTTAACATGATACAACAAATAAAGCTATTTCAATTTAAAAAAATACAATAGGGTGACTCAATTCCTTTTTTGTATTACTGTAATCTTTCTTTGTTTTTCCCAATATTTCATATCATATTTATCTGCACACAACAGTGTTTTTGTCAATCCGAAATTCAGGCGAGTGTCACGAACAATATTTTTGCGATTTGCGTTTATTTCGTCGGCGTATTTTTTTTCCACCTCCACATATGTCACATATCAAGAAATACCGTATCATTTACACCAAAGCAATTCTGGTCCAAGTTTCAGAATAGCTTTACTTAAAAGGGATTTTAAAGTCCTATAAAAATGACATCTACCTGGACTAAAAGTTCAACGTCTGCTGAAAAATCAATAAAAACTATCCGAGAAGATGTGAAATTAGATAAAGCTCTAGCCTCTCAAGTACACGGCACGGACGCGTTAAAAGTTTTCCAGACTGTTTTTTATTAAAGTATGAACTACTTACAATCATAAAATATGGTTTTAAGATCGTTTTTATTCCCAATTTTATTCGCGTTTATTTTTTTTATAATAGCCATAAAAATAGATTTTGTTTTACAAAAGTTTTCTATGTGCTGGAGTTATTTAAAAACCGTCTCATTTGTTAATCAAAGGCACCCTTTTTATGTATCCTTGTACAAGTTTTTATATTTATTCTAAGCCCCTATATTCTCTAATATATTACTGATTTACTGTTTTGTAATGTATGTAAATGAAATGCTTAGAGGATATACGTCAGCTGTGTGGCTGATCATTCATAAAGAATGAAAAATATAAAACTACACACAAACTAATTTTACTTTTTTTTTAACCTATCCGGATTATTAGTATAAATTTAATAACCATTTTTGAATTCATTCAGTCAGTTATTGTAAATATATTACGATAATACCATAAACAACCAACTCTTTTTTGTACTAAATACATTGTAAGAGGAAAAATAGAATAGGATGAAAGTATGTGTCGACAAGTTCCGGGGTTGATCAAAAGTTCAAAAGTTCAGAGCTAAAGTTTTAAATATAAATGAATGAAATGAATGAATAAAATGCTTTATGTAATTCATTTTATAATAAATCACATTACTGCAGAATGAAATTCAATTAATATTTTAATAATAAACAGTTGTTATTCAAAAGCAGGCGGTGGCCAACTTGGCGGTTTTCCTTAAACCAAAATGGTAATTACGAAAAGTTTAAAAGCTGCTTAAACTTTTCATCAATATTACCGATTGTGAAAACTCGTTTGGAAAGCTTTGAAAACGTTTTCCAATGTTTTGCAATTTTGGACGGATTTCGAAATGACAAGTGTTAGAGAACAACCACAAAAATCTCTTATCAAAAAAAATCAAAAGTTTATGTTTCGTAATTACCAACAATCTAACAATTTCAAATAATTTACGAATATTTCGAAATTTCCTAATTTAAGTTATTCTATGTCACGTGAAGTTTTGGTATGCGGAGTAATATTTGTCGGAATTCCTTCCTCAACTAGAATTTAGTGTAAATCGCTATTAGCCTGCGGTATTTGGTAATAATATTTTGGGAATTAATTACCAATAGTTCAAAGTATCTTGTATTGGAGTGAATGTTAATTTCCAAATAGTTCAACATCGAATTCCGTAAATTATTACGTACTTACATTAAGTAAAATTATTTTGAATTATTGTAACTATTAGTTATTATAGCTTAAGTTAAATACAGTCGCGTGCAAGTAAATCGACTCAAGCCTCAAGTGCGCATAAAAAGTGATATAACTTAAAAATGCCTTAATATACCTCTATATAATGTTTTACATAATTAAAGCCTAGTAATTGAGCTTTAAAATGGTGCAAGTTGCATGAAAATCGATTCAGTAGTTTAGTAAAAAAGGTTAATGCCAATGATAATGTAAAAAATGTTGAAAATTCATACAATTTCACAGTATGGGGCTATTGTGTTTAAATGAAACAAAATGCGCGTAAGATAAAAAATTTATTCGTGTCAATATTTGGTATTTCCTCCTCTAGCTCTGATCACTGTTCTCATGCGATTCTTCATCGACCTTATCAACTTTTTAATGGATGATTGTGGTATTCGACCCCACTCTTCTACCAACGCAGTCTTGAGCTCATTGATGTTTGTCGGAGCTGATTTCCTCGCTCTAACTTTCCTTTTGAGCTCGTCCCATATGTGCTCAATGGGATTTAAATCGGGGCTGAGCGGTGGCCAATGCATAGTGTGAATTCCAACTTCGTTCAGGAAATCACGTGTGGCCCGAGCAGTGTGACATCGGGCATTGTCATGCATCAAGATGAAATTTTCTCCAATAAAGCCTTGATAAGGGACAACTTGATCCAGTAGAACATTTTCAATGTAACGATCACTGGTCAGACCTCCTCCCCGGCCTCCCCCAGGAACGAAAACAAGCTCCGTTTTGCCTTCTAAGGAAATTCCGGCCCACATCATGCAAGATCCGCCACCATATGCAACGGTTTCCACAAAGCAGCACTGTGAAAACCGTTCACCGGGACGACGGTATACCCGACCTCTCCTGTCGCTGCCATGGAGACACATCCTCGTCTCATCTGTGAACAGGACTGACTGCCATTGCTCTATGCTCCAATCCAAATGCTCTCGAGCAAAGTGAAGCCGTGCTTGACGATGAGCTGTGGTCAACTTCGGGCCTGTAGCGGGTCTTTTCGGAGAAAGGTTAGCTTCTTTCAACCTTCTTCTAACTGTCCACTGACTGACAGTCACCCCGCGAACTTGACGTAGCTCCTGCTGCACATCTACGCCGGTAAGGTGTCGATTTCGGAGAGAGGTCGAGACCAAAAACCGGTCGTCACGCTCTGAGGTGCACCGGCGTCGGCTGGTATTAGGCCTCCGAGTGAAGGCACCAGTCTCTTGAAACTTTCTGTATACTCTCGAGACAGCGGACTGACTCATATTCAAACGACGAGCGACTTCTCGCTGGTTCAACCCTTCTTGCAATAGGGCAACGACTTGAGCGGCTTCCTCAGGTGTTGTATCCATAATTTTCTTCAAATGACGGCTTTAATTTGCAGAGATGTGTTCAGGTCAACGTCTAATGAGCGACTGATAAGAAAAAACGATTACAGAGGGTTTTTATAGGGGGTTGTGTCGCGCAAGTTGTGTATAGAGCGCAGAGCAGTTTACGGGAGGTTGCGTTCAGTTGCATTCTAAGTACAAGTGTTTATTTAAATTACTGATATTATGCTACCATTTGAAAGCCTAATTACTAGGCTTTAATTATGTAAAACATTATATAGAGGTAAAATAAGTAATTTTTTAGTTATATCACTTTTTATGCGCACTTGAGGCTTGAGTCGATTTACTTGCACGCGACTGTAGTTAAAAAAAAATTTTTCTTTCTTCCCCTATTTTTAACAGTCTATCTAACGAGTACGTGATTTATTATACCTATAAATAACGTTGATAAGATTGATTACTATTGTAACTGACCTCCACATAGCTTTGAGCTGGTCACAGGTCGGTTCATCCGGCTTGAGGTCACGGTCCCGGACCCTGGCGGGTCGTGGTGAGAGCAGTGGCTCCTGATCTATACGCTGGGCGAGTGCGCAGGCGCAGACGCACACCAGGATGCAGGAGCGTAGAAAAGACATTCTGCAAAGAAGACAATATTATAGAGATTTCTCAAATTAAATTAAATCACTAAGTGAGATAGCATTTAAGTAGTGATTTTATAACTTATATTTATTTTATTTGCTACCCTTGACTAATTATTATATTTTTAATTTACCAGCGCGTTATTGGGACCATCCATGTGTTGTTTTTTTTGGGAATTAATGCGTATATGTGGGTTTATGAATATGTATGTTTCATTTTCAAAAAAATCTTATTTTATATTCATTTAAGATTAAATTTTTTGAACGACCAAGGGAAGACACCGCCTACCATCCAGCGGTGTCAGAGCTCTATGCCGGAAATAATTTTCAGGCAAAAAAATATTCGACAGTCTCTGTTTTCCTTGGATGTTCATAAGTCGAGTGGGCCGGATGGGATTTCCCCATTGGTGCTACGAACATGTGCTCCTGAGTTGACTCCAGTGCTAACGCGTCTATTTCGGTACTCCTATATAAAAGGCGTAGTCCCGGTCTCATGGAAGAGCGCCTTTGTCCATCCGATCCCTAAAAAAGGGGATAGCTTAGACCCAGCTAACTACAGACCTATCGCCATCACCTCTCTACTCTCCAAAGTCATGGAGAACATCATCAACCGACAGCTCCTGACGTACCTCGAGGATCACCAGTTGATCAATGACCGGCAATATGGCTTCCGCCATGGCCGATCGGCTGGTGATCTTCTTTTATATCTTACGCATCGTTGGGCTGCGGTTGTTGAGAGCAAGGGAGAGGGTCTGGCAGTTAGTCTGGATATAGCGAAAGCCTTCGATCGTGTATGGCACAAGGGGCTTCTTTCGAAGCTTCCTTCCTATGGGCTTCCCGAGAGTTTGTGCAAGTGGATTACCAGCTTTCTCACTGGGCGGAGCATACAGGTCGTTCTCGACGGTTTTTGCTCGGACCCCAAGCCCGTGAACGCAGGTGTACCCCAAGGCTGCGTGCTATCCCCATCCCTGTTCCTCTTGCATATCAATGATATGTTGGATATTTCCAACTTACATTGTTATGCAGATGACAGCACTGGGGATGCGGTATATTCCGGCCGTGCAGGTCTCTCTCGGGAAAACGTCGACGAGTGCCAAAAGAAACTAGTGTCTTCTGTAGAGACATCCTTGGGGATGGTCTCAGAGTGGGGTGAACTGAACCTCGTTCAGTTTAATCCCCAAAAGACACAGGTTTGCGCGTTTACCACTAAAAAAACCCCAATTGTCGTATCGCCGCTCTTCGAAAGCACACCCCTCAACGCCTCGCCAAGTATCAGTATACTGGGCCTCGACATTTCGAGCGACTGTCAGTTTCGTGGTCATCTGGAGAGCAAGGCCAAACTTGCCTCGATGAAATTGGGTGTAATCAATAGAGCGAGGCAGTATTTCAATCCTGGCCAAAGGCTTGCGCTCTGTAAGGCGCAGGTCCGACCACATATGGAATACTGCTCTCATCTCTGGTCCGGTTCACCCCAATATCAGCTTCTACCTTTTGACCGCGTACAGCGGAGAGCCGTTCGAATTGTCGGGGACCCAGTGCTCTGTGAACGGCTGGAATCTTTGGCATTGCGTAGAGACGTGGCTTCTTTGTGCGTTTTCTATCGCATTTACAACGGGGAGTGCTCCGAAGAGCTTTTTGATCTGATGCCCACCGCCGAATTTCACCACCGCACAGCACGAGATCGCCTGCAATACCATTCTTACCACCTGGATGCGTGGCGATCCTCTACTGTGCAGTTTTCAAGAACATTTTTTCCACGTACCACAAAGATGTGGAATGGACTTCCTTCGGCGGTGTTTCCAGATCGATACGACATGGGTACCTTCAAAAAAGGCGTTTTTACCCACCTCCAAGGCCGGCAACGCTCTTGTGAGTCCTCGGACGTTGCAAGAGTTCGTGGGCGGCGGTGATCACTTCACACCTGTGATCCGCACGCTCGTTTGCCCTCTTATAACATAAAAAAAAAAAAATAATAATAATAATAATAACATATTTTAACGTTTCACATATGTAAGATTCATTGAGACGTGTACACACACAGTAGTGACACAGTGACACAGTAGCTCAATATACAAAGCTGCCGGACAGTTTCCCAGACATCGCATGTTCGAGTCTGCCCTTCCCCATTAATTCTATATTTATTTCGAATATAAATTAACTTAACAATATTATTTAATTATTAAACTATATGTTACATACTTTAGTTTCAATAATAGCTTGTATATTCCAACGTGTTACAAATGTTGTGAAAGCTATTACTTGTTTACAAAGGGGACATAACGTCTTGTTTTCCTTGCAAAGGACATTAATAGCCGATAGTATAATGTTACATTTTTCGTAATTAGTTACGAAATAAGTTTCTGCGTTTCCTGTATTAATTACTTCATACTTTGTTCTTTTAATAGTTATTGTATACGTAATTCTATTGTTTTTTTTTCCCGATAACTTTGATAAAATAAATGTTACGTAGTTTTTGTTTTTTTTTTTTGAATACTTTTTTTATGTTTAGATGATGTTATTGATTTAATTTAATTTTTTTTTATATTGTAGAACCTATTTTATATTTAAAATTTCCTGTACCATGTTATTATATGTATATTTATATGGCTGTGTTCACGTGAAATTGGCAGGATAGTAGGACCTGTCCTATTGGGGTCGTATTAATGTATTTGTATATATTTGTTGACCAACCGCTAGTAAATGTTTAGCTGAAATAACTTTGCTTTGTGATGCTAATGTGAAATTGACTGTACGACAATAGAGCTCGATGTTTAATGACATGTACCGTCAGTACGAGTTTTGACGTTACGAAACGTTTACAGTTTTTGAGCAATCACGAAACGAGTTCTTGGTTGTGATTGGTTGTTATTTGACTGTGATTGTTAGTCAACCAATCACAAACAAGATTTTTCGTGAACACGTAACATTGCATATAGAGTATTTCATATAATTTATTATTCTTCTGTACTATTTTGGTTGTTGTTTTTTGTGATGTTATTTTAAAAAAATAATAGAAATATGTAGGGAAATAATATAATGTAGAGAAAACAATCAACCATGATATTTTGGTTTAAGTCTGCAATCCAAGGAATCTGTAATCATGTTTGACATAAATACATGCAACATTAAACCAATATTGACTATTCTATGACAAAAATAGATTTCAGGTACTAATATAATTTCTGCCGCCCACGCACTGAAATATAATTGAATTTCAATAACAGCAAAACAATGGACAAATAATCTATAGCTTTCAGTGAACACTTAAAAATATAAAATCTAACAATATTCATACTCATAATAATTTATTTATCTGTTATTTTTGGTTTAAGTTATTTATAAGTACTTAAAAATATAAATTTGTCGATAAGGACGTACCAAATTCATCGTTGAAAATCACACTTAAATGAATTAAAAACACGTTAAAAACAATCAATATATTAATCATCTACATATTTTATAAATTGTTACGATATAAGTTATTAATATAAAAATATTAATGTAATTTGTATATTAATTAGATTTTTATTTATATGTCAATTTTATCCAAATTATCCTTCAAATATTCGCCAAAGCCGTAAAACATTTTAAATGTCAATATTTTAACTAAAAATAAAAAAAAAAACGTAATCCTTGTCTCTCCTCTTTAATTTTATCGGGTTTTGATTGTATTTTTTACAGCCGAAGAAAACAATATTTGAACTATCTTCATGATAAAATGGTGGCATTACTTACAAAAAAGATTACTTCATGGCTGTAATAATATAAAAACTTGTTTTTTCTTGTAAATATTAATATTTATGATATATACACGAAGGCAATGTTAAAACTTTTTTTTTTAAGTTTACAAGGTCTGTCATTTATATGCATAATGCATCCGTGCATTAAAAATATTGCACGAATACATTTTCTTTGACAAATAAAATCTTCACGTGCATAGAGCTGTATACTATATTTATTTCAGGCGCTGAAAGAGTCATATTTATATTATTTCTTTTTAATTTCTTTTAACACGTATTTTTTTAACTTATGTAAAATATTAGTACCTATTCCATCATATCTAAGCTTATATTAAATATATTTAATTGTACAAGTGACATTAATATAAAATTTATTGTTTTCTTTTGGTTTGGCTAAAATTTAATTAATTTTTTGTAGAGTTAAGTTATTATAAATAGATAACTTTGTATTGAATATTTATTGTCTAGCGAAATCATTTAGCTTTCAAAATGAATATATATATGTTTCCATAATTTAAAACATGATTTTAATTCTAGCTTTCATATGGACCTTTGAAACTACATGTAAAGTCAAAAGTAAAATAAAAAATGCCAAAAGCTTAAAAGAAGAATTAATAGAATAGCTCGCGACAATGATTGCTCCATCTATTGTACATACTGACGCCATCTAAAATACAATACAATACTATACAATACTACAATACAGTAAACGTTGCACTTTCAATTATGTCGCCTCGCAGTGTTTTGTGCAGATTTATCCAAAATATGTGTATTTTAGAAATAGTTCTTCATATTTGTTTTCTATTTTTATTCGTTGGATTTATATATCTATACTAATAACGAGTATAAAGCGGAAGAGTTTGTTTGTTTGTTTGAACGCGCTTATCTCAGAAACTACTGGATTAATTTTAAAAAATCTTTCAGTGTAAGATAGTCCATTTATCGAAGAGTGCTGTTGGCTATATAACATCACGCTAAGATATATAGGAGAGGAGCAGCAATATAAAATGTTGCGAAAACGGCAAAATTCAAAACTTTCCTTGCGTGTGCTGAGTAAACGGTGAAAGTTACAAAAATCATATACTACAAAATTGTTCCCCTTTAAAAGTTCTAAAAGAATGTCTGCAACATATGTCTAGCTTTTAAGATTAACCCACTATAACCATTTTTATGGTTATCAAAATAATTCTAAAATAACACATTATTTGCGAAGTCGTTTTAATAAACATTATTTATCACAGGCACTTATTTTTCAACCAAATCTCTGAGGCTAAAGTATAAGTTAAATCTATATTATAGTAAACACAATACTGTGAAATTCAATATACATAATATTTTTTATTGTATTACCCTGTGTTCGGAATTCTCACGGGCGGAGTCGCGGGCAAGTAAATTATATATAAGATAAACAAATATCTTAGAGAAAACAATATAACACTTCATAGATTATTATTTAACACCAATAAATTATGTCCTGACATATTATTAAACAATCAGTTCAACATTGTCAAGATCCAAGCTTAGATACTGAAAAGAAATGTATACAATATTACGTATCAAAAGCCAACCTGACACAGAAAGTCTATCTCAAGCCGGATGTATCTGGTACAAGCCGGATATTGCCTCAGGACGGAGCCGGTCCGACATTCCACGTTCAAACTGATAAGCCATTGTGTAAATGAAAAATGGTCTTTCGATAGGACTTATAGGTAAAAAAAGCTTGAAATTTTGTCACAGCTGTACGTAGGTATACAAATATACTAGTGTTTATTTCCAAAAAACTATATTTAGTATTTTATATAAGTTTGAAATACTATTTTGTGTAGAGTCCCGCTAGGAAACGTAATCCACAACGTGATTTTCACACGCTCGTCCGTATTATTCCATTAGATTTGTTTCATTAGTGCATTTGTAATTTTAAGTTTATGATGTTGGAATTCTATTTATTAAGTTGTGTATACAATGGACAAATTTGAAAAGGGCGATCGGATACTACTTTTAATACATTGGCTTGGGTTATTATATTTTTTCTACGAATATTCGTTTGTTGCCGCTAAAATGTAAAAAGAAGAAAATGCCAAATATAAGCTAACCTAAATGTCTGTCCGATATAACTATATTTAAAATCTATTTAATTATCCCCCCCATTGAGGAATCTTCAACAACTGCTAAGTGTTATTGGAAAAAATATCTTAAGAACTACTCTAAAAACGATTAAGGCTGAAGACTTCAGCACAATACATCTTGAAATAGAAAATGATAAAGATTTTTCGGACAACGTAACGTTAAATAAACTTTTAATAGTGCTTGCTCTGATATTGTGTTTAAGATCGAAAAAATAATATCTGTACAAACAATTTCATTCTGACAATTATTTTATTTAAAAAAATTGTATGTGTTTTTTATTACATATGTTTTTAAGAATTAATCTTAATGTTTTCAAAAAAAGGAGCTCACAAAATTCAATCGGTTACAAATTTAAGGTTTTAAATTTTTAGATTCGAAATGCACGAACCTGTATAGTAAAACATAGCTCTTTAGTTTATGTGAAATTTAGCATATTTAAAGCAAATGCGGATAACAAAAGAGGTGTTAAGGCGGTACGGAAGTGCGCGAGTCTACTTTGGGGGCATTGTTCTATTGCGTCGAACACATTGAGCACCGGGGACCGACTCTTTTTAATGATGATGAAGATGAAGATGATGATGATGATGATGTAGTAAAATTGTGGACATTATTAAACTTTCTTTAAAGATTATATAGATATAAGCTATATGCTAAATTAATATGCTGTATGCTAAATTAATCGATTTTGGTAACGACTCGATACCTCCGTCGGTAGCGCGGAGGACGGATCCCAGAGGTGTAGGTTCAAATTTAAATTAAATTAAATTATCTTATATATATATCCTATCTTATCTATCCTTACTTTTTAAGTAAAGATATATTAAATCACATTTTCGAAGTAGAAGTTTATATTATAAAGAATATCAAATTCCGTGAAACTTTGAAACAAATTTGCATCACCTTTCACGTTTAGTTTTCATGTTTAGTTTAATTTAAAATAAAGCTCAAAGGTTCATAAAATGAATAGCTCTACATTTTAAACAGTATAAATTTTTAATAGAAAACATTTCTCTATATAGAGACTCAGTAAACATATTAAACACTTAAGATACTGGCGTGTCTGACGCTAGCGAGTTAACTATAGAAATTTATAGAAGATTTAATATGTTCCGAAGTTCTTAGTTACTGGCTTAATCTTAATTCAATTTAGTTTCAATAGTTCTGACAATTTGAATAGAAACTGAGAGTGAATTATTCCATTCTAGAAGCAATAATTATAGTATTTGTAGCTTTTGTTATATTTTACTTAATTTATTATTGTATTTAGTTAGCGTGGCTGGAGATTTCTCACTTATATAGTATTTTGTGTATAATTTTGTTTTAGTTATATGTTAATACGTATGTCTGTTCGTTTATCACAAATTGAGTAAAATAAGTACATCTATCTTTATTATTATGAATAGTTTAATATTTTAATAGATGGCAATGTTATTGGCTTAAGATAATCCAATTATATCTCTTAGTTATATGAATGACAATGACAAATAAACCACTTTGTACGTGGGTAGAGTCAGCATTAAGTGTAGACAGAGAATGCTAAGACGTCCATTGCAGTAACACAAGAATGAGAACAACATATGCTTTTACTTTGTGCAGAAGTGAGACAGAACGATATGAATTTTGAACGTTGAATGAATGAATGAATTTAAATGCTTTGTAAAATAAATTATATTACGAAAGTTTCCGTTTCAGAAATATACAGTTTATTTCGTTGCAACTGATATAAACGTTTTCTTTAAATGCGATGCAGCTTATTGGGTTGGCAAAGTATAAGTGAACGGAAAGTTCCTGATTTATGTTTTTCAATTTATATTTGTAAGCAAACTGTTTTTAACTAGATAGTAGTTTTTCTATTGAATTTATTTAATACAACTTTCGCATGTAATACAAATAAAAATAAATATTGCTTTAAAATTAGTTTCAATTAGAATTATTTTTTTAATGTAATGATAATAATAATATATTCATAATATAATAATAATATATATATTTTGATAAAAAATCATCAAATTATAAATAATTATAATAATAACTTAATTTCAATCTAAAGTTTTCCATTATTTGATTGATTAAAATAGTTTTACCTAAAAATGTTATTTAAAGTTACAGTGTGTCTTTTCAAGTTTCTTTATTTATTAATAACATTCAATAAGGTAAAATATTTTGTAATCCCAAATGGTATTTCCATTCTGGTTAAATAACTGAAAGCTATATCTTATTTCAGTCCGTTTGATGGTATTTGCAAATGTGTGTAGGCCTTGAGAAATGAGGAGGGGTGAGGTGGAGGGGTGAGGGTCCAGCACTCACACCCACTCACACCTTACGAAACGCAGTTTCAATAGTAAGCTCAAAGCCGGTGTTCTGGAAGGATGATACACGGTGAATCCATTCCCTACATTCGCTGAAGTCTATTGTCTTTAGTTATAGGATTACAATATAAATAAGCTTAAATTCTAATTATTATTAATATATATTTTAATTTGAATGCTTTTCTGTTTCTCCTCTATAAATATATTTAGATTTACGAAGAATTCTCCTGACTGAATGATCTTTCCGCTCAATTCACGGAGTTGGAACTTAATAAATTTATACTTATTAAGTTCTAACTCTAGTTAGTAGGTTTTTATATAATATAGGCATTTAGACGGCGATGAAACTGAATCTCGTCAGCTAATTAAATGTATAAAAATACAAACATATAAATTGAATTTAGAAAGTTCTTTTTTAAACATTGTTTAAAAAAGATCCTTTTCTGTCTCAAAAACGGGCACTTTAGACTTTTCTCTGAGATAAAATAATTTATCTCAGAGAAGAAGTTCTTCTGAGAAGATCACGCAGTGCAAAATCATACATGTTCCCTCATTTGTTGACAAGAATAATATTTCTAGAACTAATTAAATTTTATTTCAAATAAAAAATACGTTATCACAAACAAGTGTATTAGAACTCAAGCATACTTGATTCCACGAAGTCCCAGCCCATGCGAGTGAAAGTGCAGGAACAGCAACAGGAAGAAGACATATAATAGAGCATCAGAAACAGTTGTGCCAAAATCCAAACCATTCAAATTCATTCAGCTCTAGCTGTCGTCGAACTAAATTAAAATTCAGTCCATTAACAATTCAGTAGTAAATGGTAGACGTAATTAGTGCTCGGTGAACATTAGAGACATCTGCGCCAGTCATTAGCCACTTTTGAATTTAAAAAAATGTCTCATGTACCATGAATATAAATATTCAAACAGGTTTGAAAACACAAAAGAATATATATCTGTAGTTTCAGCGTCGGTTGGCGTCGGTCGTCGTCGGTTTTCGTCGGTTGTCGTCGGTCGTCATCGGTTTATATAGGTATATTATAAATATACACACATATGAATTAAGAGTTTGAAATTTACATCAACAATTTGTGAGACTTACACATCAGATGTCAGGATCATTGAAGCTTAACAGTTAGTTCAAAGTTCTCTTAAGAGATAAATGATAGATTTTCTTCGCTATCGTAGTAGTCATTTTATATTAATATAAATTAATTATCCAGATAACCCCAGGGTTATGGTATTTTGAAATATTTTGAACTTCTATGAACTATTTTTAAAACATTTCCCGAAATAAAACTTGTTTTATTCAATCGCACCAAATACAAAGACCGTTCTTTGAAATGTGGAACCTCTCGTCTAAATGGGAAATTTAAAAATATTTTTATATTGTTGCAAAAAATATTTAAAAGGTGCTTATTTTTATGTATTGTTCAACTTTTTGTTTACTTTTAAACAATTTATGTATGTTTAATGAATCCTGAAACAAACATATATTACGCTATTCTACGTATAATTTTTATGGATTTTGTACGAATTTTGTATAAGCACGAGCAATTATTTTTATGATTATATATATATTACAAATGTTAAATCATGGTATCACTTTAAAAGCAAGTAAAACCAAAGCTAAACTTTTGAACAATTACATTCATTCATCTCGTGATACAATAACCATTTGTCAGATTTGTAAAATTGATTCGTTCTTTCATAGCATTGTTGGTTAAAATGAAATGTCTAAATTCTGTAATACGTTTCACTCGTAATTTTCTATACCATGCTTAAGGTTAAAGTTAAATGTTAAAGGTCTAGTTCTAGATTTTGTTTGTCTTGTAGATAGTTACTATACTTTATAGATATCATAAAATAATATATTTATAAAAAAATATAAATGTTGTTTTTAATATATACTTATATTTATTAAATCAAGATGACCAATTAGGTCATAAAACTACTGTATTTTTTTTGTTATAAATATCTACTGTGTGGGTAATACTTCCAGAAACAACTGTCGCATTGAAACATTCAGCCATTGATTGAACTTTATTACCAATGTAAATATATTTTTAGATAAAGATATTCTTAGAAGAGCTTAGTTGGTTTACTAAACTAAACTAAACTGTGGTATATTAATACACAAATTATCACGTTTTAGATTGAAATATAATTACGTCATTGGAGCTTCCAAATCTCACTTATTTGTTAATATCTGTGGCTATGAATATATCCAATATAAAAGTTTACACGTTCTTCAACGTCTGGTATGGTTGGTGCGAAGTAACGGCTTGTGAAATCGTTGGGCAAGCACTCCGAATAACGAGATCTTATTCCAGAATAAATCAAAGATGATTTCATTGATCTTAGTATAATAACAAAACCCATTTTTGTAATTTGACACACATAATGTTAACTATATCTAAATATATATGGTAATACAATTATAACATAGTATATTGTAATTTATACAGTATATATATATATAACCTAAGAGCATTCCCAGTCGTACGTTGTAAAGTTTAAACAAAGTATATTAAATCAATACGCACCTATTAAATATTGTGACCAACACTTTGACATTACTTTTAAATTTCCCATTTATACGAGAGGTTTCACATTTCAAATATTGTCTTTATTGGTGAATTTGAAATAAAACAATAGTTTTGTTTCGGATAATGTTTTTTTAATACATAGCTTCGAATGTTTTGTTTGTATGTCAGCTTGCTTAAAACAAACCTTTGTGAAAGTATTTTGCATTGCCTTTAATTATTGTTTTTAAAATATTTACAGCAAGGAGAGCCTCAAATGGCTGTCGCTTTTATTTAACAAGTAGATTATAATTAGATTTGGACTTTTATATTTCTTATAAAAACCTACTACGATTTGGGAAAAAATACATCACTTAACCTTAACCTTTTAACCTCTTAAGACAACCCTGAACCGTATTAATCCTAAATGACCCCCACATCTGATGAGTATTAGATAAGCAACAGTTGGAGAAAGCATCTGTCAGATATATCTTTTATCATACAGTTTATTTAACCGCCTTTATTAATATCAAAACCTTGAGAATTAATTTATCGGTAGAAAAAAATTCCAAAATTTATGTGTGTATGTGTGTGTGTGTTTATATAAATATGTAATATTATATATCCACAAACCAACGCACGAAGTACAAAAATAGTCTGTTCTGATTTCAAATCAATTTGTATATTTATATTCATGGTTCATGAGACATTTTTTTTAAATTCAAAAGTGGCTAATGACTGGCGCAGATGTCTCTAATGTTCACCGAGCACTAATTACGTCTACCATTTACTACTGAATTGTTAATGGGCTGAATTTTAATTTAGTTAGACGTACTCTGGAGCTAAATTGAATTTGAGAAGTTTGGACTGTGCCACATTGTAACTATATCTGATGCCCATAAATTGCTCTACTGCTCCTACAGCTGTTTCCGTAGCTTTACTTACATAAGCTATAACTTCGTGACTACTATACTTGACTTTCAAAATACAGGTTTGTAATATCAAAAGTTTAATCTTTATTGATTTATTCGAAATATAAAACTGAATTTGTTCTACAGTTATTTTTCTAATTTACTACTGTTTTACACTGAGTGATCAGTTTCCAAATTACCATTGTCCCATAGTTAAATAATTTTATAGAGGAATGGCTAGAGGTCCACTTGCGAGACAGAAATTGACCCTTAGAAAGAAAAACACTTCATTTTAGGCAATTTAATATAAGAACAATATTTTAAAATGTACTTATTTATTGATATAGGTATTCAAATAATTATATTTGAATATTTGTATTTTTATAAACTATTACATGACCGGCTCCAGTTTTATTCCTGTCTTATGTCTACATCGTTCAAGCACATACTGTATATATTATTTCTAACTTTAGCTGTTTAAACTGCGTTGAAAAAATAGTCAGTACTACTTCCCGTGTGTGTTAATAATAAATAAGACTAAATCGAAATTAAAATAGATGTATAATATATAATATATATATATATATAATATAAAATATGTATTTTGTAGTAACTTTACGCCACCTACTATGAATGAGTATTTTATTTATTCTACTCTTAATGTCGCTTAGAAGAAATAACTGTCAGGCGATAAGACCGTCTATTGTACTAACAATGTATATTTGTGATTGTTTTTTTTGTGTGGATAAAACCGGACGTAGGCAGACTTTTTGATTGCGTGTCCGGCCAAAATAAACGATGTCCAGCTATTGTTAGACTTTTTGCATTTTGAAAACGACGCAAATCGCTCCCGCTCTCGTACTTAATCATACTGAGACACCAAATCAATATATAATAACTATATATATATATATATGAAATTCATAAGTTCCTAAGTATAGACAATTGACTGCAGCGCGTTTACGGACTGGCTTAACCGTGGTAGTTCTTCCTTTCCCAAAAGCCCAGCTTTAAGCTCCGTATTGTTTAAACTTTAAAGTCTGTTTCGTAAAGTGGGTGTGAGCGCTGGATACTCAAACCACTTCATCTCATTGTCTTTATCTCCTTTCATTCCCCCTCTCCCCATTCCTCAAGTTAATGCCTATATTAACAAGTCAAATCAAATCGACTGAAATAAATTATAGCTTTCAATTATTGAAACAGGATGGAAATAATATTTGAGCTTGCAATGTATTGAACTTTAGCGAACAAAATAAAGTAATAAAAAAATTCAATGTTTACTTGACGATTTATATATTGAAGGCTATTCGGTATTTTGTTTATTTTTATCCTGTTGTTCGTGTAATTTTATCGTACTGAGTAATTTTATCTTGAGGAATCTTGAAAAAGAATAATCAAATAACTTTTTGATTATACGTTCATTTATAAAATATATAATGACGTAGTTAATGTGATAAATAACAAGTTTATAAAATAATCTAATATGTTCACAAATAATTGTTTATTTAGAAATTGAGACAAGGTATTTATCAGGTTGAGTAAGATTAAAATGAGGAATAAAAAAAATAATTACATTTGGTAGGTTTGACGAATAGTCAAATGGAATTTAAGTTAAATGTAAAAAAATACTGAAATATTCACGTAATGTAAGTCTCATATTTCATTTATATTTTAATTGCAACTACACTATAAATAAAAAAATATTCAATCAAGATTTGTTATATTATTAATCAGATATGTCTACAAAATAAATATAAAAATATACCTGAGAAGATTCTATTAAAGTGTCTGTCTGTGAAACTAAAATATTACCTATATTAATGACTACAAACTCCTTACAACACGTTTATTAAACTACTCACACTTATACATTAAATAAACTGAACTAAACTATCTAAATTAATTCTATATCTGTTATTAAATAAGCCCAACTTATATATAATATTAAACTTAAAACTTGAGCATGTATATACTTTAAAAATATGTTATAATTTATCAAAACACTGCTCCATTTCAATTAAAAGTTTTTGATTTTATTCCCTAGATATATTTCTAGCGTTTTCAATTCTTATCTCATTTCGTCGGTTGAATCCTTCTGAAGACTGACGTCACATTCCTCCAAATAGCCGGAACTAACACAGAAAGATGGGATACCTTTAATGTAGTAGATAATGGAAATAAAACTTTTCACTGAAACTGAAAGTAAGTAAGTTACTAACCACATCTTTCTTATTTCAGGTACGTTTTATGTAAAAATCAATAAAAAATTCTCAAGTCTTCTCATTCAGTATAAATATATTTAAGTATTTAAATAACCTTGAAAAGTATAAAATAATTTCTATAATATGGTCGGTTCTATAACCATAATTTTACTGACGATACTTTTTTTATTCGCTTTCATCTGATATTATTTTCATTTGTAACAATTGCCGAAATCGACAGAAACAAACAATTGTCACAAATAACAATGGATGTCAAAACAAAGCTCAAATAGATACGAATATGGAAATAATACAATTAATTAGAGTATGTACGTATGAATTATTAAACTAAAATATGCAAATGAAGCTTGAATAGCTGAGTCAAGTACGCCACCACCACTTGACATAAGATCTATCTTACCATGCCAACGAGTATACGGTCTACCGTATACTCGTTGGCATCCTAACTGAAAAGAAACACGAACTTAGTAACAGGTTCTACGGCTACATTAACCGTTATTGTGTATCCATAATCCATGGGTTTGATCAACAAAATTAAGATTTATATTCAGTCCTTCAATTCCAACAGAGAACTATTCCTTCTATGATTGTTGCTCCAATTCTGTTTGTACTTTAAGTTCAATGATCTTTTAAGAAACTAGAAAGATAGTCACTAATAAATATTTCTCATATATATTTATATTATACGTTGAGATGTTGTTAAGAATATAAAAAAATAAAACTAAAAAGAATAAAAATAAAAATAAGAAGCTATCCTGTTATTCCTCACATTTATAAAAAATAAGCTTAATTAAAATATATTGAAACAAACAGAAAATATATAAAACAGCGAATTACGCCAAGCCATTCGCGAAGCTATTCACGAAAATAGCGAAGTCAAACGTAAATCTTAATACCAAAATCAGTTTTTGTGCGGTAGAACGACGAAAGACCTTACGTCAATATCTGAAATAAATACAATCTGAAATAAGTTCTAATGAGAAATGAAAGACGGTCACTGTTCGATTCTTATAAGTAGAGTTTATATATATATATATATATATATATAATTAATCTCTTTTGATTTGAACACAAACATACATATTTATATATATTTTCCATTATTTTGTATTTTATTTTAAAAACAAATAATATAATTGTAAAAACAAATAATATAATTTTTAGTCTACGACATTCGTTTAAAAACCAATTTTTGGAAAATTAAATTCTCTCACGATACAATAACCATTCATCAGATTTGTAAGCTTGATTCGTTCTTTCATCGCTTTGTACGTTTTAATGAAACGTCTAGACTCTGTGACAAGTTTCACTCGTCACTTTCTAAATGGCGCTTAAGGTGAAAGTTGAATGCCAAAGGTCTCTAGATTTTTATTATCCTGTACGTTGTATGTTTAACACGATCATAAGAAAATATATTTTTTTCTTTTAAGAAAACTTGAATTTATATAACTTACAAGAAATAATTAATTAAATTTATCGTTCATTTATTAAAACCGTAAAATTCATTCACTCATTAGAACTAGTGACGAACACAACTAATAGTACCCTCCAAAAGACTCATTTTAAATAAAATTCTCAACATTTGACTTGGCTACAGCGTGAGTAATCGTATCACTCTCAGCAACAACTGTCGCACTGAAACATTCACCCATAAGCTTGAAGCCTATTTTCATTGACAGTGTAAATATATTTTTAAATACATTAGGTTAATTCAGCTCACTAAACTAAATTTAACTAAATAAACTAATATATATTGCTTGTAGATAGGACGGACACATTAATAAATTGAAAATATAAGTAATTTCTTAACTTATAAAGTTTACAGAGTCGAGTATGTCTGATACCGTTGAGTCGTGTGGGAAGTAACGGATTGTGAAATCGTTGGGTGAGCACTCCGAGTAACGAGATCTGATTCCGGTATAAAGAGATGACGTCATTGATCTTTGGTGAAATTAAAAAACTATTTTTTTATGTGATAACGGACCTGTATTTTTCTTAAAAGGAAACCGTTGTGCAATTTTGTACATATCCATAATATAAATATAACACAATTTACAGCTATAAGAATCGAACAGTGACCGTCTTTCATTTATCATTAAAACTTATTTCAGATCGTATTTATTTCAGATATTGACGTGAGGTCTTTCGTTATTCGACCGCACAAAAACTGATTTTGACATTAGATTTACGTTTGACTCCATTTCGCTACTTTATTTATTTTCGGAATGTCTTATACTATTTCAATATAAGGTAAGGTAAGGTTAGGCTTATTTCTTTATCGTAAGGATTATTTCTAAGGAATAATAAAATTGCTTTTTTTACCTCTGTTCTTTTTAAAATTATTCTATCACAGTCTTAAGAACATCTCAACATTTAATATAATGATATATGATCAATATTTATTAGTATAATCGCAAATAGAAGGTTTTTTAAAACAATGTTATCTCTTCTTGGTTGGAATCGAACCCACGATATTCTCAATAAGTAGACAGTGCCACCAACCATTAGAATAAGTAAATTAACAAATCAAAATATTAACGTTATAATGTTAAATGCTAGGAACAATTATACAAAACTGTCTCAGGAAGAAGCTAGGGAAGTGACAGTTTATTTTTGTTGACGGTACTTTATAATGCTGGTTTGAAGGGTAGTATTGGTATTGCCTTAGCTTATAGCTCATAGCAGTTTTTGAAATAATACTAACAAATGCAAAAAAAAACAACGAATCTGACTAAGAGTTAAAAAAGCAAGCAACCTTCAGCTTTATTATTACTTGAAATTATTAAAATATGAATATGATAACAAAAAAAAATGTTGTAAAAATCCTAACATTTTAAATATCACTATAAGCTTGTAGTAAATATATGTAACTACAAATAAATCAAAGTGAATTAACTCTTTTATAAGTCCAGTACACTGTAGAGTTTCTGAGAAAATGATGTTATATTTAGTTAAATAGCCTTAGAGGCGAAGATAAGCATATAATGCAAATCATTATATATATATATATATATATAGTAATAATAGTATATAACAACTGCTTAACTTCGATCTTCTTTGAAGAGGTGATACTATCCCGATCGAGACACCCTGTATATGAGCAGAAGAACGAATAAAAGAAAGAACGAAACGAATGACTTCAGAGAAGCTCTATTCCTGAACAATTCAAGCTTAATTTTCCCATTTCAGTTACGTAATTCATACGTAAATACTTTAATGAATTATATTATTTCAATATTCGTATCTGTTTGAGATTTATTTAGACATCCATTGTTATTTGTGACAATTGCACGTTTGTATGAATTAGAGCAATTGTTTGAAATGAAAGCAAAATATATATTTTTTCAACCAACATATCGTCAGATTCTGATATGATATTTTTTCACTTTTCGTTGTTTATTAAGCGCTGAAATATATTTTAAATGTACTAGTATTAAGAGTTTTATTTACGTTGTTTTAAAAATAATGTGGTTATTTCAAGAGAAAAGTTTTATTTCCTTTATCCGCTACATCATAGATCGACATTTGACCCTTTTGTGTAACTATTTGGAGAAATGTGATGTAAGTTTTCAGCAGGATTTAGCCAATAAAATAAGATAATAATGATAAATGCTAGAACTAGATCTAGGAAAGCTAATTCAAGAAAGAAATTCGAAAAACTTAAACCCAACTTTATTTTTAATTTAAATCATTTGGTTGATATTCGAAATATAATTCATACTGTTCAAAAGTATAATTATATATTTTATATCTTATATTTATATCTATATCTTTAATAACAGATACGGAATTAAACCAGAAAGTTTACTAATTACAAATATCTGAATCGTTTATTTTTAATTTGTATAACTACGAGTATATACATTCATGGCGGAAAATCAAAAAACATATACATATAATATATTTGCGGACTTTTAGTCCAAAATAACTTTTAATTATCGAGTCAGGGTAACTCAGATAAAAATTTGAATATTACTACAAAAATAAAAATCTTTGTATGATAGTTTTTTTCGAGAGCCTTCATTAATGATTATATTTCTGACTAAGAAACGTCAAATATATATAATATTAACCCTTCTTAAAAATATATTCCATGTGTCAGTTTGTATTTATTACAAGGTAATGTAATACAAAAATTGTCTCATTTTTCTATATCATAGTAAAAGTATGGTGTTAAATAGAATATGATATTTTTAGAATGCCAATCATATAAATCTGATTCGGAGTTCATCTGAGCTTTTACAAAAAAAATAAACCCTTCAGTTGTATTTTATTTCTGAAAAAAAATATACTAACATTGTTAATACTGTTATAACATTTTAACACTTAAATAAAAGTTTAACAACTTTGTTATAAGTACACTTTAAAGTTGATGAGAAATTGTAGTTGTTTTCAGTTAAATAACCTGAAAGGTGAGGATAAATATATTATACACGTACCTGCCATGTTTATTTAGATTTTAAACTGTTTTATTAACAGACAAACTAAATTTGAAACTTTAAAAATTGTTGGTTTCGTTCATTTTCCTATTTTCATTCCATAATGTGTGTCAATACAACAAGTATATAATTGTATTATTTCCGTATCGGTTTGAGCTTTATTTAGACATCCATTGTTATTTGCGACAATCGTACGTTAATCAGAATTAAGACAATTGTTTGAAATGAAAATAATATGAGATGATAGCGATAAAAATAAATATTATTAACAAACGTAATGTAAAATATATGAAATAATCTTCTTTTATTAGTGTTTATTTAAACACCAAAAGATATTTTGACTGAACAAAGTTAGTTACCGTCCAAACAAGTTTTTTTTTAGGGTTTCGTACCAAAAGGTAAAAACGGGTTCCTGTTGCTAAGCCTACGCTGCCATAATGCTAACAAAAATATTAAGGGGGAGGGGGGTTCCCCCATTCAACAAACTTGATTTTCTTTTATAGAGGATACGGAACCGTGCGCGAATCCGACTCACACTTAGCCGGTTTTTTATCTGCTACGTACAGGATCCACTACGTATACATTATAAACTTGTCAGTAATAAAATTATTTACTTATCAATAATTTCTGTATTGGTAACCTTTCTTACCTTGAAGTGAACGATGTTTTGCTTGCTTTTTGTATAATATTGCAATAATCATTTGATAAAAAACTGACTGATGATTTTCCCCAACTGTCGCTCCCCTTATATTCATCAGATGTCGTAATGTAGGGTTATAACAGTTCCCAGTTGTGTTAAGAGTTTAATGATAGAGACTCTCATAAATCCCAGTAGGTTTTTATAAATATCTAAACAATAAGTAAAGACTTAAAAAAAAATGTCTTTGCCATAAACAAAAGTTCTTATAATTTTACACAAAACAATAAATACTTTTAAAACTAGTATGAACTTTTATGAACTATTTTTAAAACATTTCCCGAAATAAAACTTGTTCTATTCAATCGCACCAAATACAAAGACCGTTCTTTGAAATATAAAAGGGGTATTAACGGGCAGTTTAAAAATAGCTAGCAATATGTAATAGTAGATTATCTTCTTATATGCTTTATTCAAATATAAAATGTACGGCAGGGAGTGCTTTTATGTCACATAGAAATAATTAATGTCTTTTAATTTTAATCTGGACGAAAGCATATATTTTGCGTACAGTATATGTAAACATAATTATAGTTTTGTTATTACAAATGTGTGTCTTCAAAGTCAAGTTGACTTGATACTTGACTCCACGAAGTCCTATTTTCACTAGACACTAGACAGTCGCAAATGGAAATATCCCTGCACTATAATATCAGCATCCAGTTATATACAGATACAGTTAGTTACAATGTGCCGCAGTCCTAATTTCATAAATTTAATTTAGCTCTAGCCAATTAAATAAAAATCCAGACCAATAACAATTCAGTAGGAAATGGCGTGTAATGATTACTCAGCGAACATTAGAAACATCTGCGCTAGGGATTAGCCAATTTTGTATAAAAAATTCAAGTTTGCGGCAAAAAAAGTATTTAGAGTTCGACCGTCGGTTTGTGGATATATAGATATATAAACCTATACATAGGTATTTAAAGTTAGAATGTTTGCAATTCAATATCATTGAAAATACTCAGTAAATTTGTTTCTGAATGCATGAATACATTAAGTGGTTAAGCAAACTGTATGGAAAGCGGTAAATGCTAGATAATAGATATATATCTATCAGATGAGAAAAGTGGGGGTAAAGCCAGGGTTATTAAGGATTGTCATCAGAGGTAAAGTAAACGATTTTTTCCTCGTAGAAGGTTTTCTTTAATTTTTATAGAAAATCTTCCCATAATAAAGTGATCGAATAAAGAAACAACAACCGAAACAAAGTCCTCTTCATTCTGTGAAATCAGTTAAGTTATTTGAACAGTTATTGAAATCTTAATGAGAACAGAGGTGCCAAATGTTTTTTATCATATATAAAGCTTTTCTTATAATTTAACACAAAACAATACACTCTAAGCAACGTTGAACCTTTATGAACACTTTAAAAATATTTCCAAAACAAAACTATTGTTTTATTCAAACGCGCCAAATATGAAATCCGTTCTTTGAAATAGGAAACCTCTCGTACAAATGGGAAATTAAAAAAATGTTTTAAAACGTTGCAATATTTAATCGATGCATAGTTTTATTTAATGCAATCACACCTTACAATGTATGCTGGAGATAGTTTTACATGCGTGTTTATTTTAATCTATATACAAGCATGTATATTACGCTATTCTATTTCAGGTATACAATATAACCAATAGAATTTGTATGAAAACGATCATTTTACTATAGTAATAATATATATTGTCACAATTTAAAATAGAGATATTGAATTGAAAACCAAATGACACCAACTCTTAACTCTTGACATCAACTCGTGATACAATAACCATTCGTCAGATTTGTAAGCTTGATTCGTTCTTTCATCGGATTGTTACGTTTCACTCGTACTTTTCTATGCAATGTGAGGTTAAGGTAAAATGTTAAAGGACTCTAGATTTTGATTGTCTGATATTGTTTGTCTGACACGAAAATAAGAAAAAAATTTTTTTTGGAAATAATGATAGAAAAAAATCAAACTTATTATTAAGTACACTAAAGAAACTAAGGATGACAACTTAAGCAACACTAACTACAGGAAATAATTTAATAAATTTAATAAAAACATGTTATTCATTCATTCATTCCTTCATTTACTAGTTAAATAACTTCAAGTTAAATAACTTCAATTACTAGTAACCTCCAAAAGCCTAATTTAAACCAAATTTTGAAGATTTGATTTAGTTACAGCGTGAGTAATCGCATTACTCTCAGAAACAACTGTCGCACTGAAACATTCACCCATAAATTTGAAGCCTACTTTTATTACCAGTGTAAATATATTTTTAGATCTATATTAGGTAAGTTCAGTGGGCTCAAACCAAACTAAATTAACTAAACTATATTATATTTAGGTACAGACCGTCATATTTGTAGATGGAATATATAAGCTCCTTCATAATAGAACCTTCCCTTTTTAATATAAATGTACCCTGTTGCATTTCTCATACTTATTCCCAATCTTATTAATTTCAGATATTGACATATTTTCTATCGTCGCTCGACCTCACAAGAACTGATTTTGGCATTAGATTTATGTGAAGTTTTTTCAGTAAAATGTCATGAAAGGCGAGTATAAACATATTTTGTAATTTGGTATACACTTATAGATTTATTTTTTGATATTTCTTTCATTTAATAAAATAAAATAAAATATAACAAACTTATAAAATTGATGGTTTTTTAAAGTCTTTAGTTGTAAATTATCGGTCGAATAAGCAGTAGATGGGCCGAAAATAATTGATGTGATGGATCAATCTATATTTTGTTGAACTAGGCCAAAGACTTAAGATAGATTACAACGGTAACAGACCCTCTACGTATTTTTTAATAGGGCCACCACCAGGGTTCTGTAAAAAACCTTACTTCGAGTACTACAGTTTTATTTCCTTTATATCCAATACCAATTCTCGATAGTCAATAGTTGAAATTATATAGAATAATTATCTCTGAAATTATTTTCTGCTATTTAATATTTAGAATAAAATATATTAGTTATATTTCTAAATATGTCTTGAATAAAAGATAGATTAAACTATATTATTCCGGAAAGGTCAGTTCAGTTTATCTTACATACATATGTTGCCAGGAGTTTGTAGTTATTAATATGGGTCCTATTTTAGTTTCACAAATATACACTTTAATGGTTTATCCTCAGGAATATTCTTATGTTTATTTAGTAGAGTTGGAAACATAAATTAAAATGATAAATTGTGTTTAATATATTATAATAATACATTTTAAGATTATTTTCATTTTAGTTTTAATTAAAATATGTTAAGTTAAATAGTTAAATAAATACATTATTGTATTCGATACAGTGTGGATCATCCATTTTTATGAAATAACTTGACTTTTTCATATTTGCTTACATATTTAAATTTGTTTATAAACATGTTAGCTAAGTTATGCCTTCTTAATTGATTATTTATAAATAATTAAATTATTTGGGTATTTAATTGCGAGATTCCTCAATAGTTATATATACTTAATTCCATAAAATCACATGAACAGAGAAAATTAATAAACAAAATCCCGAATAGACCTGAATATGTACAATTCTCACAAATGTACATTACATGTATGTGTAAAATGACGCTAAATCTAGATATTGCCCACTCGCGTTCGGATGTAGAACTCTCCGAAAACAGCTGAGACAATCTTCTGCATTCACACTATGTAAGTTCTCTGTTTGAAGATGTTCGCAAATAAGTTAAGTTTTTCTTTTCATATATTTGTGTATACAATATTATGAGTTATTAATATTTTTTATATTTATTATAATTATTCATCATCTATATATCCAAATTTTAATAGTACCGGTAAAATATAATTTATCTTAAAATTGCAAGTTCTTTAGATGTTTCTGTGATGCTTTTTGCAGTAAACTAAATCGGTCCCTTTTTTGAGTAAATTTATGTAATTATGGGTTCAATATAAATGTTTATTGCAAGAGATTTGGAAAAAATTATAAGGACCGGCCGCCGGCCTGAAGTCAATCATTTTTTTAAACAAGCGTGTAGTAGTTTATCGTCAGTTAGTTCCTATCTAGCTAAATGATTTAACACACACACATATATAAGCATTTAAAGATTGATTTTCAATACCATTGAACTATTCAGCACATTCGTACATAAAAGCATTCATTCTCTAGGTTCTGATATTAAATGGCTAGGTAGTTAGGTAAACTGTAATAATCGGTAAATGCAAGATGATAATTTATATATATAAGATGCTTTATCTGATACTCATCAGATGTCAATTAGGATTGTCTTAAGATATTAAGAAAAAGATTTTCTCCCCTATAATATAAGGTTTTCATAAACTTCTCATATCAATAGTTCTTATTATGACGTATATTTACAAGTACAGGAGAAAATAGATTCTTCTTTGTTTGATATCAGCAGAAACACAAAATTAAAATGTTAAAGAAATAAAGAAATTCATAATCTCTATACCAGTCACTAAGACTTTTTATAATTTTATACAACACGAAACTTTTATAAACTATTCTTAATACATTTTCAAACTATTCAAATACAAAGAGGGTTCTTTGAAATGCGAAACTCATCTATAAATAGGAATTTGAAAATTATTTTTATAGTGCTGCTAAAAATATTAAGTACGTTTTAATTATTATATTTTCATTAAACATTCTTCAGAAAATTGCACCACTATTGAATGAGGAACAATGATCTCAAACTTTTAATTTTTTAATTAATTAATAGAATTCAGACGGTTGAAGTTAATCGAAAGAGATCTTCTGGGCTTCCGATGGACAAGAGGACCCTCTTGTCCATCGGAAGCCCAGAAGAAGGTTGAATCTTAGGCCAATTTCTTTTCCTCGTTTATATAAATGATCTGCCTACTTTTTTATAGAAACACAATGAGACAGTATTTTTTTCTAATGATACTTCTTTAATATTTAAAGTGAAATGGCATCAGGTTATGTATGATGTAAACAAGGTTCTCTCTCGAATAGTGCAATGGTTTAGTATTAACAACCTATCGCTTAATAACAGAAAGACTAAACTCATAAATTGTAGTAAATCTCTGTATACCGCAGCTATTAATAAACCAAAGTATAAGTCCACACTTTAAAGATGCTGGGAAAATAAATTTGTTTTCATTAAAAATACTGAAAGGATAAACAGACAGTGCACATCGTTATACAAGTATAGTACCATTTTAATTTTTGCTTTAAACTGATTGAATGCAATAAAACTGTATTTCAAACTTTTAGACTGTACAAATTTTCCGTTGCCAGTTGTAAATTATCGGCCGAACAACTACCAGATGAGCCGATAATAATTAATGTAATGAATCAATTTTAATGTTGTTTAATATATATTTATAGTTCATGAATTATAATAGATACAAGATCTAAATTTCAATGCCGATAATTGGAAAATTTAAACGCGATATTTCCATTTCAGTTGCATAAACCAGACGTACATACTCTAAAGAACTATATTATTTCCTTGTTCGTATCTGGTTAAGCTTTATTTAGACATCCATTGTTAATTGGGACTATTCTACATTGATCTCAATTTGGACAATTGTTTGAAATAAAAGTATTTTTCTTTTTTTTAAGCAAAGATAACATCAAAAGATAAAGTTGTGATAATTTTTTTCATGTCTAAAATATATTTTGAATGAATTAAATTTTAATTTCAATTAATAATTATTAAAAACAGAATATAGAATGATGTTTAATAAGTGCGGAATATCTACTTACAGTAACAGCAGATAAAGAAAATATACCTTTATCTGCTACATTGTAGAAGGACTCGGTTCAGTTACTAATTTAAGAGATTGCTCAAAGGCTGTGCTTTATTCCAATTTTTAGATAAACAATAGAGGATATAAATAAACAAAATACCTGAAATAATTCCTCAGAAATTTACACTGAATGGATGTGTAAAATGATACTAAATATAACAATAGCCCACTCGCATTCGGATGTAGAGCTCTATTAAAACAGCTGAAAAATCCTTATACATTCACACCGACAATATTGTTATTTTCAAATTTACCTCTATTTTGTTTAATATTAAGTCTTATATATTTAATATTAACCCTTTTCAAGTATTTTTTGTTTCAGCCGTATTTTATTACAAGGGCATGCAATACAAAAAGATACTTTCATTTTATTGTATGATAATAGTAGTTTTGAGATTGAAGCTATCAAATGAAAATAAAAATTAATGAACTACTCATTGGTGTTTTAAAAAAAATGAATACAGCCCTGCTTTTTTATATTTTGGCAAATTGTTCTTACTTTTATAATAATATATCCTGTAACTATTATTAAATTAAACAACTTTAAAGTTTCTGAGAAAATGAAGTTGTTTTCAGTTAAATAACCTGAGAGGCGATGATAAGAATATCGAACAAATTGTCAGACACGTACCATGTTTGTATTGGAAATGATTTAATATAAAAAAACTATATTTAACATTTTAAGCATTTTAGATGTTTTTACGTCTTTAATTTTAAATTACCGGTCATATTAGTACAAGTTGATGGACCAATGTTAATTTTGTTCAGCCAGCCCATGGACTCTAGAAGAACTAATGGTTACATGCTCTATATTTGGGATGAAATAAAAATTATGTTACCCGGGTAAAGTGGATAATCCGGGTCAAGCGAATATTGTCTATAACTCCAAAAATGTAGGTTGACCCACAGCCCCGTTGTCATAGGAAGGGTCGTGACAAGTTCGTGTCGCGCGACGGTAGTGAGATGAGAGAGTTTGTTTTTGGGAACAAAATATTAATTTAAAGAGGTAAGTGTACTGTAACTATACCATGTGCCAATGTAACATTTGCGACATGTTGCTTTTTATGAGTAGAAAACGAGTTGCCGTAGAAAACGAGTTTAGATTGTCTGGTTTTTTAGTAATTTAGGATAACCTCAACATGTATCTGGAGGGCAAAGCGGATTGGGCAAAGCACCGTATTCGCTCTGCCCGGTCATGGTAAAGCATACAGTTTTTTTTTCAATTTTATCGCTTTTTTCCATAACAGATGGTGTATAAATATAATCCATGAATCCTTTACAAGTTTCGTTGTCAGATGAAGATGAAGTTTTAGGTAATTCTCAGTTTCAAGATGACGACGTTAACATGACTGCTAGACCATCCTTGCACTTCTACGACACCTAAATCTACAAAAAAAAAAACCTCGAGGCAATGGTGCTACCACCACTTCACCCAAACCTGGATGTCTAAGAGCTACTATAGTCTTTCAGTTTTACGACTTATTTTTCAGCTTGCTAAGCCAATAACAACACGTACACGGAAGCTACAACGATCTTTATTCCTGAAAAATACTCCAGTAATAGAAGATAAAAAAATAAGTAAAATTGCAAATTATCTTTATATCATAAACTAAAAAAATAAATACTATTTGACACAAAACAATACACTCTAAACTAGTATGAACTTTTATGAACTATTTTTAAAACATTTCCCGAAATAAAACTTGTTCTATTCAATCGCACCAAATACAAAGACCGTTCTTTGAAATGTGAAACCTCTCGTGTAAATTTGAAATTTAAAAATATAGTGTTGCTAAAAATTTTTAATACTTGCTTTTTTCTTGTATTTTTAAAGATTTAAGTTACTTATTAATAATTTATGTTTGTAAAGAATAATCTCGTTAAACACAAACATATATTACGCTATTCTACATATTAATAGATATTATTAGAGAATTTCTTATAAGTATATTTTTATGAAATAAATTACAAATGTTATCATCATTTTAAATCATGCTATAAACGTTAAAATCAAGTGAAAGCAAAGATAAACTTTTGAACAATTACATTCATTCATCCAAACCAATCGATCCAACCATTCGTCAAATTTGTAAAATTGATTCGATCTTTCATCGCATTGTTGGTTTAAATGAAATGTCTACATTTTGTAACACGTTTCACTCGTTAGTTTCTAAATAATGTTTAAGGTTAACATTTAAATGTTAAAGGTCTCTAGATTTTTATTGACTTGTCTTGTACATTGTTAGTAAAAGATTTTATGGGAAGAAAAATAAAATTCATAAAATTAGTAAAACCGAAATTGGAACATATCACCGACAATATTAATTTGTTATAAAATAAACAATAGGAAAAAAAAATAAAAATAGTAGAAATTTCTCTGTTATTACATTCATTCATTCATTCATTCATTCGGACTTATTACTTAACTACAGTTACTAGTACACTCCAAGACTTATTTATGACAAAATTCTTAACAATTGACTGAGCTACAGCGTAAGTAGGCCTTTTATTTTTAGCAACAACTGTCGCACTGAAACATTCACCCATAAAAATGAAGCCTACTTTTATGGTCAGTGTAATCATATTATTAGTTCAAACTAAATTCATTCTAAATAATAACTAAGCTTAACAAATATATTTTAGCTAACCTAACAATTTTAATATTACTATAAAATTCCAGTAAATTCCTGTGTCTCCTTACATCAAAGTAAAACAAGTTTGTTATAAGTCCACTTTAAAGTTTCTGAGAAAATGAAGTTGTTTTCAGTTAAATAACCTGAGAGGCGAGGATAAGAATATCAAACAAATTGTCAGACACGTACCAAGTTTGTATTAGTATAGGAAATTATTTAATATAGCAAAATTATGTCATACTTTTAAAATGATGTCTTTTTACGCTTTTAGTTGTAAAATATCGGTCTAACAAGCGCTGGTTGGTCTGACTATTGTAATGTAGCAATTTTAATTTTGTTGACCCCATTGAATAACAATAGAAGTTCTAAAATGTTTATTTATTCCTTGTAGGCCAGCAATTGAACAATTCAAGCTTAATTTTCCTATTTTCGTCCCAAAATTCATACGTACATACCCTAATTAATTGTATTATTTCCATGCTCATACCTGTAGCTTTATATAGATATCCATTGTTATTTGTGAATCTGAATTTTGACAATTGTTCGAAATGAAAATATTATGAGACAAAAGTGAAAATATTTTTTTTTTAACAAAAGTAACATCAAAAAGATAATATTTGATAATTTGTTTAATTTTATAAGTGTTTGTGTGTAATTTATTAATATTGTAAAAAAAAAAAAGGTAAGTGAATTAAATAATATGGTCAGTACTTACAGTTGTAGAGAAAAGGTTTTATTTCATTTATATGTCATTATGTATTATATATATCCTTCTTTGTTAGTGAACTGATTACTCGGAATAATGTAGCATTGGTAGCGAGACTTAATCGAGGAAATCAGAGAAGATTGATAAATGCTAGAACAAGTTCTAGAAAATAATATCCAGGAAAAAAAATGTACAAAATAAATTAATTACAATAAGATTCAAAGAAAGTATAATTTAAAAACACAAAGTGATTTCTTACATTTATATTACATTCGGCAAAAACAAGAAAATCGTTCTTCCTTAACTTTCCCATTACTTTATTTCCTAATTCCTATTCAACCTGATATATGTCCGTATTTATAAATTCATAAGTCTTCACTATATATAATTAATATTTAAATTAGTAAATAATAGTAGTTAAATTAGCTAAGTTAGTACATATAAGATTATATAAATAAATGAAATGCTTTGGTTATTACTGGATTCCTCAAAAGCTGTACATATAATGAAAAAAGATATAAATAAAAATGCATTAAATTTGAAAATCCTCACAAATAAACATCTAATTTATGTTGGAACGTGTTGATAAATATATATATTCTTGTATATCGCCCACTGCATTCGGAGAATGGAGATTTCTCCGACAGCAGTTGAAAAAACCTTCTGCATTCAAACTTACAATGTAACCTCTAGTTATAGATGTTTTTCTTTCAATAATAAAAAAGTTATAAAATGTATATTTTATTAGTATTTATTTCTGCTATTTTAATCTTTTTACCTTGACATATTTATATAACTGCTAATATAATTTGATATGAAAGTACAGTACCTATCTGTTTTTTATAAAATTTAAACTGTTTTATTTATAAATTAAATGTTTTAAACTAATCGTCGTTAACTAAATATTATAGTACAGATTAATTAAAAAAAAAACTTGAAAATAACAATACATATAATAATATTACCGTATCAGAAACAATATCTAGAGAATCAGTATGAGTTTTGACCGAAAACGAAATATTTATGTATGAATTGTTTATTAAATGTATTATATTGTTATTGCTTCCGAACAAATAAAATTTAATTTTGTTTTTTAATGTTGTTTACATATTTGTCTTTTATAACGTATATAAATATTTTATCTACAATTATTTTAATTAACATTTCATTGGCGGAAATTTTAGAACTTTCACATACCATTGTTTCTAGTACAAAAAAGTAAAAAAATAAAATAAGTGGTATATATTTCAAGTTTTTATAAATGAGTTATTATATAAGAAATAAAACCTTTGAGCTCGACCGTCGTTTTCTAGTTGAGGGATGACTGATTGTCACTACTACCCACCGACCCGAGGGTTCCTGTGGGTTTCTTGGGAGTCTAAAATAACTATTTAAAACCGGGTCAACGTACCATAGTACTTATCGAAATTGGCTACATTTTATATTATATTTCTGACTTAGAAACGTCAAATATATAATATTAACCCATCTCAAGTTTCTTTCATGTTTCATACATATTTTATTACGAGGGCATGTAAGACAAAATATATACTTATATTTTTCTATGTGACAAAAAAGTATGTTACCTGTCGTAGCTCATTAGTGCTTTCGAAGAAAGAAAAAAAATATATAATACCTAACATTTTTTATAATTTTAAAACATAGTAAACCTCTGTATCCCGTTACTATTAATAAATCAAAGTTTAACAACTTTGTTATAAGTAAACTTTAAAGTTGCTGAGAAAATGAAGTTGTTTTCAGTTAAATAGCCTGAAAGGCGAGGATAAACACATATATATACATACATATATATATATATATAACGGTTACATGGTCTATATTTAAAGAATCTTATAGAGATTACTATACAGTTACATGATATTTTGCTGTTTGGTTGACAAGCGAGGAAACGCTCCACTTGGTGGTAGGTAGAGGCGTCGCATATTGACACCTGAAAAATATTTTGCGCTGCCACCCATGAGGAATGGGGAAGCATGGCGTATAAAAAAACGTAGATAGGAAGGAAAAGTGTTTGGCCATCATACTCTTTCACTCACTAAAAAACGATGTAGGTTTATGTAAAATCGCCACTGATTAATTATAAGTGCTTGAAAAAAAAACAATTGATATTTATTGAGAGTATAAAAAAATACACTACCCTCAGTAAGCAAATATTTTTATCAGCCCAAACTCATTTCAGGCCGAGTATTTGCTTTTGGATTTTCGAATCAGATGCGGTAAAGAAAATATATATTTTAATTTAAAAATTTAATAAAACTTCCATCGTGTAGACGTAGCCTTAATTTTTTTAATCGATGTATATAATATTTGAATATGGTTGGGTATATTTATTGAGAAATAAAATAAAACTTTTAAGCATGATTGATTAAAAAAGAGACAATTTTATCAGAACAATATCAGACATGTCAAAGTAAGGAAGATTATATTAATAAAAACAAATATTAATAATTCAATAACTCATAATAATTGTATATTGTATACACAAATATATGAAAAGAAAAACTTAACTTATTTGCGAACATCTTCAAACAGAGAACTCATAGTCAGTGTGAATGCAGAAGATTGTCTCAGCTGTTTTCGGAGAACTCTACATCCGAGTGGGCGATATCTAGATTTAGCGTCATTTTACATATACATTCAATGTTTATTCAGGTATATTTGGTATTGTGTTTATTTATTTACTCTGTTTATGTGATTTTATGGAATTTAAAACCTTTTAGGAATCTCCTAAAATAATAATAATTAGATTATTTATTAAATAATCTAGGTAAGTATTGCTTACTTAAAAGAACAATGAACAAATTTAGATGTTATTGTGAAGTCACAGGGAATAATTAATTTATAAAAAAGACAATTATCTATAAGGTTGAAGAAGCTTTGAATGAGGGAATAAATTAATTAAACTCGTAGGTTTGGAAGAACTGCCATCTTGTACTCGCATGTATCGAATTTGTCGGAAATAATGAATTTGTGTAATTTATTTTATATTTTCTTTGAGATCTTATGTATTGTGTCATTATACCAATTAAAAAACACAATTTTACTAATTATTTTACTAATTAATTAATTACAAATTTTATACCAATAAAATAAATTCACATAATGACACAATTAAAAAGTATCTAAAGTCTTCATGTTTCAAAATATATTTGAATTACAACTGAAAATATATGATTATAATTTATTCGTACAAGATTATTTGTAAAATTATATTTCGAACTTTAATAATTCAATATGAAAATATACCTGAGAAGATTCTATTAAAGTGTCTGTCTGTGAAACTAAAATATTACCTATATTAATAAGTACCAACTCCTGACAACATGTTTATATAACTGGACTAAACTTTCTGAATTAATTATGTCTCTGATATTAAATAAACCTAACAAATATATAATAATATAACTATAAACTTGAACAGTGTCAGTTATATTTAAAATTCAACCAGATATACAAAATTTAAAGTCAATTTATTCGATATTGTTCTTTTGGTTTTGTGTTTCAGCATTTTTGGATTGAATCCTCCGAAGACTTACGTCACGTTCCTTCAACTAGTGGGAAATGAGTTAAATTTAGATGGGTTGTCCGATATATAAAATTGCATGTAAACAAAATTTATCTATGACTCAGATAAATAAGCAAACAATTCCAAAAAAAAAAAAATATTTTCACACAAGATATAAATATACATAATAGAGTTCACGCCGCGATTCCGCCATGCTCAGAGCTCATGAATAAGAACCCGGAATGGGTTCGAAACTAGTACATACCGATTTAATTCTGCGTGAATACAGCCGGTTAAATGTAAATATAAATATAATAAGTAATACAATAAATTTTAAACTCTCAGAAGTTGTTTAAATGATAAACGACTTATATAAAAAAATTAACGTCATGGTCTTTGAGCTGGACAGTCATTATCATTATGAGGGATGGAAGTTAGTTTAATAACATCCACGGATCCGAGGGTTTTTGGGTTTTTTTTAATCCCAAATAACTGTTAATAACCGGGTGAGGGTATCTCAGATATAACCCTGAATCTTAATACAAATATAATATTCTTTGTATTATAGAAATTGCCATCATTTAATATCATATTTCTGACTAAGAAACGTCAAATAAATGTAATATTAACCCTGCTCAAGTATCTCTTATGTGTCAGCCATATTTTATTACAAAGGCGAGTAAGATATAAAGATATTCTCATTTTTCTATTTGATAATAAAATAAAACAATATTTTATCCTAGTCAAATTTGATAAACGTACATTTAAAGTTTTAGGAATAGAAAATGAAGAGATATTAAATATAAAATGCCAAAACTTTGCTTTTAAATCATGTGACAAAAAACGAACGTGATTTGTCTATATTTAGATTTGAATCATATATTTTTTTTATTAAATATAGAATTAAAAGATACGTTTAGGTTTCAAACCTGCGATCCGAAAAGCCATCCCGTCGAACTACCAATTGCTTACCGCATTGCTACCGGCTGCGATGAATTTAGCATTCTATATAATTCTCTTTGCGACGAAAGATGATGTCGTATCTATTAACCGACGAATCGATTAATTCATCAATATATTTAAAGTTTACATAAACTTGGCTAAACATGTTTATAGAGATTTTTAAACATGTTTTCATTATATATACTATATACACTTAATATATATATTATATACACGTAAAATTTCAATATTAAATGAATAACCGACAAATTATGGGAATGGTGGTGCTTTCAGCCAATAATGAATTTTTAATCAGAACAACGTGAATTTATAAAAAAAAAATAAAAAATGAAGAATACAAATATCAATATTTATTGAATAATGAATAATGCGATTTTCTTTAAGTTTAGACAATTACTAGATCATCATTGAGATACATATACTGTTACAATACAAATTATATAATTAAGAATTTACTTATAATTAAACAAGCTATTTATTTATACTTTGGTTATTATTTGTATTTTTAATTATAATAATTTTATCACTTGTCAGTTAAGAACACTTTTTCAAAGGAATAGACGGATTAAAATGGACGGCAAAAGATGAAAATGACAAGTTTTGAAAATGTCGCTCCAAAGAATTATATAAGGATGGTTTATTACACTTACAGTCTAATTAGGTGTTAAATTCCTGATCAGAATTTTGGATGGCTATGAAATTGAGCGATGCCCTTCGGGGAAAAGTAATTTAGAAATTACCTGAATATTAATAAAATTATACGACAATATTTCTAGAAAGTGAAAGGTAAGGGTTGTTATAATTCTGATTAAACTACGTTGTTTTTTTTATTTGAAAAGCCTGAGGGGTACTGAGATATCAAGTACTAAATGTGGCTCTTCTATCCGAGCAATGCAGGTATGGGAAACGTCTTAATTTAACAAAATATCAGAAATAATCTTAATACCATTTGCAAAATACGCTTAGCTGACTGGATGCCAATTTAATCCAATCATAAGATGATACCTATACAAATAGATTTCAATTGTACAATATAATTATAATAATAATAAAATATATGCTTGATTGTACACACAGAAATACATACAAATAAATACAAAGTGGTACAAATTGTAAGAATAACTAAAAAGACAACATCTATCCTTAATACATACATACAGACATACATATATAAAAATAATAGGTAATAATAAAAAAAGAGGTAAAAATAAAGCGAAGAACGTATTTTTAAATTTCATGTATTTCTTTAATTTATATAATAAAACAAATCTCATGTATAATTAAAGAAATAAATGTATAAATAAGATAAATACAGTTTTAACGTTTCTATTTTATTTGAGCTCTCAAAAAAAGAAGATTGAGAAGGAATTCATTCATATTTCTTCGTATTCTAGTCTGTGTCTGTGTGAAGCTTATATCAATAATTCTCATAATAAAGCTATATATTCGTCTTGTTGTACGTTAGTTACGTTGTGTGTTTCCGGAGTCCTAGACTAGTTTGGCCTAGTTAGGTGTCTGTTAGCCAATGACTGGCATAATCCCACAATAACTTAATCATAAGATGAGAGCAGTTAGCAGTTGACAAGGTATTTTATTTACGGTGGTAATTTTATAAGAATACTTAAATTATATATCAGCTCCTAAGTTTTTAGTGTTTACTAACTGCCACTGAACTAAACTAACTACATTTGAACAGTTCGAATACCAATGTGATTAAATGTCCGAATTTGGTGGCTCAACTGCTTAGATAAAAGTTAAGTTTACAGATTGTTACTTTCAGCCTGATTTAACTTTGTTTCCGTTATTTAATATTCTCTATAGCTTATTCAGTTACAGTTACAGCATAAAGAATTTAAAATGACTAAGATTGTAGCAAAAAAATAATGGCCCTAACACATCTAACATATAAACGAACACAGACATTTAGGAAAAAAACATGATGTTTTATAGCACCTACTATTTATATAGTTTAAATAGTATTTTTTAAATTCTGTCTATATTAATATTTATTAAAAATATATTATATTTTAAGGACATTATCTTTAGATAATTTAGTTCATTTATTTTTTATCTATATATATTTAAGTGTTTTTTGCATTGTAGAACCTAAGATAGTCATTCGACTGCTGCTCGTATACGGCCTGGCTCGACCTCTAATTTGTAATGAATGAATTTGCAATTATATTTATAAATATCCTTGAACGATGGCACTTTTTATCATCAGATGGACCGGATCGTGTGATCGTTTGCCCAAATGTCACATTAAATAAAAAATAATACATATTTTATTCAATAATATACCCGTGCTCATTGATGGACGTCTCTGGTATGCATATGTTATTTAAAACTACTGAAAATTATTTGAACAATTATTAATAATCACGGACACACGTAAATAAGCTCGATATGTTTTTTCTTGGCCTTATACCGGACTTAATTTGGATGGCTCTTCCACTCGGGTATATTGCGTCGGATCGATCCCGTGGGAATGATAAGAAACCTATGATACTTACTGATAATGTAGCTTAACATGGGGGAGAGTTTTTTTAATCTTATAAAAAAACGACAAAAATAATCTAGACTATCGTGATACACAATCAAAGTTTGGAACCTTTCCAAAACAGCGGCTATTAAGTTATCATCTCTCTCTTTACTTTTTATAATAGAATAGAATAAAATAATTCGGTATTTATATATTCCGGATATATCCTATAAATGTATGTAAAATTGAAATCCATTATTTGATAAAAGATCATAGGTCAGCTTGCGTGGGAACTACCTTTAATTTCTAAATATAGTTTTGAAATTTATTAACCACTAATAATTCCGTGGTCAATCCGACAATGAATTTAATTAAAGAAAATATTTGAATGATAATAGAAATTTAAATTCTATATTTATACAATCAAATTATTTTGATAAAGCGCTAACAAATCATTGATAAAGCGCTTTAACGCTTTAAGGATCACTTCTTCAATCATAAGGCCTATTCACAATATATTCAAGACACGTACATTATATGTTACGTAATGCCGTTAGCAATATATAATATCATGAAATTGGTCCTCGCTTCAACATAACAGCAGATAATTAATTTACCGCGCAATTTTCAAGCAAATTTATAGCGCTAAGTGCACTTTGATATTAGCGAAGCGAAATAAATTTCATAAAACTTTAATTAATTGAGTCATTGGATTGGAAATAATAAGCTTAATAAATGGGATTAGAGTTTTATTTACAGTATACTTTTATTCACTTATATACCTATATATAGGTAAATAATTATATTGTATACTAGCTGTTGTCAGCGACTTCGTCAGCTCTCACCCAAAGACTCAAAAAAATAAACCATATAACATATCATAAAATGTATTCTAATAGTACTGTATTCTGTCACCCAGAGACTCAAAAAATAAACCATATTACATGTCATAAAATGTATACTAATCTGTATTCTGTCAAGGAGACATATGTTATATTGTACTTTGACAGACAGACAAAATTATAGCTTATATAGAGAATAAATTATAGCTTATATGTTGCCGAGGACTAAAATTTATATAACAAAAAAAGTTTCATCAAAGTCAGTCCGATAGTTTTTGTGTGAAAGTTGAACAACAGACAGACAGACAAAAAAATTCTAAACAATTATTTTTGTCCTGTATTACTTGAATGGAGACCCCTAGAGGTATTTTTTATGTTTTTATTCAAGGTATAGAATTGAACTCTTATATATATTTTATCAGTTTTATTACATGTATAAACTGGCGTTATTAGTTTAAAGATATTATTTTAAATTGAATTTTAAATAAAAAAATAATAATAATAATGAACATATCGATTTTATATTTAAAGTTATATCCTTTGACCTCAAGTAAACGTCAGTGCATCATAGAGCTGGCTGTGAAGTGGTAAGTTATTTGTCTTCTTTTCAGTACAACGGTATACTTAAATTCATGTTTTTTTCACTTATCAAATGTGACCGCAACTTAAATTTTCAGTACTATAAAAATGCCCTAAATAAGTTAAGTTAACCGTGCAACTAGTCTGATGTTTTATAAATGAAATAAACATTTAATTGCTCTATTTAAAATTAAAAAAAAATGGCTTTTGACTATGCTGTTGATACCATGTTTCAGGCTAAAATAAGACTATATTTCAGAAACTACAAATGGATTTTATCATTAATTTAAAATCTCTACATGGATACCTATTTTGCAGGTTTGCCAAAACTACGAGATAGAGTCGTAAGCAATATGTTACTTATACTCATAAAACAAATTTTATCGGACATTTTATTTTTGTTTTATACTTATAAAACAAAAATAAAATGTCCGATTAAATGTGCGTGGGCACTACGTTTAAGTAAATGTTTTTGGAAAATTGAGTCTAAATATAGCCAACTCCGCCCACGCTTTTCAATATTATAACATCGCAAAATATGTAATGCGATATTCACGTTTCTCTTCTTCAGAGTATGTAATTTGAATATTTTTGAACGCTTTTTACAAAAGTGAGCACGTGACTCCTTTAACAAGGGCTGATTATTTCCTGGTTTATCCATATATTAATCAAATAACAGAGAATATTATGTTGTCAAAATAAAAACGTACAGACAAAGGTTTATATTTCTGATTACTTATCGTGCATCTGGAGTCTGACGTTTCATACGTGCAATGTATGCTATTTGAAATAAAAAAGTGACTTTAACTTTGACTTTGACACAGCAAAAAGAAATACATGATAAAATACAATGAAAGAGGTAAGTTTTTTTTTATTTGTTCTTAATTGTCAAACAATTACAAAATATCACAACTTTGTAAGCTCTATCTTGTTTTGTTTTGTTATATGGATGCCGTAATATATATATAAATTATATAAATATGTTTTCAAACTAAACTCTTCATTATGTGAAATATTATGAAACAGGAAACGGAAAGCAGATGACGGAATTAAATAAATGTATAAAACAATGGAATAACATGTACAGACAACAAATGTGGACTGTATACGTTTATAATATAAAACATAACTATATAACTCATATAGATTGTCAGGCGACTTTTTATATATATGTATATAAAAAGTCGCCTGACAATCTATATGAGTTATATAGTTATGTTTTATATGTACGTAAATAGTAAATACAATTTGATCAAAATAAGTCTGTGATTTTTATGAGTATACTATATTTTTTATCAGCGTACCAATAAATAATTGTGTTACTATTTTGACTGCAATGCTACATATCGGGGGTTCAATTTAAGATTTAAATTTAAACACTTTATTAACAAATAAAGCCTATTTACGTTATTTTTCTCGTGACACATAACGAAATTTTTGTCTGAAACGTTATAATAGGCTCACTAAGGCAAGGAAAACGTAGTCTTATAATTGGTAAGTTTTACAGGTTCAATAGAATTAGAATTTACTGATTACGAACAGACTAACACATCCTGTCTCTTTATAGTATTTGTACATTTAATAAGAAAATAATAAAATACGCATTCTTAAAATAATTATAAAGAAAATATATTTGTCTGAAAATTATCTCTCAACTATTTAACATTCAGGAGATAAATATATTTCTAAGAAAATCAGCATGAGTAGCGCTTCTATAAGCCATTCATGAATTCCTTGAATTTCGAACAATAACAAAGCTCTTTCTTAGAAAAGAAAATATTTCAATAGAGATTATAATACATTCGTATATTTATATTAGTAAGGTTATGTTAGAAAGCCATACAAAGTTGTAGTTGGTTCGATTCCCGACGATAGTCATGTTAAGCGGTAATGCTGTATTCTATGTTCAGTTATCATAGAAAATTAATTACTTACCTATCTATTTGTAAAGTCTGGTCCGTGAACAGATATTATCTTGAAAATATATGATACATAAAATCAATTCAAATATTAGCAGAGTAGTGGATTTAGACTTTTGCCAATGCCAGTTTACTTTTACTGAGTTGAACTGGAAATATTCATAACTTATAACTGAAATAATAACCCAATTTATATTAGCTTTTTTAACAAAAACTCAAAAGAAGATAAAGCAATTAATTAAATTCCCCAAAGTTAATTAATAGCTCTTAATTATAAACAGCGACTTTAAATTACCTTAATTTAGTACGTTTTCGGTATCTTAGTGTTTGATTTTGTGTAAATCCGTTTTAATTAAAATATCAGTGTCTTTGTAATATTATAATTGCATTGTACTAATTATATATACGTTTGTTTAAATTTTTCTGAGTACCAATATATTTTCTATTCATATTTCTATTATGTTTAGGTTTAACTAGTACACTAGTCTGAAGGGACAAATTTTAAAGCGGTAGTGTTGTTGAACAGAATGCTTTCCTATGTAAGAAATAAATGAAAAGCATAAATGTTGCTGAATTGGCAATGTTGTTATAAGACATACATGCATCTGGACTGGTATTGAGAAATTCAAATTTAAATTCAAATTCAAAAATATCTTTATTCAAGAAGGCATTTACATGCACTTTTGAATCGCCAATTACATTACATTATTAAATGTCAGTATGGTATGTCAAAAATCGAATACTATGTCAGAAAGGTTTGGAAAAAAGGTGGGAATGCATACAAAAGAGGTAGCTTTTTGGTAGCGCTGGTGATAAAAAAAGATGGGACGTAATATTTTGTCGTGGAATGGTCACGGAACGCGCTTCCGATGATGAGGGTGTAACAAGAGTATGACTGTGGAGGGTTATAAGAGAAATGGGCGATCGAAGATATGGATGGGGTATGTGAAAAATGATATACCAAAGAACCTTAACGATGAAAAGTTTTGAAAAAATACATATTTCGCCTACCATTTGCTATAAGAGCAGATAGATGATTTTATTATAACTAGTTAGTTAAAAGTAATGGCACGAATGGCCAGAATTCACGGCGTATGTATGAGAAAATTAAAAAAAATATAAGTGAATTTTGTGCCTATAATGGAACAAAATATGAAGCTCGGTGCATAATTTCGATGTACATGATAGGCTCTCATCAATTCATACAGTTATAGTGAAAGAGTGGATTTCAAAACGCTGATACGCAGATATAGAAATTTCTTCTTTACCGTGAAGAGTTTTCCATCAGCAAAACTCTTCACGGTTGAACATAAAATGCACCCAAGCAAGTATTTAAATATTTTTTTCAAAGTCTACAAAGACTTCGCAGGTGGTCAAGGTCATCATTCATCATCCTGCGTCATTCATCTTTTGTGAGGGGTGTCTTAAAGACGCTTATAAATTCTATGAAAACTCTTAACAATACTCTTTTTACATTTTTCAGTAGTAATCTGGTCATAAGGCACAAACTACTGAAGTCCGGTTTGAGTGTATAAAGTTTGGGATTTTATAAAAGCTGAAAATGTACCTTCGTCTAGCCCTACTCTGACGTTACTCTGACGTTACTCTGACATTCTTCAAACAACTCCTCTGCCTTAAACCAAATGCACAAATTGAGTCTCTGAAAAAATCCCTTGAGCAAACAGTGGTAAAACTTTTCTTCGAAATAATTCGTAAATTTATATATTCGTTTCCAGATTATAAGGTCAGCGTCGAACCCAATGAGGGTGTGTACGTGTGTGGGTACGGCCTATTAAATATATATTTTTTTATTTTCAGTCTCGTCTTGAATTAATACGAACGAAAAAACGAATCTATTTTAATTTGTAACAGAACAAAATTTAATTATAACAATACTAAATATTCCTCATTGTACATATTTTATTTTACGGTTAATAGAAAAGATATTTACAAAAATGAAAAAAAAATACTAATTTGACGGCCCTATTGCTAGGGGAATATCTTTTAAAAACTAATTATATGGAAGGAAATACATAAAGGCGACGTGGTGGGTGTATTTACATAACAGTTGCGTCAAGTTTATTCTACCAAAGTTGAGCAAAGAGTTTTTAGTTTAGAAGATTTAATATAATATTACTATATTAAAAATAACAAGGATAGGAGAAAACCGGTGCAGAGAAGTGACTATGTTTGCCTATATGTTGAGAAAAGGAGAAAAGAAAAAGCTCTAAAAGAGAGAAGTTCCAGTTAGAGTCAAGAGAAGGGAGCTATAATGTAATTTAATGGCATTAGCGCAATAGAGTTAAAGCGAGATGACTTATAGCCGTTTTTAAGAAAACAAGTGTGTATTTAAAGGTATTTTAATTAATGCTGTCAAAGGTTGACAGTTCACAAAAGGTTATTCAAAATATGAGTCCTGCCAGGCTGCTATTATCTGTTTGACTAATTGTCAACCTGCATCAGCGGCCGTCAACCTACCTTGAAACTAAACTGTTGATTATGTATTATTGATTTAAAATTAAAATGCATAATATAAAGTGACCCATTAAACATCTTTATCTTATGGGCATCCATAAGATAAATTTTATCTTAATCTTAAACCTAATCTTTATCTTATAGATGTATGATAGAGTCGGCTTTATTATGAGGTGCTCCGTGAGCTCTTATTCAACAGAAAGTATTGTATGTAATAGGTTTTTATCAAGAATTTGTTAATTAATTTAATACTCGTGAAAAAACAAAATATAGTGTATTTAATTTATTTAAAAGCGCATTCTATTTTTATAAATCATTTAGGACAAGAATTCTAGATACGGAGATAGGTTGAAACATTGTTAGTGGGCGTCTTATATTGAAATACTTCAAGTGAGCTTAAATTAAATTATCTTTACACTAGCTCTAGCATGCGACTTTGTCCGCGTCATACTGTAGAAAAATACAATACTTTTATATATATATCGTGAAATAATTATCGATGTGAAACGTGCCCTCTAAAACTAATTTTAAGAAGCAGCTGAAAAAAGTTCGTATTCGTTTTCCAAAATTTATTCTTAAGAAATCAACCTTAAACTGTCGCCAGTGTAGAAGTACATAAAATTAGTTTAAAAAACTTTCCAGCCAGTTATAAATAGTTTTTATATTATCTCGAACTATTTGTCCGTTTCTGTGTAAAGCTCGAATTGTCTAGGATAAATATCCATGAAATTTATATGGTTTAAACGAATTTATACTTGAATACTACAAACATTCCTGGCATAGAGATTACTTACGAGACCACTTACCAGCGCATTACAAGACTATATCAATACAGACCAAAAGAAAATCAATTAAAAAAGGTTTTATGAAACTATATGTTATAGTATTATACGTTTACATATATTATATAGGTATGTTAACGTATAAATGTATATATAAATACAATATTTTTCATATCTATTCGTATTTCTGTATTTTTATACGCCTAACAAAATTTTTTATCATACACAATGGCAGTGACAAAATAACTTTGAGAGAATACCATAAGCCTAAAGATTGCCTTTTGTAAAGTATAAAAAATAAGGTGTTTAAATAAGTTACATATTAAATAAATAAAATATATAAAGCTTAGGAATAGCACAGAATAAACACATCTGACTGTTTCTAGGTAGCCGTCCTGTTGATTACTATTCCAAGGACTTCATTAGGAATTTACCCCAATAGGTCAAATGAAGGCCTTGAATTGTTCAAGGTTTTTATTTCCCTTGGGCGTTCATCGTAGAAGCCTAGGGTTGTCTCTCATTAACATATTTAAATATTCTGTACTAAGTGACTTATTTGTCTTGTTAAAGGTTTATGTGTGTGTGTGTGCTAGATATGAGAAAGATGTTAATGTCACAATTTTTTTGTGTTAAAAAAAATATGTAGACAAACTGCCAGTAATAACTCATTGATTTTTAATATCTTATTTCGTTTGATGTTCAAATAAGATATTTATTTTATTTCTTGTGTATTTTCGAGTCTTAATCTAGCGCTAAGATACACATTTTTTATCAGACTAATATTAGTAGTTAGTTTGGTTCTAGATTAAGACTCGAAAATACTCCAGAAATATTTAATTATTTTATACTTAACATATCAGAAAGGGTGTGACATAACGTAAGAGGGGTCAAAATATTAATAATATAAATATATTTTCAATATTTTCGACCATGGAAAAGCAATTGTTAGTTTTAATGGACTTTGATGAGCTGTCAAGGTTTTTTATATTGCCTACATTTATTAACATATAAGGATAATTTTATAGGCGTGTAAAACTAAAACAGCTATGTCAAAAAAAAAAACAAATATATGTAATATAATTGTTTTTTTTTCTATTGTAAAAATAAATATATTAGCATATATTAAAGTTGACAACCCTAGTTTAACGAGGGCACCTCGATTTACGCCTGCCTCTAAGCGATAGCACCGATGTAATTAGCCGACGACGAGACATAGACTTTTTTTCTTAAATTACTCTTTAATTAAATGACTTAAAATTCAAGTCACCAAGCCTTAACAGGAAGTACATAAAACCTTATTACAGCGGCCATTTTGTTATTTTTTTTTTGTTAAATAACCAGTTTTCATTTACTTCTCTATAATGAATGTAATACTCTGAATTCATTTTATGAATAATATTTTTAAATAGCCGTCAACAATATAAATGTCAGAGTAAATTGAATTTATCAAGAGTTGTCCGCCCAATTAATTATTATTAGTAAAAAAATTTTTTTTTTCATTCATCCATCAATTTATATATATTTTTAATGAATATTAATATTTTTTTTACTTATTTCGAAGTCATTGGATAAAATTGTTAATAAACTTAAAAAAATATCATGCTGTGTTGACTGAAAAGAGGATGACCAAAAGCACGACGTTTGAATTAATTTCATTATTTTAAATATTTAAGGGCCCGAAATAAAAAGATTGTTCAAATTATCTCGAATCCCGTTGAAGAGTGACGGATGATGCGGGATGAAGCACTTTATAAACAGGTGACGTCATCGTTCAGTGCTTCTCAAAAAGATAATTATTTTATCAAACGTAGAATAAAGTGCGAATTTTGCAAGGATTATCTGAAGTACTCATATTTAGATATTTCTAAAGTAAATTTATTTTTTATAAAGAACCTCTTAAATATAATTATTCCCCAACAGTTTTAGATAAAACGTGTAGCCTTGTAAGTTGTTTGTTCAAAGAATTTGAGCAATAATAAGTTGGAACTTAAATTAAGAGTCTACATTTTTGGTAACATTTTCAACCTCATTCCTAAGCCATAATCCTGAAATTCCCCGTGACATAATTCAAATATCATAAATTCCACCGCACTATGAATTTTCAGCACCTAAAATATATATTTTTTATTATTTTAGTCTGAAAAAGTATGTGGATATCCAAATCATTGGAGAAAAAAATCAGGCTTTGGGATATTCATTAAAATTTAATACATCCTGTATTTGTATAATAATTTATAATAATCTTAATTATAGAAAAAACTTTGATCATAGATAGTAAAATTATTATACGTATCGGAAAGAAATAATTACTATACAATAATAATAAGGAATAAATAAAAACATTCAGCTCAGTACTATTTCTCCGTCTGTTTGTCTACCCATAGTCATAACCTTCTTCACTTTAGACGAATTTTAGTAAAAATTACAAATATGGAATTCGTATTATTTAATTGTATATAATCTCAACTGTTTTGTATTGTATGATATCAGATATACAATGAAAGAATTAATAAATATTTTGAAATATGCAAATATATAGTTTTCTCTAATTTTCAAAAAACGCTCGAGGGCGAAAATTATAATGAAAATTTTAAAAAAAGATGATTTTTTTTCGGTAATATGAAATAATAATAAAAGACACTTGAGAAAAGTTGGTCAGGTTTTCAGTTTTTTTTATTGTATTTGTAATTAATTAATTGTAACTACAAAGTTTGTGTAGCGGATTTTTTTCTGGAAATGTACAAAAAATGGTCAGAATTTTTATGTATTTTTGTATGAAAACCTCGATCAATAATTTTTTTTTTCAAAGTGGCTTTTGTTGACGCCAAGTCGTTGAAGGTCTTTCTTTCTCAAAAAAAGTCACATAGAATGAAGAAGACACGATGGAAAGAGTGATGGCAGTCTCTTTAAGAGTAACTAAATAGTAGAAACCTTAGTTAAAAGAATCTACACACAAGTTAAAAGAATACACACACAAGTAAAAAGAATACACACACAAGAAAAAAGAATACATACCCAAGACATACACAGACAATTAGCTATTCATGAAGTACTGAAGTTATAACTTAAATAAACGACACCCAATAATATAAGGACAGATCACATTGTAGTTTAGACTATAGTAATAAAACGACTTCATACTTTGTTTATTTATTTGTCTTATCATTGTAACTAGCATTCATTAAATATAATTTGATATAATATTTCTTAACTATATTATCGTAATACGAATAATACAACCAGTAATGGAAAATATGTTTGATCAAAATATTGGCATTCTAAACTGTTCCGTCTATTTCGTATAAAATATATATAATATTTTTGCTACTTATAAATACTAATAGTATTTTAAGCCTCCTTTATCTTATTATACATATTTTTAATTGACGGAAACTGAAAGTTGGAAACAAACTAAGCGTTTTTCTATAAAATATATTCACTTAAATGTAGCTTTTGGAATTTATGATTTCTATTATAAACTATTTACGGCTTCTAGCTTTAAAGCGCTTTCTATGCTGAGAAAACATTTATCTCAGAAAATCATTCCCGTAGTCTGTCGCTCGCTTATTTATTTATTATGATTTTAATTTATTTATATAATATATAATTATTTTTTAAATAAATAATTATAGTATTCTATATTTTTTTAATCTAATATATAATAATTGTTGCAGTCTGTTAACGTCATGTAGAGTATGGTTTTATATTTTAGGAAATAAAATTACTAATATTAAACAGTTAAAGTAATGTACAATGTTACATTGAATTCAGAACCGGTGAGAAGCGGTTATTTGTTGATATATAGAGCAAGAGTCCTGACTAAGTGGCATTTCCCCAATACATTAGTTATATAAGTTATTGTGTATACAAGTGTTAGACCAAAAGGTGGATGCTAATGGCTGTAAGGTGGGTGCTAATGATGGGTGCATTCATTTTGTATGCGTGATATGTCAATACTAATTATATTAAAATAGGTTTCCTTTGTTGAGTAATCATCGAGTAAGTAATGTGGTTGAACTCTTAATGGAAATAATTTGTCTTAATTGGTTGGATTGTCTCTATTTACTCAACAATTACGTATGTAAATCTTGCCTGCCTGCAAGATTTACATATTATATATATACATATATATAAGTGCAGCATTTTATCTCCCTTATTTGTCAATAATTTTCTTTTTTTTTATTTGCTATATATATATATATATATATGGCAGGCAAGATTTACATATTATATATATAAGTGCAGCATTTTATTTCCCTCGTTTGTCAATAATTTTCTTTTTTTTATTTGCTATATCCTGTATTCGGAATTATTTATTTTGTTGTCATGTTACTATTTAAAGCAATCGATAGAACATCGAGTTAAAATTTGTATCAACGTTTGAATGTTTGGGGTTTTGCCTTAGAACTTCTTTGATTTTTTTCAACTTTGTAGAATCGAAGCCGGTAGGCTTTTCAATAATGAATTTCAATTAGGCAAATACTAATGCATAATTCATATTAAATCATAAAACTTTACGAAATTATTAATTAAAACCATGATGAACCGTTCTATAAATTAATGTAAGTCGCATTAAAACTTGTTTAGTCTTGCGTTCAAATAATTGAATTCTGAGATTTTCTTGTATTTTGTTGATAATATATTTTATTTTCGGTTATAATTTTACAAAATATAACTAGCTAATGGAATGTCTTTATTTCGAAATACATTATAATTCATACATTAATATGAATAGATATTTATTAGATATGTTTTGGGTTATATTTAGAATATTTTTAGACATAAGCTGATTATTATTTTAATAATAATATTCATAGTAAACTGAAATTCAAGTTTACATTGTAGCCTCTCTCGAGATTGAACACTTCTCTGAAGAACTTTAAGCTTGTTGAAAAGATTCTTGTTCTATTTTAAACTTCTATATTTAGGATTTAGGAACAATGATTATTAAAATATATTTATTTGAATAAAAATGAACGAAAATACGAAATAATTTAGATTAAACACGTATTTATTATTTGAAGTTTTTTTTTTGAACTTTGTAAAAACAAAGAAAAATAAATATATTTTTGGAAATCTTATCCAAAAGAGAGTTAAACAGAAAATAAAACTTTCTTTTATTTAAAAGCATTTTCCAAAAACATAAGATTTTTTTTTGTGTAAATCTGAAATTTATAATGTAGTAAGAATTATAAAAATAGAAATGTTTACGTTCATACTGCAAATGTCAAAATATAGAATTCGTAAAGAACAGATTGTCGCCTGACGTAATAACAAAATTAATAATAATTAAATGACGATAGAGCTATAAGTTCTATTTGTCCAAACTTTTTAAAAAAATGAAACTTAAAAATACTACTACCACTAATACACACTGAACCCAGACTGGGAATAACAAAGATTTTCCGCGTGGGTATTCAACCCATGAGCTCGGGTGATCTCAGGTTCAACAGGCAGGTTTCTATATATATATATTTGTAATGATAAGTATTTATAGTAATTTTATTCTATTTTTCTATTATATGTTTATTTCAGAGTTCAATGTACAAACATATCTTTAATATTAATTGCGTCAGTATCGTGGGTAGTACTTCTAAGGGTAGGTTAACGTCAATATATACATATATTTTGCTAACATTATTTGCATGCTGTGGGCCGATAATAGGATAGGATTAGGATTACTGTCACTTCGACGTTATTGTATCATATTTTTGAACTAAACCCAAATAAATATATATATAATATAATAATAATATTGGTACTCAGTTTATTATATATACTTTATATCGATGATAAAGTTTCATTTTATACAAATAATATTTGTGGATGTATAAATTATGTTGTCTTGACTCCTCAATGACGTAGATCTGACGTATGCGCACGAGTTCCTACTCCGTATTATTATTGGCAATGACGTCAGCAGATTACCGATAATATTTGAAAACACGTGACGTTGACTGTAAAACTGACGTCTAGTATAAAGTTATTATTGAATATGATAAATTAATAAGTAAAATATATTAATTAATTTATGCAATATATTTTAATAAAACATTCATAGGAATTTCGAGCGTTCTTCTTTTCTAAGTAGAATTTTAGACTCTGCAGACGCTATTATCAGAAACTTTAGTTATTTCCATTGTTTGTGAAACTCATTTTAATAGAAACTTGTAAAACATGCTTTGGTAATTATAAAATTTATTTACCGGTTTTTCTCCTTAATATACTCTACTCTTTTTTTTATATATCTAGAGTTTATTAATACATTTATGTAAGTTTTACGTACCACTATATTTCTCCTTAGAACATCTTTAGGTCATAGTAATGATCCCTCTGTGACACGATCTTCCGAAGAAAAACGTAAAATGCGACATTTCGTTATTATAAATTGCAATAATCTCACCATTCTTAGATTGTGGTGTAAGACACTGAAATAACACAATATTAGACTTCTTATATAACCGTAGGTAAGTATAAGACATCTTTCCACAGGCATATATATATATATATATGCCTATAAAACTATACTGCTTTTAAAACATGGTTATAAAGAAAAATCTTGAAGTCAAGTAAAAAAAAAAGAACACCATAGTTTGGCTCTCTATCGTCTTGAATAAGGATTTTCATAACGACGCAAAAATGGATGGTGAATGATTGTAGAGACCTCTATTTGAGGTAGAGTTCACAAACGAATGAACAGATTTCAATACTGATTGCTTTAAAAGCATTATTGCAAATGAGGCTTTTAATCAAATCTTTTTAACATTCGTAATATTTATCAGAATATTGTAAATTCAAATAAGCTCAAAGAGTTAGAATAATTGCATAAAATTAAATATAAATAAAAAAATATGATCAAAATTCCTCATTTAAATTTACACAAATATGTTATTTGACAAATTATTATTTTTTATGTTAGATTTATTACTATGAATTTATATTTTCATATTCTATTTCTTTCAAGTAGAAACCCGTCTGGTCAAATGAGTAGAGCTCTTTGAGATATATTTCAAGCTGTGTTTGACAGAAAAATTACATATTTTTGGTATTTATTAATTTAATTTATTTAATTTCAATATTTCATCAACTCGAATTTGAATTTTTCTATAGTATATTATAAAATCTACGACACATACTATAAAAATACAATAATTTGAAATTAATTATTTTTTTAGTCATTCATAATACTTGTTAAATATGTGTTACAAAACAATAATTAAAAAATATATATCTGTGTGTTTGTTCTAGCATCACGCAAAATATATTGGAATGATATCGATCAAATTTAATATGATTATAAATATTTATATGAATATTATTCCAAGTAACAAAAAAAAATACTTTTTACTCTACGAATGTTATCATTATCACAAGAAAACAAAAAAAATACAGTTTAATTACAATTAAAATAAATCAAAACTACTAGACAATGGTTACATGTCATTTTCGGAGTTAATTGGTGGAGTCGTTCTTTTTCTGATTTTGTAACGTTTTCAAGGAATAATTCAATGAATAAATTTGGCTATGTCGATAATAAAACTTATATTTTTTAAGGAATATGTGTTAATAACCATAATTTTTGATTCAATATATAAAATCACTGGCGTAATTAAAAAATACGTATAAAAACACAAAGTGGGAGTTGGGTTATAATTAAACTATAAATGTACGGATTATCTATAAATTATATATAAATAGTAAGGTGAATAGACGGTTTAATGTTTGAGATCGATGAAATAGCTGGAAACAGCTAGTAAATAGTAACGTTCAGTATTTCTAGAGAAAATTCCTCACAATAATCAAAAAAGTATAATTTAAAAAGGGAATATAAAATGAAAAACTTAAAAAACGACTTTCTTTAACAAGATAAAATAAAACGAGGCTAAAATAAGGAAAAGTCATAAAAACTAATTTCATATAAAAAGAGAGAGTAATTTAATTATTTATGTGACATAAATTCCAAAATTTATTTTGAATAAGACCAATCCGGGGCCGACGGAAAATTGTGAATGAGATCGCTCACCTGTTACCCTGGCGCCCTCTCGTGAATAAACGAAATGGAACCGACGAAAACTACTCCTCGAAAATGCAAATTTATTGTCAACCGCTTTGAGGTTACGTCAATATAACCTAAGGGATATTTATTGTCGGATATTACTGTCTACCACGTCCAGCCGCGACGGTGGCCAGGGTGATACTGACTGTCGAGTAAATGGGGCTGAAAGAATTTTACGTAGGTGTGAGATTGTGTGGGTGTGGAGCGGGATAGTTATATATGCTTCCGTGGGAGTAACAGAGTGAGTGATAAGGGTCCGCTCATGTATCTGAAGGGATTGTAGGCCTTGGTTTTACGTATATTGGGAACTTGAAAAAAAATAGATAGATTTTTCTGTGGCGTAGTTATTTTTGTTAATTGTCCTCTGGGGCTTAGCATGGTGACGGTTTGACAGGTAAAAATAAATTTTCTAAATAACGTAGTATATATATATATATATATATATATATATATATATATATATACATTATTAATAAGTAATATCCCTGTCATCTCGAGTAACCATGACTGAGATGGCATTAATTAAATCATTTATTATCTCTTTGTAACCAGTCATATTTTTGACTTCTAGTTAGTGAATTTCAAATTAACGATTCAGGAGATATTTTTATTCTAAGCTCATTTGGACACTTCAAAATTATAAAATACTACAGAGATTTTTAAAATTTTTAGCCTTTAATATAGATGTAATATTATATTTAAACCTTTTAAATGTATTTATACCTATAAATTTAATTTTAAAGGTTAAGGTTTAAATATAATTTTATTTTATATAGACACATTTATACGAATTTAATCACAATTATGGATTATATTAAATTATAGAAAGTGTAACAAAATAATAATATAATAATACCAGGTTTAAACATTTTCTTTGGAGACGGCTGTCAGTCCAATGCACTACAACGACTTCAGACATGTATGTGGTTGGCAGCATTTGAGTTATCTTTATTTAATTCAGACATTTTTTGGTTGGCAGCATTGGAGGTTTTAGCTTTAGGTGATACAGGATATGACGTGTCATGTTTTAGAACGTAATTGAAACATTTAAAAATAAACGCAAATTAAAATAAAAAAATGGCTACAATATATTAAAAGGAACAATATATTAAATTCCATGAAACGTCTATTAATTCTCTCTGAATAGCTTTTGCATACTGTTTCTAAATTTAGACTTAGGCACGGACGCACTGGGCTTTTTAAGCTCTTATTTTGGTACTTTTTATTATTTTATATTGAAACTAAATACTGTACAAGTACCGTGGGATGTAAATCGGACCACATTTATCAATATAAGAGCAGAAACAAACAGATAGACAAACAGACGTTGTATTAAAAGATGTAAGGGTTAGCCTTTATCAAATTCGTAATTAAGATTATAAGGATATTAGAAAATATTTAATAGTGCGACTAAAGCCTAATTTTTTCATGCTCAGAAAAAAAAACGTGTTTTGGAGTACAATAAAATATCTTTTAAAATATGTATTTCGTTAAGAGTTATCTCAGCATTTAAAATAACGCCTATAATAATTGTACATTACGTATCTATACTATATTATAATCACCCAGTGTGTAGATAGCCTAAAATACTTTAAGACACTCGGCGTATTAAATCGTTGCCGTTGGTGCATTTACTTGAATATGAAGTTTTCCATGAAATTTAAATTCAATTAAGCTATTTTTAAATGAATGTCGAGAAATTATCTTCAGTAGCGACTTTGAATTCTCTTCAAGGTTCGGTAGTTGAAGGTAATTTTATTGTTAGATTTTAAATACGATAAGAAATGTTAATTTAAATCTTAATATCGTTACTCTTAACTTACAAATAGCGTGGGTTTGTGACAAAATATACCGTTCAATATTCGCAAAGAAGACTCTTTCGTTTGGTATCCAAATGTTTTCTTACAGAGCGACATTTTAAAACTCTTACAAGAAATATAAATGTATTTTCAAACGAGTAAAGCCTTCAAAGCGTATACTAAATATAATTTTAACATATAAATATAGAATCTTTTGGTTTGTTTGTATTTTTCTATCTTTGATAGAATCGGCTACTGCATCATCCTGGGACATTCCCATATCACCAGCATTGGATATGGTGTCGCACCAGCAATAGAGGGGATTTTTTAGGCTGAAACTGATCAAAACGTAAATATGTTACTCAATGCTTTATCCGTTGTTAGAATGATCCATCTTCCTTCTGTGTGTGCTTTGATTGTATAAAAATATAATTGACAGATCTAGCCTTCAACTATAAAGTCTAATAATACCTACTTACAGTAACAAAATATCTTAATATTTCTTATTCAGAGTGAAATACATATATATATATCTTGTAAATCCAATTATAATACGTCCATTAAATTAATTCCTCCAGTAAACCCAACATCAATTCTGTTTGAATAATAATCTAAAGTTTTAGAAATCCATTAAGTGAAAAAGATTTATTTGTTTCACTCAACTATTATAATAATATAACATCCGAAATTTATTTCAAATTAAATTTAAATACGAAATATATTTCAAATTAAATATAACATACGAAATATATTTTAAATTAAATTACAATAATCGAAATATATTTCAAATTAAATATAACATCCGAAATATATTTCAATTTAAATTAAAATATTAAAAATTAAAGATATCCATCTTTTATTATTCATTCATCTGCTGGAAGTTATTATTACACCAGATAAAAAGAACTCCAACATGATTTACATAAAAGCTATTAAATCTCGGAAGTGGGAGAATAATATTTTTTGCTCCAACTCTTCGCTTTCAAATAAAATATGTCTCGGACCACTATTCAATATTATTTTCCAAACTGTAATTCAGCTATATTCATTTTTATTAATTCCGTCTTGCTGTATGAAAGTATGGAGAAGAAAATGATATTAGATCAAATCAAATTTGTTTGTATGTATTACGTTATGCAGTATATATCTCATAAACTGTAAACATCCAATGATTTATTCGTCAATTTAGATAATTTATATTGTATTATGCTTGTAATAAAATGTAATAAACCTGTTAACATTTCCAGCTGCATATTATATATATAAATATGAATAAAAGTACTATTAAATGTTATATATAAGTCAAATAACAGGTTAATGTATTTATGATATGTTAAATACATATATAGGACATACTAATGATTTTATAAGATAGAACTATTTAGGCTATATCAAAGCACTAATCCTCTTAAGCCTAAAGTAGGTTAGCTGCGGATTTGGTAGGAATTCCATCAAATACTAGATAATCAACTGAGGCTGCGGAAATATCAGAATCTATTTATATATAAATAAAATTGGTGTGTATGTCTGTAATGTGGAAGTAATGTTTTTTCAAGTGATTGATATTTACATAGTTACAGGACATTTTTCAAATATTCGTCTGTCCGTCTTTCTTTTTGGAGTTATAACTGGATTAAATCGATTTAAATGAGACATTCACTTAGAGATAGGGCAGATAAACCTAACGAAAATTATATATAAACTAGGAACAAACGTGCACACACATACTCTTCTATTCCTCACATTTATGACAAAAATAATAATTGGTCTGGTTAGAATATAAAATAGAGATAATATATATGGATAAGTAAAATGACGGTTCATTATAAATTTTGAGGGAGAGGGGGGGGGGGGGTAACGCAACGGAGCAGCGAAATCGCTTGAAACAGCTAGTGGATGATAAATTATATCAAGTTTCTCTACGTTTTGTCAGTTTCATACATAATGTTATTTAAATAATTCACCTTCTGAGCTACCGAGTAAGCCTTGATGGATTTAACATTCTATATATAATCTTGTTTATCGAGAGGTAATATTATTTTATTCATCATCATCATCATCATCACCACCATCATCATATATTTATAGAGGTGGAAAGGTTTGTCCTCTGTTACTTGAGGCAAATACGATCGATATTAAATAAAAATGAAACGTTTTCCTCACGTTTTTAGAACTCGTTTCCAGAACGTAGTGTTATTATAATAAATAATTACATAATAATGTTATTTACGCTGAATTATTTATGTTTCATGTTCGCACCAAAAATTTGTATTTGTCTTTAAAGTGTGTTACTGCCATTAATTAATTGTATTGACAGAAAATGTTCTGAATTTTCAGAATATTATATGACAATAATGATATGGTAAGGTATGGAAAGTTCTAATCAATTACGTAAAGTACTGAAAACTGCTCATAATTTGTCAGGCCTTGTTGAAAATCCCATCACGAATTCAAATTGGACCGCATTGAAGACGATGGAGTCTCTAAGCTTTTCCACAGAATTGAATTAAACTCTGGATCCAACGCAACGTAAGGACAGTTAAAACATCTCATCTCATTCATATTTGTATATTAATATTAACATAATTAGCTCATGAAAGAAGCAACCCTATAAGTATTCTGTTAGAAAAATTATTTATAAATACAGTATTGTATTTATTTAGATACTTTTGTATCGCCTGATTTTATCTTTTGTTAAAGATAAGGTTCCGTTAATATTGTAAACGCCAAAAAAGACAATCAAAAAAAGCTTTTCCAGTTATAAAATAAATTAGTCATTATAAAGCATCATTAAAAAATCTTAACCTTGTTATATTTATAAAATAGTATGATAAATATTAAAATGAAAACTTATCTACAATTTATCTTATCCAAAAATATTATTGTTCTTATTTTTTTTATCTTCAATCTCCATCGCCAGTCCTCAGATAACTTTTAATTACGAAAATTTCCTGTGACAGATATTCTATAAAAAATGAAGAAAATAGAGTCAAAAAGACATAGCTCTCAATTTATATTTGAGCACTTAGAAAAATATTTTTAACAAACGACGGTCCATCCTCTATTGACAAGGGTTCTTCAATGTACACTGCCTTGTTAGATTTTCAATAGTTCATACATACACACCTACATAGATACTTACATATACATTCATACATACGTACATGCCAAGACTTTCTCTGTTTGTGACAGAAAAAGATCTGGCCGTCCACGTAGCGTTCGTACGAAAAAGTTCGAATTCTTTCCCTTACTGCTTTGACCACAAATCAGTAAGGGAAAGAATTCGAAGACATCATGTCCGAAAGCAAAAGATTTTATCTCGGGAAAAGAAGATAACACCTAAAACCATGTCGCGTATTTTAAAAGATGACTTAGGACTTGTAGCCTATAAGAGACGCACTGGTCATTTCTTAACTGATAATTTAAAGAAGAATAGGGTGGTAAAATCGAAACAACAACTGAAGCGGTACGCAAAGGAAGGTCACAGTAAATTTTTTACAATTTTAGGCCACAGTAAAATTTTTAGGCCGTTGTAAAATTCTTACAACGGATGAGAAAATGTTTACAATTGAGTAACATTTCAACAAAAAAAATGATCGTTTTTATGCTCAAACCTCTAAAAAAGCTTTCCAATTTGTTGACAGAGTGCAACGTGGACATTACCCGGCTTCAGTGATGGTTTGGTGGGGTGGTAGCTATGAAGGAGTGACTGATCCATATTTTTGTGAATAAGGTATCAAAAAGTCAGCACAAGTATATCAAGATACCATTCTTGAGAAGTTAGTTAAGCCCCTTAACATCACCATGTTCAATAGCCATGTATGGTCCTTCCAGCAAGACTCGGCGCTGGGTCATAAAGCTCGTTCCACGCAGTCATGGTTGGAAGCGAACGATTCGGACTTCATCAGAGCTGAAGACTGGCCGTCGTCTAGTCCCGATCTTAACCCGCTGGATTATGATTTATGGTAAATTTTAGAGAGTACAGCTTGCTTTAAGCGCCATGACAATTTGGAGTCCCTAAAACAATCTAAACGATTGGCAGTGAAGAATTTTGCCATGGAAAGAGTGCGTTCTCTAAAGATAACTGGCCTCGAAGCTTAAAGGACTGTATTGCAGCCAATTGAGACCACTCCGAATAAGAGTTATATATATTTAAATGTTTTATATTTATGTACTAAACTATCATACCGTAGAAGTAATCAATGTTAGTCTCAGTTAAAAAACATTTTTTCTTCTTTTTTACAATATTTTTGGCAACACTAGGTATATACATTTAGTATATTTTTTCTTTACCATTTTATTAATTAAAAATTATATTCTTTATGCATGTATTTAAATGGTTTTGGTATTCTATCCGGTACTATTTTCCATTTTCTTGCTTATTATTTTTGTTATTTCTGTTTATCTTGTAAATGACTCACTCGTAGAGTAGTTTATTAAAATTAACTGTTTGTGCCCTTTCCTTGTACAATAAAGATTTTAAATAAATAAATAACTTGAAATACGTGAGGGAGGATGCGTTCTTTTTCTTTCATATGCTTCCCTGAGTGATAGTGAGGCATATATCGAAAGGCAAATGAGGCAGAATCAGAGCTTTATCTGTCTTATATAATTTCAGCTTGAATTTGAACTTTTATCATTAAATGTAAAATGTTTTTCACGGATAAAAGAAAACATTATTATGTCAAACAATTTATTTTTTCATTCTTTCAAAAGTCCGGTGACTTTCTATCGCCGGATCTTTTCAGAACTGTCGCAAATACTTACCAAGTAATATTACAGTTTTCAAAATGTGACATTGATTTGTAAATAAATTATTTTAAACAAAAATACTTCGATGTAAAGGAAACAAGAATGCAATGGTATTAATAATATTTTATAAACATTTATTTGCTTTATTATATAATAATTATCGAAACCCCGCGGAAACAAACAAAAACAAAATGTAGAGTTTGCAAATGATTTCTCCAATTGAAGAAGTCTCATATTTAAAATAAACAAAGATATTTTTGTTTTTGTATTGGTTTATTCAACCCCTCTATATTTCTGGCTTCTTCAAATGAAAATCCAACAACATCAATCTTTTTTTAATTAAACAAGCGATTAACAGAATTTTGATTTATTTGGAGGGTAGTCTAATAAGATGTCTGGATGGTGCAGAGTAAGAGTGCAACAGCTGCATTGAGGGTAGTCATATAGCTGATAACAATTTTGTATAAATTAAGAAAGATTATTAGTGCTGATTACTTTTAGTAGTTAATTACCAGCAAGTGCTGCAAGACGAGCTGGTGGTCAGTGCGCAAGTTTAAACACCATTAAGATTATTATTAAAAATATTTAAGATGTCATTACACATAAAGACAGATGGCTCCTAAATATATATATATATGGTACATGAATTTTAGCCTCTTACACTTTATTTTGTTTAATTTTGTTTACTTTATTTTATTTGTTATTTTGTTTATTGACAAAAGTTTTAAGTTTAGTGTTTCTTTTTTTGGTTTTTGAGTCTGTTTTTTTTTATGGAGGTAAGATAAATTTTAAGTTTAATTTCTATTCGTAAGTACCAACTAGCCTTTTAACATACACATGTTTTTTTAATGTAAATCTCTAAAGATTACACGACAAAGTTAAGTTAAATTTAAATTGGGATGTACATTGTACATTACAACAATTTGATTTTTTTGTATATATTTTTTTTGGAATTCCTTTCATAGTAAATAAGCCATAATATTTAGTTATATAATTAAACAAGTAATGGTGTTATTTATTTATTTATAGCACAGTATAATAATGCAAAAAAGACTTCAAGCTACAAACTCATTCTCTACCAAACTGAGGATTAATGAGAAAACGAAAACACAAGCATTACACAATTCTGAAACAATAAAACTACATAAATATACTAAATTATAATAAAACATAAGGATGGATAATTGAAATATATAAGAATATAAAACAATATATACAATTTATAATAAAATAATCTAATAACATGTATAAGCTAATAATGGGCTTCTTTATTTGAGATAAAGCTCGTTTACCTGGCGATTGAATTATTCACGATCTGTAATCACAAATTGAAAAAAGCTTTCTCAAACTCAAACCACAATTTCTTTTATATACTTAATTATCGTTTGACAATTATACCTCAATTTATTCAGTTTATCTCTCTCCTTAAACAAGTATCGTGAAACTATGAGTGTCCGTGCAATTCGGTTTAGTGATATTATAGTATGTAGAGACTTTTCAAGAAAAGCATTAAACAGGTGGGCGATTGTTACAATTCTAAGCTTAGATCGATGGAATCAACTTAAGCGTAGTTTTCCTTCGTTCGGGCTCCCGAGTCTATAATATATAATATATTATTGTTGATAAAAAAAAATATATATCTTTTAATCTTCTTATTTCCTATATTCTAATGACTCTAAATGTGCTTTTATTTTATTATTTGTCTTTCTATCCATATATATTTCTTGTTTAGTATGTTATATTATTATTTTAAGACATATGTTAATGTTATTGAATGTATATTTCTGTGTTCATCTGCTAATGTAATAAATTGTTCCAACATTGTAATTTCTCAATCTAAAAAATGGATTTGAGAAATGTTTTAGAGACTCTAAGCTCATGTGTAACCTGACAAAAATCTGTCTAATGTGTTCTGGACTGTTGCTCAAGATATGCAAAGCTCTTTGGAGTCCCTGCGACCAGAGCAACAGCTTTTGTGACAATTTACTAATATTATACTTTTTCAATTTATTAAATTCCAGACCCAACCTAGATTTGTCATATAGGAGTGAATGTGTTTTTTATTTTTCTTTTCTCTTTTATTTGTATTATAGAGGAATTCTTCTAACAATATAAATCGTTTTATTTTTTACATCGTTCATCATAAATCCAATATTTTATTATTATATTATTAATATACACGTTGGTTTTTTTATTTTTTTATATTAGATTCGTTAAAAACGTCAAATTCGTTATATCGAAAGAACTTTATTATTAAAGCTTAATAAGCTCGGCCAAAGCTAAAGTACTCGTAACTTATAAAATACTGAGAATTTATATTTATCATATAAAATTTGTCTCGTAGAAATAAATCTCATTTCATTATAAAAAATATTTCAATTTGTAAAACATTTAAAAAAGCAATAAATTTTCGTATTCTCGATTAAAATACGATTTATCAGCGATATTAATATAAGGACTGAAAGCCGAAATAGAAAATCAAAGAAAATGTCTATCATGAATGTATTAAAGGGGTGAATATCTGAATCTCTCTCCCAAAGGAATGATCCATCGACCTATCCTTTGGAACCGTGAACAAGATTCAACTTTTCGTCAGTGTAATGTACAAACATTTGAAATAAAAAAAATGACTCCTACTTTGACGATGTTCTAATTTAGGAAATTCTAAAGCTCTGGAAGTTTCTTAATTATATAATATTACTCATAAATATATTTAATTCCGATTCTATTGTTAAACGAAACAAATATAACATTAGCTTGCGATCTGTTTGACATTTTTAAATACGAATGAAAGTAATGAACAGAATTCATTTGAACTTTTGAACCGCAATATTGTTATTTGTTAAACGTAATAACACCGCAGTGCCCTATAGTAATGTAGTCGAGGAGTTTACGTAATATTTTATAATAATTTATTAAAATATATTAAACATATTTCTACTTAATAACAATTCGTAAGATTTGTTTCTTGAAATATTTAAAGATATTATGAAGGTTTAAATTTGAACGAGCTGTATGTCCTCGACGCCGTCCTCCTAACCACTATATAGAGAAACAGCTTTATATGTATTTATTAAAAAATTGGAAGGCGTTCCGAAAAGTTGGTACATTTTTTAAAACTTTTATATTTTATATGCTAACTCATACGTTAAGTAATAAACACACTGAATAGATTTTTTTTACATTGAAATCCGTCAGCAAGTTATTTTAAAACAAATTTACATATAAAGTTAGTTAGTTATGAAAGTATTTTATAAAATATGCTTTTTGTAAATATATGCAAAATTCTTTCCTCCTATATTATAATAACTAATATAACGATATAAAATGTTGGTTCCTAGACTACATCTGCAGCGTACATCCATAACCAATGAAAGTCAATATGGCGCAATAAATATAGAAAATTGCCTTTGGCTTATAACTCGACCAGTCTATAGTTTAGTTCTACGGAAAATTGCGTCTTGTATATAAATAATTGTAGGTATGGTATACAATTCAAGCAATTATGCAATTAACTAATCTTGTTTTGACACTTTCCTGACAAGTATTTACTTTTGGACTGACCAATCAATTGACAACCAAACAAGAGCATCTCGTGACGATGCGGAATGTATTCAATATTAAAATTTTTGAGTCCAATATTTTTATTAATTGAATATTTATCTAAAGTTACGGTCAAGTAGTTTGTTTAATTGAATAAGGTTTAACTCACTGTCAGTGTCAAACGGGTTTTATAAATTTTGTAACGCAAATTTCAATTTCATGCCGTATTTATTTATCTGTGAACCTTTTGTAAAGTCTGTGTGATCTTTCTATTCGGTTTCAGGAGCCGTGGTCACGGGTGAAACCGCAGACAACGTGCAGACCCGTTTTGCCATTATTTTAATGTTTTCCAACATAATTGAAGTTGTAATTAGTATTGACCATTATTGTCTGTACATTTTTGTTGTAAATAAGAGCTTTCTGTTCATTTTTGTTGTAAATAAAGCATGCTTTTCCTGTAAGAGGTGGGGAAATTTGCCGGGAGATAAAAATCGGTGCAATCTTTAAAGCCGAATTTACTATCTCCTAAGAATGAAATTCTTTTTTTAAAAAGCTATACAAATAAAAACAAAGAGAAATCTTTTTTTTAAATAAAATATAAGTAGCAGGTCTCTCTGGAGTTCGGTCTGGAGGTCTGGCATAAGGTATGACGAAAGTTTCAAATACCGGACGAACGAACGCAGTCTTGACGAAGGAAAGAATTAAAGGAATTGACAAGCCTCTTCACCTCGAGCGATCAAATATACTTTTTAAATAACAGTTCTTTTTTAATTGATTTGACAGGTTTCAAGAAAAATACCAGGAAATGTCGATTTTTTCACTGTCACAGAAGTCGCGACATCAGAAATTAAAAAAAAAATACCTTAACTAATATTATAAATAAATGCTAATTTAAGTTCGTTTGTGAGGCAGGCTGTCACAAATTCACTTCTCAACCCATCGTCATAAAAATTTTCACACGTTGAAAAGAACATATTATGATAACTTTTCATACCAAAACAGTATTGTTCCTGGGATTCAAAATTAACTTTTAAATAACCGTCCGATATAAAAAGACTTTTATTTAGTTAATTATAAGGGAAATTTAATTTTAAATGTATGATAATGACAGGGTTTTACTAGACAATGTCACTAGGCATTAAGTTATTTCTAAATCTTCTAAACTTATTTCAGTAACAATTAATTTATTAATTAAAAATAATCAATTCCATGACTCATCTATTAATAACAATAATTTTTTTTATTTTCTTTCATTTGCCAATGAAATTGATAACATTACAAATAAAAATCACCTTTTTCACACGAGGAGCTAATAATTTTTTTTTTCTACCATTACTTTTTTTCAGATAAGATCTTACGACCGCGATCATTACTTTATAAAGCTTTAAAAACACATAAAGGCAATTTCAAAATATAATAAAAGGTCGGTATTTTTATGAGTGTTTTCAAAGAGGATATTAAATGGTAAATAGGTTCCCCCAAATTTCCTTGTCTTTGATAAGCCTTCAATCGATCAGGGCTGGAGTTTGAAATGAAATCGTTTTAAAATTCCGCCATTCAGCGAGCCGAATACGATTTTGTCGTTTGAAGTGTGTTGTTTGAAATCTTAATGTCTTTTAGATTGAAATAACGTTATAATATGTAGTTTAATAATTTTAACTGTCTTTTAAAACTTATTATTTTAAAGTTATGTTTGGTTTTTTTTAGGTTCTAAGCATTGTTCTATAGATAAAAATGTTTGTTTGAGAAAAATATCTATAAGATATTTAATCTCAGTTTTATAAAACTTTAACGAAAAAGATTTCGATTTCGTTTTTTATATTATTTTTTATTTAGTTATAGTTTGTTATAAGCCTTCTGATTTCATCCATAACAACGGAAACTTAATGAAAATACCATTTAATGGAACCTTTTCCTCAATGTCAATAATTACGCAAGGATAATACCTTTTAGTTGAGGAAATCTATCACGACTCCGAGATTGATAATGTAATAACATTTTGTTATTTTGTATATACCTCTATATATATATGTATACCTATTTTATTATTATTAAAAATCATACAGAAATATGTAAAATAACCTTTAATATCCTTTTCTTATCAGCAACAAATATCAGCATCTTTTAGGGTTATCTATAAATACATAAATGTAGATTGAAAAATTCAAAATTTCCGGTAGGATCCAAATCGAACCTCCGGAAAACCGTTCCGTCAGTCTAACAATTGATATACCGTACTCGCTGCGTTGAATTCAATATTCTATATATATTTAAAATTTAAATAAATATGGCTAAACATGTTTAAAGACAATTAGAAATAGAAAAGCTAGTATAAATTAAAGATAATTTAAGAGACATTTTATTGATTACATTTAATTTATTTTTTATTATTTTTTCATCGTATAATCGGAGTCTTGAGTGTAATCGTCAGCACCAGCGGTAAAGGTAACCTAAGTTTTGAAATGATTACCGTAAGTGGTAATACAACCAGAAGCGCTGGCGTTAGTGTCAACATAAACGTAAGTCACTGTTTAATTAACTGCGTAAGCAAATGAAAACGCCAACGTAAGTTGTATTTTAAGCAATATCGTTACTTTTGGCTTACTGTTATTTATTAAATTAAGTAGTTAAACTCAGTTTGCTAAAAGCATTTTTCTACTGGCGGCCATTTTATTATTACTATTTTATATAACGAATAATTCTCAATAATTATTTAAAGAGATTATCCTTCTTTAATTAAACTTAAGATATATTCGAATGAAGATATTTGCATTTCTTGAACAACTCACAAATTTCAAATTTCCTAACAACAAAGACCCAAAATGTTTGTAATCAAATTACATTCAAATCTATTATAAAATCCTCTTTATATCACATTATATATTTTCGTATTATTCTTTTAATTAAAGTTCCTTGTATCTCTTCCTTATTTTTCGTTTCTTAAGTTTTTTCTTTTATTTATATTCTTATTTTTACAAACTATTTATATTTCCTAAACAACTTAAAGAGGACACTCAAGGGTCCTCTTTAAGTTGTTACTATTTTTTTTCGAAAGAAATATACTCAAATTACCAATTTTTTCATGTTTGTTATTGTTGTATTTAGAAAATGATTTATTTACTAACTATTGATTTATTATTATATAATATTTAAACATTTAACATTCAAACATAATATAATATAAGAAATATAAAAATCTAAGAACGCTAAGATCAGTAGGTACATATTCTGAATTTTGTCCATGATATTTAAGTATCAAAATACATTGTTCTCATAGATAAATTAAATATACTTATATAATACCAAAAGTGGTTACGTTTTAGTCTGACATTATCACTAATGTAAAATATTACATCGTGAAAGCAATTAGAGCCTTTTAGTATAGAAATGAAAATTTATAAATGTTATCACAAAATCATCATAATTACATTTTTAGTATGTGTGTGTATCACGTGTATGTGTGTTTATAACACGTTATAATCATAGCGACCCCCCCACCCCCCCCAATATTGAGTACCAGAATAACTGGCTAGGTTCTATACATCTCTATTCATTCAAGCCAAAACGCTGGCAATATCAATATTAAATTTAGGACGCGTTTACTATGTATACCATATTGTACTCTAGTAGTTCATTCTTAAGGCACCAGTTGCGCTATGAATGGGCCCATTCAATACTCTGGTGGTCATCGCGCATGCGTGCTATCGATCTGAGGTCTAGGGGGGGAGCGGGGGGAGGCTGTGTTCAATGGACTGCTGTGTCGATGTCTGTGTCGAAAGTTGTGTAGATTGCGTTTGACAGTTTTGAATTATTGTACTTGAACGTATTATGAATTGAGGGTACATTCTGTGTAACATCTCAAGAATCATGATTAACTGGAACTACTGAAGAATAGGAAAATCATCAAGCAATTTATATATAAATGTATGAAATGTGTTGACCTTAATGACATGCGTTACAAATTACACATAATTTCAGTCTGAATCGTCTCGTTCCATATTTTAGAAGTTAAATAAAGAAAGAATATATTTTTTATATTAAGTTATTTTTTAATGTCGTGATGAATATTGTTGATTTCTTTTTATATATATTTTTTTATCAATTTATACAATGAGAACGTCAGACCTTTATCAAAATTGAAAACATGTGATAAACCAGACAGAATAAAAAAAAACAAATCGCCATTTCCTAAATACGATTATATTAATTCAAAATAAATAGAATCCATCAGACGTTGTCTTGTGCTGAAAAGTTAAATCTGTTATCAGCGTCACTAACCCGGTCAGATTGTAATTACAAATAATACAGGGATCCAATCAAATAAGACTGTATAATATTTATAAAAATCGGCTCTATCAAGAATATATTCTCCATATTTCAGTACACGAAAGAAAACACCGATGAAAATTGTTTTGAACGGTATTTAAGTGGAAGTGATGCATTACTATCTTGTCGCAAGTAACAATACAATGGATATTGTGAAAATACGTGTTGTTTATTACCAATTTCCATAGCGATGGGTTTAACTATATATATCTACTGTGTTGATACTTCTACATCTGGTAACAATTAACAACAAATTGGTCTCTATATCTTAATTTAGAAATGTCTGTATAAATGCGAAAACTCGATAATAGCAATTATGAATCTATATGACTCAAAACATACAAAAAAATTCCAATTTATTGAATCATTATATATATAAAATAATATGAAGAATGTAGTGACATTTAAGCATATAAGTCACCATTAAAAATATAAATAATCTAATTTGAAATCTTATTTCTTTTAAGTATATTATATTTAATAAGGCTAAAGTAAATGTCGAATCGTAATTCGTAAGTCTGTACAAAAGTCCCACACGGCCCATTGTAAGACGCCGCCATCTGGAAAGCTACGACTTCGGCGAGTAACGTCTACGTAGGTACTTAAAGCAAAATTTATTGACTATAAATATCGGCTTTTAATATTTTTACGGAGTCCTTGACTAGACCTAGCTTTAATTATTTTCTTCGTTCTTTAAGTAAATATATTTTGGGTCTAGACGGCTAATTACAATAATAAATGAGATGTAAAAATTTATTGTTTGTAATTAGGAGTGTCTTTATTTGTTAGTTACAAATAAAGTAATGTGTATTTTAAGTACCATAAAACTTCACATTTCTTACAACTTCAATATAATACACAATGGTATTTATATTAATAAAGAAAGTACTATGACATATACTTGAAATACGAAAGTACTACGACATATACATATACTGAAAATATATTAATTTTATATACATTTTTAAACATCCAAGAGCGTTGGTATTGTATTATTAAATTGTTATTAATTTTTGAGAATGTCAGTATTTTTTATATTTTTTTTCTGTAGACTGTAAACTACAGACTGCATTAGTAAATGCATATTCTTCTGACCGTTAAAATGTAATATTTATAAAACCTTAAATGGTCCAGATTAAGTGATTTTATTTTCTCCCTAAATAACGTATGTAAACATTTTTTTCATAAATATAATAAAGCGCACTAATCTCTGGAACCATTTTTGTAAGATAGTCAATTTATTGAGGAAGGTTATTGGCCAAATTTCATCACGTTACGAAGATAACAACCAATAATAAAAATTGTCTTTTTAAAAGAAATATAGCAAAGGCAAATGTTGCTTTTTCTTACTGAAGTAAATATATCTGAACTACATTACTATTCAAATATATATAACGCGAACTCGGGGGAAATAGCAAATTAGTTTTGTGTAAAGATATACATAGTCTTAAATTTATTAAGAAATTTGTTAAAGAGCCATCTATCGGATAATCTAGCAGACAGCTGTGAACCGTCACACGATAAAATATGTATATTGTGTGACCTCAATTGATCTAGTCGTCAGGAATGACGTAATCTAACAAACAACACCAATAAGTCTACTTCCATCACCATTCACCATCAACATTCAGCGGAGGTTTTCCAGCAGAATAGAACGTACATATAAATAGAGATTGGTTCAATAGTGCTAATATAGAAATAATGCAAAGCGGACTACTGGTTAGCTACAGATGAATTGTTAGTTCAAATACCAATAAATACCAATTTTCATGCTGATCAATTGAATGGTGTAGAAATTGATTTAAAGTAACGTCATCCAATAGACAGTTACAGCTAACAAGCCTTTTAGATGTATAGATTTAGATTTATAGATTATCAACGCATACAGTTTAATAAAAGAAACACTGATTTATAGAATAATTAAACGTAGAGAAAACGTAAACGTAAAGAAAAGTTAAGATATATTTTTATCTATTTACTTTTATATAAATTAAATATGATGTTTAAGGTATGCTTAAAAAACAAAAACATTTGATACCTTCATCAAGCCTGTCAGATTTGACGCGTACTCTACGTGCCCTTAGAAACCCGTATTTTTTCGACAGTTCTTTACTGATACGACATTTTTTATATGCCTTATAGAATAAAATATTATTTTGTTCATTTTGAAGAGTCTTTTGTTTCAAGTTTTTTAATCTATAGATAAATAAGCCACCAAAGGTGAAACTGAAGGATCAATCGTTGGAAGCAATTTACGCTCATCGGCTCAATTGACGCCAATCGACAGACAGATGAACTGACAGCTAATAGGCTTTCCGTAATTGAATTTTCATTCCTATAGTTTCTCTTAAACAAGCGAACTGGTAGTATGGAAGATAAATATATTGTTTTCTATTTAGCTTTTTATTTCATGCATTAATATATATTTTGTTAAGAGCTTAAATTGGATCGCCTTCCTTTTTCACTTTGTGTTTGTAATGCTATAATACTCGATAGACTGTTGGTATAGTAACCAGTGATCCTGACCAAGCTGAGGACTTGGGTTCGATTCTTACTCGGTAGTAGGCTATAACACCCGGCAGCAAGGTTATCCACCCATCGACAACAGTCGTGTCGCAAAGCGACCGTGGTCGTGTTCCGGTACGTTGTAAGTTGTACGTTGTACGATGTATGATGTACTTTGTACGATGAAGCCGTACATGGAAAATGGGTCTGAACAGTTGCGTTACGTTGGCGAACCCGTTTGGCGGCGAGTTGGTGTCTGTTGCGTCGGACTTCTAGTCATGGAGGTTAGCGGAATCTGAAGAAACGATTTCCCGCTGGCCGACCGCAGGTAGTTGGGAGCCCAAGTAGTAAATCAGCCATCCACGAAAGGCTGTTCCACCAACTGCGAAAAATCCCAGGGTGGATCCATCGTGATTGCTGGCGACCAGATGAAGAGGCCCGATGGGGATCCCTGGGGGGTTCAGGCGTCCCCACAGACTCCAGACTATCCTAGTGGCATGACAAAACCAATTTCGATGCCGGATTCGATACGTAGTGCCTATTTCAGCTGCCATTTTCCATCCTATTCACTCTACAATTTATTTATTATGAAAAAGATCAAAAAGAGTAAAACGTTTACACAGCGGTTGCACTCCTCCTTATTGAAAGTGCACCTCACTAATATCAGGGGTTTGCACTCTCATCTCTTACCAGTCCACCACCACCTAGCAGCCGCAATCGCTCTTGGAGACGCAGATACAAAGTTCTTTGACCGCTGCACACCTCGATTTTCCTAACTACACGTTGGAGTATAATCTCCGCCCACGTGCCGGGGTTTGTGTGTATGTCCGGAATGACCTCTGTTTTCTGCGTCTCCGCCAGCTTTTAGACCCCATTTTTTCAGTGTTATGGGTTATACTAGAAACAGGAAACGAAAAAATCCTATTTTCCTGTGTTTATCGTTCGCACAGCGGTGATCAGGAGACAACTCGCTTGTTTGAATATCTCAGTGAGGCCGCTGATCGGCTCTGTATCAGTACCCTTCAGTGCAGCTCGACCTTCTGGGGGACTTTAATGCCAGCCATCTTCTATGCCGAACACATTTGAATATATTTAATTTTACTTTTAAAATTTCCATTTTATGTTTTGCTATGTCGATTTAAGTCTTGTTAATAAACTAATTATTTTAAACTCTTGCATTGCATAATTTTCCCTTAAAATGTAATAATTTAACAATGCTTTGTTTTGGTTTTGGTTTTCTTTTTGCCGTTTGTTTGGGCAAGAATAATTAAAAATGTGTGCTATAATATATAATATGGATAAGGCAATAGATCAATTTGAAGAGCCACTCACTATGGCTAAAATCTGAGCATCTTGCTCAGTGAGAGTACGACCACCAGTAAGACAAATTTCTTCATACAAAAAAAATATCACATTGTTCTAATTGATATAATTATTTATTTTTTATAATTGTTTCTTTATTTTCAATAAGTACTCCTTATGAACCTCATCTTGATTACCTTAATATCAAATTAGATACTTTAATTGCCTTTTTAAAAACATTTGAGCATAATCGTAGTAAACCAGGACTCATTGACCTTGGTCCCATTATTAAAAGTACATCCGGTTATTTGGATTACACTGATGCAATTAAATATAATAATGCAATACAATCGATTCAAAGTAACGAATTAAAATTAAAGTCAAAACTCAACGAACGTTTTAGCTTAACCAAAAAATGGTCATTACGTAATTCTAAAATTTTTGACAGTGTATTAAAAAAATCAGGCAATTTCTAGTAAGACTTTTATGTACATGGAAGCTGAACGCCCGAAGATCTTTGTGAAGATAATACAAATTATGTAACTCGAGATGACCCTGACTGCACCCGCAACCTGATCGAAAAGTTGATTCAATCTGCAAACTAACATCTGTAATCCTAAAGAATAAAGTACTTAAAAAATTAGACGAGAATGATTATATTTTTAGTTTCTAACTCCAATGAAAATTAAGATATCTTGTGTCCAAGAATTATACAAGACACTTCAAGGCAGCTTTCTTGTCAATTAATCCCAATTAATTGCTAAATTCAAACGACTATAAATTATAATATGCCAAAAGGATAATTGATTTACCTAACCTTGAAAATCCAGGAAAAACAAATAATTCTCCCATAACATTGAACTCAGTTCATCAAAAACTTCATTCAATTCATTCAAGAATTTTTGAAGAAACTCCAGTCAAATTGAATCAAGTCAAGGATAACACCATAGTATATCATACAACAATTAAATATACAGGATATTTAATTATTTTTGGAGCCAGCATATTTTGTATTAGATATGCATATAGATTTTATTTGAGACGCTTTAAACGAAATAATTCCCCTGAAAACAAGGAAATTAAAGGAAAAAATAAAGTTCATCAATTTGAATATTTACGGAAAGAGTTATCCAGCCTTTTATACAAAAAAGGTAATTTAAATTTATTAATAATTTTGCCATACTTTAGTTAAATTTGTTTATGCTGCCTTAAATACCAACTCCATTCTTATTGTGAAACTTCTCTTTTTAATGTATCTTTTTCAGGTTTATCCATTGCATGCTTTGTAGCATTAATTGCGCATTCTATTGGAATAAAGATAAATATAATTTGTCACTGAAATTTGTATCAATTTTAAATAAGTATAGTATTAAAACTCATCAATACGGCCAGGAGTCGAACCTGTGTCTTGTGGGAAACCGTTCAATGACTCTGCCAATTGAGCACATCAACGAACCTGGCTTTTTACATTTAATGGTTATTATTTGGATAGTGAGGACATCTATTAGGCTTCTCTCGAAAATCCTAACTAAAGTTTCTAAATTTTGCAGTACTTACATAATAACATATAAAGATGCCAAAACCGACATTGGTGTCTGAAACGGTCTATAAAAATATGATTCATAAAAATATTTCTTTATTTATAGTAAAAAATTGAAGTCTAAAGTCTATAAGACAATTTGAACACTAAAGATTTTTTTGTCATCAATTAATTTTTCTATCTACAAGGAAAGGATACGGAAAAGGGGGGATAAAAGAAAATACAAGCTTTTATATAGTTTCATTTAATTCCTAAAACTCATGAGGTAAACAACCCTAAACTATGTCATACCAAATGATATTAATCTCAAAGAAAACTGCTACAATTACAATTACGCATTCAATACCTAAAACATGAAAACGAACTTTAAGAAACCCTTTGAACTTTACTTAATTACATTGAAACAATGCGTTTCAGACTCGACCGGAAAATACTGTATTTATAGGGAAAATTAATTTAATTAATAATAATTTAAACTACGTAATACTAAAATATATAAATACTTGAGTAATTAAAGTTTGTGAAAGAAGACAACGTAAAAGAAAAAAAAAACATGAACGTAAAATTAAATAACATAACAAGATAACAACCAATAATTGAAATTTATTTACTGTTTAGGAATTGCGATTTATATTTTTAAATGAAAGAATTGATTTTTATAATTAAATTAAGACTTTTTAAATGATAGATTGTACATAGTGAAATTGAATGTTCATTTGTTCTACCATCACTGAACACAATACAATATAAGGTATATTAATAACATGAAAATAACGATGACTAAATATTTATGGCACGGCCTTTTATCTTATTAAATGAAAGAAAACGTTTACATTAAAAAAAAAGTTATAATACTACCTTAAATAAAATGGAAGGTAGTTTCATTTGTGTAAAATAGGAACAAGAAGACAGGGCTTAATCTATTGAAAAACTGATACAAGCTAGGAATTGGAGAACATGTATATGAGAGTTCGTTGCTCAAAAAAGTATAAAGTTCGTGGAAAAGAAATATAATTCGTCGAATAAATTATAGAGTTCGTCGAAAATAATATAATTCGTCGATTAAATTATACAGTTCGTCGAAACTCGTCTAAAACTAGCGGGAATGGACTAACGTAGCCGGGAATAAAACAGGAATGCAAAGGTTGTGAAGTGCTGTACCTAATACTGGTTTGAACATGAAATTACAATTTTATTTATGTTTTATGGCATTTTATGGCTACCTCACGGATCACATAGCACATGACATGGTTACACTTTACCAATAATATAACAATTATATTTTATTAACATATTTTTTTTTCATAATCTTATTTACATAAAATTGACGGTTTTTTTTTTTAATATACGTTCTATATAACTTTTTGTGTAAAAACTATTTGTTTGAAATAGCTGGCAATAGAACAAAGTCTTTTTATAAATACTTTTTTATATATTTGAACTTTTTTAAGATTTTTTTTTATAAAATATACTATTTAATAGATTTTTGTTCATTATATTTTATATATTCATTCATTGTAAACTATTTCAAAAGTTTATGTATTGTCATAATTTCACCTCGGAGGCACAAAATGGCGTTCTTAACCCAATTTTATTATTGCCTTTTTTATTTTACGAAACCTAAATTAATAATACTATTCGTAAAAATGTCTTTTAATGGGGAAGTAATAAATATAATAAACTATCGCCTACATTGGTCAAGGTTTAGGTCATAACACGCACCTATCATTTCTAAAATATTTTCACTCCAGAGTATTGTAAAATGCATGTAATATTTTAGAAATGAACGTATTTACAATTAATAAAGATAATTCGTCACAATTAACAATTACACAGTATATATTTTGGCACATAGCCAATTATATTATAATTTCAGAAACTATTTGCATCTAAGGCACACTTTGAAGGATTACTTGTCAAATATTTGTATGGAGTTAGTTGCACAAGGGACCGTTTTTGGTCTCGCATTATTCCTTGCGTTTACATCTGACATCGTTCTCAAATAAATTACATGGACCGTTATATTTAATACATATCACTTTATTTTAGATACCATATAGTTTTTAATATTTCAAAGATTAATCAAACGTCAATAACACATCGTATACGCACTTATTTATCTTTAAATAAATGAAGATTGAAATATACATTTCAATTTTAAACCGTATTGTCAGTTGGTTGCACTAGTGGAGGGTCCAAGGTTCGCTTCCTGGTGCTTGTACTTGTGCGAGGTCATTTGTGAAAGACCAAGGACGGCGAAGCCACATTGCAAACAATGGTAGTGGGTTTGTTTCTTGCTATGAATACATTGTGGTTCATAACCGCACGCTGGAACAATGAATAAATAAACTAATTAATTTAGGAATGTATGAATTGTAAGTTAAATTGTATATGTGTTACATCTATTTAACATTACTAAAAACTAAATGTTTCTTTATTATTAATGTAACTTAAAACAAAGTATTTGCTAATTTCGAATTGTCATAACATTAAAGTATGAATTAATGTATACTTGACACATATTTCAAAGGCATGTAGGTTTCCGATGCAGTCAAGAAGATATATGAATGATAAATAAATTTCTTACCTTTGCTGGGCGGAAACTTCTCAAATCCAGCAGCCTGTATGGAGTCCAGTTTTTGGTGCTGTCGTCTGTGTGCTACCACTTTGTTGGTGTCCGTACACACGAATTCACACTTCAGACAGTGGAAGTGGGAGGCTTTGTTCTGGCCTGTGCCTGAAATGTTCAGGTTAGTTACAACTAAAGAATAGTTGATCAAGTTCTGAGGTTAAGATACAATCATCATGTAAGATATGAAAAAGTGAATCCAAAATATATTGAATGTGTAACTTTTTTCTTATTTAATATATAACAAATAATTAAATTCGGTAACAATGACATACAATGATATTTACCGAATGTGGAGGCGTGGGGACACTCTGGACGCTGGCAGTACACGTTCGCTCTGTACTGTTGGAAGTCACCGCCCATTAGAGTGTCCAATCTGAAATAGGAAAAACAGTTAGTAACTAAAATAAAAAACCAAAAAAAAACTAAAAAAAAACTAAAAATAGTAAACTAAAATAAAAAGTACAACAAGATCGCAAAGTTCAATGTCTCCTATTCAATTTGGCTTACCGTTCGTGTCTGGCTGTGTGTTGGACAAATCTAGTTTTGTCACAGAAAGAGTAACCGCAATCTTTTCTCGTGCAGTGGAAGTGAGTTTGATGCTCCCTACAAAGATAAATACAAATTAATATCAATAAAAATAATGATTTGATAATATCTATCACTAAACAGAAAATCAACTAAAAAACAGAAGCTATATTTGATCTTGTGACGGAATACTATCAAAAAAACCTACCTGTATCCACACTGCTGGTAGGCGCAGTCCTCGTTGAACCGGAAGCGCAGGTAGCCGTCAGGGATGGGCTCGTCCTTCGAAACTCTCATGTGAGGTCCCCTGGCGCCAGTGGTCCGCCTGCTGGAGACATATGAGACCCTTTAGTCTACTGTATTCTTGTAACTTACTTAGATGATACTATTTGCCAAACATCTGCGCTGTGGTTAGCTAATTTAGCTGATATCATCGTCTCCAAGAATATCCCTTACATATTTAGCTTCTGAACTAAATAGTTTTGACTTGTATGAGAATAACGTTGCCATAGCAATAAAGATGTTTTATTTATCTTTAACATATAAGGGAAAATGTCTTTACACATTTCAGACAAGTATATTGTTCTGTAATTTATGTAGCGACTATATCGTCTATATACCCTACGAATATTATATTTAGTAAACTGTAATAAAGTATTCTAAAATCGCTTACTTACATATATTATTATTACTTTTATTCTTTTAATGTGAATTATAATTAAGTATACTCAAAATCAAGTATACTTACGACTTAGCAATCATCTCAGCTTCCTTGTCTAGACCTGGTGGGAGACCGTGGCCCTGAAGAAGACTCTGTTCTAGAAGAAGTTCTGGAGGATACAGCATTGTTGGATACATCGGGAACGCTGAACCACTGTGAAAATATTATGACTTTAGTATATCAAATATAAAATCATTTAAAATTGTATGATGGCATTATTAACAATTTTAAACACAATCTACAATCACAAGTATTAGATAGATTGATAGATAGATAGATATAATCTTTATTGCACACACAAAAACAATAAAATATACAAAACAGTGAAATAAAAAAAAAGATACACAAAAGGGGTGCAAAGGCGGTCTTATTGCTAAAGCAATCTCTTACAGACAACCTTTTGGAGAAAGGAGTTGTTTACGAGAACGCGATAGATTGATTTGTTGATTCTTCCACGTACCCTTGCGAGAACAGTGCCACCTGCGCTAACCCAGGCAGTCCAGCCAGTGATGAGGTGTACTGTTGCATCTTGAGTTGATCCTGGAGAGACTTGCGTCCGGAGCCCAGGTACTGCTGGAGGAGGAGGGTCTGAACAGCTTGGACCTGGAGTAAGTTTGTTTTTATTAAACGCAATTCAAACGTCAGTATACTTTGGAACAAAAGCTTTCTATAGAAATAAAAAAGAGGTGATTTTGTTATTCTACCTGTTCCGCAGGGTTTGGAGGTCGAAGATTTTGCTGCGGAGCTTGTGGGTTTGAGGATGTGGCCGTTGACGGCAGTATTGAGATTTCTGGATATTCTCTCTCCAGTGTTTCCTACAGATAATTTTAAAGCATTAATATCATAATCTGAAATAAGATGATGTCATTGATTAAGTTACCAGAAAGAAGATTTATTTTCAATACCTTGGTGGCAGCAAGTCCAACCGGTCCAGTGTCTATGGCATTATTATGTTTCTTCACCATGTGACTGAACAGCAATTTCAAATCCACATACGCTTGACTACAATAAGGACAATGGTAATGCAAGTTCATTGTACCCGCGTTTTTGTTTAATGGACAAGTTTGATCGTGACAAGAGGGAGGTATTGTCGGTCCTGTCGTTTTGGGTTCAAATTTCTTGTCAAACTGCTTTACATCCTTCGACGGAGACGCGTCGTAGATGCTTCGAGGTGATGGTGAAGAGTTACGGAGATGGGAGGATGGGTAGAAAGTTCCTGTCGCTTTTACTACTGAAATAAATAATTGGATTGCAGATATTTGACAATAAAATAGAACAGAAATATATTAGAATATAAATAATCGTCTTATTCACTGGAACTTTCAAAGAAAAACACTTACCCGAAATATTATCTTGTTCTCTATCAAATTCGCTTTTGATAGAGAAATTGGTTGGTGTATATTCAGCTTGCTCTTTCATAGACGCGATGCTGTCTGCGGAAGCTCTTTCTTTAATAGAATAATCTTTGGCTTCTTCATAAGATTTCTCTTGTTCTATCTCACTCTTAATGACTGGAGTACCTCTCCCGTGTTTGTGAGTGGTTAATGCTGAGTATTGGGTTAAAATGGCTGGGCAATTGTTTCCTTGGGCACAATGAAAGTGGGACCTTAGTTGATTTTTGAAACAACTTTTTCCTCCACATTGGTCGAATGAGGAAAAGTAGTCGAATCCGTCTAAAAGAGGGGCCACGGAATGGGATTCCCGCATATGGGTTTCTATGGTAATGTGGGTTTCACCAGTGAAGCTGCAGTTAAAGCAATGGAAGTGAAGCCTTGTGGATCGTAACGCGCAATTCTGGTAGTACTGACTACATGATTCCGGTGTTGTAAATACTTCGAAATGTTGGAATCTAATTCTCTGTAAGAAAAAATATAATGAATATCTTTAATACTATTATAATTTGTGTGTTTGTATTAAAATGTGAATGTATTCTTAAATTTTTTGAAACTTACGGAAAACTCTTCGATAGTAGGAATCACTGGCGATTGTATCAAGGGTGGTAGTTGGTTGCTCTTCGGCAGTTTAAATGATGTAAATATCGCTTGAGGAGTTACCTGCAAGAATATATTTTGTTAGTTACCCTATTTATTTCAATATAACTAAATAACTAAATTTTTCAGTTAATAGTTAACTTACATTGTCAGTCCAGACCTCTACTACCCGGTTTTTGGGAGGTCTTCCCCTCTTTCGACTAAACATTTCATCCAAGGAACTCGAAGGGTTTACATGTTGAGGAGCCATTGTAGGATTAGGACCAAGATTCAATTGAGCTTGCAAGTTTGGGGTCAATTGAGAAGTCAAATTCGGCGCCATTTGCGCCAACTGTGCCAAGTTAGGTGGAAGGTTTGGTAAACTTGGTACTTGGCCAAGTTGGGCAGCCATATTTGGATGTAATTGTGCCGACAGTTGTGGTGTAAAGGTGGGAGCAAATCTAGCAGCCAAATTAGGCGACATTGGGCTCAAATTGGCGTGTTGGCGATGGTGTTCCAGACGTCTGAACGGATGTTCTTCGGAAGATAGTATAACAGCTCCACAATTTTCCTATAAATAAAATACAATTAAATTACATTGCATCCAGGGCTTAGCTTAGCAAATATAAAATGTTATCGAGTCTTACCCAAATACAATGGTAATGGGTGATGTCCTTGATATGTTGGCAGGCGGAGTTGGTGCAAGGGTTGTTCCTATTATAGGTCATGAAGTACGCCTCCGTCACTTGGTTCTGCTGCTCGTGTTCCATCACGTGCTTCACCATTGTGTTGTGACAACTAGAAATCATGATTATTAACATCCCCACATATATTCAAGAGTCTTCTTATAGGAAGGTCTAAGATATATATTACCTATGAGCCATTTTACATCCGTCAGCCAAGCAATGGTAGTGTTTATTGAAGGCGCTACACTTGTTGCACTTGTCTTCAGCCTCTTTGCCTCCATTGAAAGTTTCTATGTACCTGCGAGATACTTCATCTAAAAGAGGTTGATTCTGGAATAAAATGCACACAAAATTAGTCATGCAATATTAAGCAGGACTAAATGAGATGGTTTCATTCATATCAAAATAATCATAAAATAAATTTGATCATCGTAGCGTTCAAGAGTTCTCCAACTTACGAACAAAAAGTTTCAAAAAAAATCTACACTTAATACACTTACATAAGCCTGTGAGTAGTCTTCCATGGACATGTCATCGTCATGCATGGGGTAGGAAAGGTCACTCCCCTGCATCAACGCACTCTGGATCACTGACGTTGGCAATCTGGAGATAGAAATGAGAATTAAAATCAATGTTTATTTTTATTAAAAATAATAATGTTGTTTAATTTTCAGAAGTCAAATTGAAGCTTGAAGCTTGAAGCTTTCTATATCCTACATTTTCATACATCATATAACACACATACATCATATATAACAGATTTTAAAATATAAAGCTTCATTGTAAACAAAAAGAACAAATTATATGATTATTTACTAATATGTTAATATATGAAATCATGAAAAATTAATACATACAGCTAATATGGAGAAAAATTCCTGGTAACCAATCTTTTGGCAATAAAAAGATGTTATCATTTGTCTAGTGATAAAAAGATATTTACCCGAAGCTCATTTCCTGTTCCTTCCTCTCGTGTTTCCGCTTGTGGGTGAAGATCTGGCTGCTGGAATGCAGCACGTAGTTACAGTGAGGTCTGATGCAGTGGATGTGGTTACAGGTCCTACTGAACCGACAGTCACGGTACGGACAGGCTTCGTTCTTCATATATTTCTTAAAACCATCCTTTGACAATGCTTCATCTTTGATGTGGTATGTCTTGTGTTTTTCTGGAAATAAATTGGTTCTTTTTGAGATACGGTTCAAAATTATTTTTACTGTAAAAAAAGGTTTGTTTGTTGAAAATTAACCGGCAAATACGATACTTTAATAAACAATGCATCGCTTTGACTTATAAATATTTGAGAAATGAAATATACATAACATAGAAACATGTTTTCGGTTGTGGTAAATATTTTTTTGATCTTTTAGCAAAGTTAGAATATTGGGTAGGGTTTTAGAAAATTAAAGACGATTTCTGAAATAGAACAGTAAATTTTTAAGACTTTTAACCAAAAGTATCTTAGTTGGTAGAGCGACGGAAACGTTATTCTATAAACCGCCGATTTGAGTACCGGGTGTTGAAGAATTTAATAATAAAAAAAGATACGTTAACAAGGATTATCAATATTTACTAACCCATATCAGCTTTGTTCTTAAAAGTGTAAGTACATCCAGGTCTTCGGCAGTGGAAGTGCGTGGTGCGCTGTCCAGAAAACACGCAGTGTGGTGCGGAACAGCTCTCGGTGGCGCGGAACCGCTGGAAGCCCTCCTGCAGGATGGCGGAGTCCTTGCGGTGGTAGTTGGCGTGCATCTGCACGTCTGATGTTGATATGTACACCTGGAAGTTGATTTATATTGGGTTTTTGTTTCATTATTGCATTGTGTGTTTCTTATTGCATTTGTGTCGTAAAACTTTTGAACATGTTGTTTTTAAAATGCATATGAAATGCATTTTTTGTACTTTTACCTTATCACAGCCATCCTGTATGCAGTGGTAGTGAGTTTGACTACGATTGTGGGGACAATCACTGAATCTTTCAGAGCAGTCATCGAGGGGAGAGTAGCGCATAAAGCCATGAGCTAATGATTCGTCTCGTTTTTTGTGCCACTGGAAATGTAATAAAAATTATGATATAATTAAACTACCAATAATCAGGTTTAACAAAAAACTAAGGATGGTTTAGAAAGATTTAAACACATATTTCAATAATAAGCAATAGAACGTTGATACGTTCTATTGCTTTGAAAGTTTTTTTTGGCTGTCTGTTTATTTCTTTATCTGTTCGCCGGTGCACGCATTTTATCACAAAAAAATATCAATCTGATGTTCACGGGGCACATACAAACATTATTTCTATTATAATAACAATACATTTAACAAAAAACTCTTCTCAGTTTAAGGAAATCTGGTGTGGTGTTAGCTTTTTATTTTAGTCAATAGAGTTTAATTTACAATGAAACAAAAAAATATAGATTTCTATACGTTTTAAGTGATGATACAATATTTAGGATTTAAGTGGCGGTCTGAGAGCTGTTAGTCACTGAATGTTTTTTACTGTATATCATTAATATTCACCTTAAAATGCCTGATCATCTCTTCCTTCTTACAAAAGACCCTGGCGGTGCAGTCCATGCAATGAAAGTGCTCCCGGTAACCCAAATCTTTGCAATACGATGATCCACATTCTACAGTTGAAGTATACCTGTAAATAATACAAAAAAATATTTGTTTATTTATTATTTATTTTTGCACAAAAAATATTAGTTTTTAAGTTAGCATTAACACGTAATAAATAGATATTGTATCTGATATTTACCTCTTGACGTATCTGGAGTAATCAACAGTCGTTTGCATAGAGTTCTTGCGAGCTTGATCCAAATGATTCAAGGCAGACAGCAGTCCTTAACAAAAAATATATCATTGTTATAAAAAACTACTATTATGCTAATACCAAATCAACAATAACGATATACAAACGTTATTTTTCCTTCAAACTTATTCTTTTGTTTGGAACAGCCAAATCACTTCCATGCATCATACTCAAGCGAACAATGTGGTGTTTTCATAGCGTAGGAAATATTTAATAACTTCCAAGTCACTATTATTCAAATCACCGCCGTTTTCGTTAAAGTCTTAAGCGGCGGACGTTTTTAGTTCAAAAGGAACTTAAACCAGCTCGTTGAACCGGCCCCTCCCCGCATCAAGTTTTGGAGTATCAAATAAATTATTATGGTAATTAATCAATGTTTTCTCCTAGTCACTCTGGGCTATGCCATTGTGAGTGATCGTTGACTCGTCTACATACGTTACATCACAAAAGTGTTTTTGTAAATCAACTCTTTTGAGTATGGCGGCTGATCGTATCAGTTAATAAAAAATCTGTATCCATTGGTTAATACGTTTATTATATCGATTTAAACTATATCTTTACGTTTGTTTCTAAACCAGTTACCGCTTTAGATTGCTTGTATAGATCTAACAAACTTTATTATTTTTTAAACTTTTGTTAAATCCGTGTAGTCACTGACAATATTGATGACGACTATTCCGTTGTATTTATTGTATTATTAATTTGAATTATTCGTGTTAGTACAATTGCTTGTATACACGACGTGTTGAAACGCCACCTCTTCGTATTTTTTCGAGAACAGTTTTGAAAGACGAATTAATACCTATACTTATGTAGATTAGAGTTCACAACACAATGGATGTTAACATACTGCCTGATAATTTCGTGTGTTACATAAGACAGGCATGCGGACTCGAGATTGTAATAATAGACGAGAGAGAGCAGGTTATTATAAATGAGGGAGAGATCACTTGCTCTTAAGTCTCTTGTTTCAATCGTTAATAGCTCACGATTTTGTAAGTGATTGTGCGAAAACGATATAGAAATGTGTATTGTTAGTTGATACGTGTGTGAAACGAATTTATTGCCTTTAATTCGTGGATTTGATTAGAATGATAGCGGGAGAAATGTAATTTTTGAACAATGGTTCTTTGTTTTTGATCCTCTAACATTAGATTGGACATTAATTATATATTTTGTAGTTACATACTTTTGTTTCCATAAACAAATACATTTTAACACGTGATAAAATAACAATGTAACATAATAGTTAAATTGAATCACGCACATGATGATAAAAACGAAATCCCAGACCCATTATGAACGAAATCCATCAACCGTTAAAAAATCCAAAATCTAAACCATTTCCGACGTTATGAACATCTAATTTTCTCAAATGTAAATTTACATCATCTCATTTGACGGCTGCCAAGATATAAAAATAAGCTTATGGAGAAAACAAAAAAGACAATGGTGAGCCCGATACCGCATCAGATAATGCTGGGTATAATAAACATTTATACTAAGGTGGTTTTTTAGAAAATTTCGTAAGATATTGTGCCGGTTCATTCAACCGAGACAATGGGGTCCTCATAACGTTCAATATAATGGGTTTTTGAATTCACTCATTGGAACCATACGTTGAGATCGAAAGTTCTTCATTGCCATCCTTTTCCAAGTACCGGGTGTGTCCCCACCTTTAAGCGATGCTTTAAACGCTACCGGTTTGTTTCCAAGTTAAATTTTAATACAATGCTTCAATCAATATCCGATTGAAAGTTACAAATGATTTCGTTTGACCCATCTGAACTATATGTTTCTGGTGAACCGTACAGAGAGTTTTAAAAGTATATGTTTCTGGTGAACCGTACAGAGAGTTTTAAAAGCAAACAACTTTTGTTATTCATATCTGGGTCTATGGAAATATTATTCACACTTTGATTTTAGGAGTTAATGTCAAACAGAGAGCGGAAAAGTCACCAGCAAACTTAACGTTAATTACTTATGATGTACAGCTTAGCAAATAGGAAAGTTTATGCACGACCGCCTAATCAGAAATTTGAAATAAGAGTTTGCGATTGACTTGATGATAATATTTGATGGATATACCGAACCTACATTCGTAGAGATAAATCGGAATACTTTTTTTTTTTATCAGCGAGGCTTCTGTTAATAACGATCTGGAACAAGTCCTTATGTTAATTTGCTTTAGTACCAAATAAAATAATGGAGCATGATTCTTGCTTTTTACTATTCCCACGGCAATTCCGCATTTAATTATACAAACGACACTAAACTATTTGTAATCCGATTCTGACATTTGGCCAAGTGAAAAATGGATAAATGTCATCTACCTAAATGTAACTTAAGCTCAACTTTATTTAAAACCGTTACATGGATTAAACTTAAGAGATAAAAAAGCTTCCTTGCGAAGATTTTAAAAATCTTCTACCAATTATGTTAAATTTGTATTCTTTCGAGGCACGACATGAACGAATGTTTTTTTTATATCTGATCGTTCTCTATAATCCATCATCGATTCTCTGATATTAATAACTTTTATTATTTTACATATATCCCAAGTCATTATCCACTTACAATAAGTAATACAGTTCTAATAAGAGCACATTTATTTCCCCTTGCCCATCTAGAATCTGATTATTATCAACGAGTTCAATAACTGCATCATCAATTCTTCGCATCCGCGCTCGGTCTTCCATCTCAATTGACATTTATTCCCTGCAAGTATCTCTAAAATGTAAATGCGGTTATACGCACCAACCCACAACCGCTGATATTTAAAGCTTAAAAGTCAAATTTAATCCTTATTTCCTTCCATTACGGTCTCGTTTATAAAATTCCAACTGCCGAATCATCCTGTCTTTCGCCACGTACGACTGATGTTATTTGATACATTGTATTGATTGGTTTATTAAGATCGGGTATAGAAATGAAGGGTCTTGGTACATTGGTGGGATGTTATAGTAAATTTCATAGCGCTATGAAAGAGGCAATGAGGCGGGGCAATAGGTGTACGTACGAACAAAGATCTGGCTATTGACACACTATAACCACCTACTTTGAGTATATTAATGAATGTTTGGAAGTCTACATGGCAATAAATAATATTTGCAGACGATTTTTTTTGCAATTTTTTGCAGAGGTATTTGAAATAAAAACAAAAATCTGTGCATTGAAATCTAATTCTTTGTTTTGAAAAAACAAAAGTAAAATATTTAACAACAACATTCCGCAAGGGTCGCTTATTTATAAATTAAAACAATCAAAATTCAGACTTAATTCAATTGACTTTTATAATACTAAAATGGAAACTACTTGAGACAGAACGGCATATCAAGAATCTGAGGCCGCATTAAACAATATAAAACATCGAAAACTGCTCAAAGATATTGATGATAGAGATTACAAAGGAAAATGAGTAAACGAAAAGAAATACACGATTACAAAACATATTTCTGAGTACGAAGCGTTTCTGGAATATGTATATAATTGAATTAAAATAGAGACATACCATTTCTGAATATTATAAATGAGATGAATCACATATTTGTTGAACTACGTCGATGGGCTTCGTCATTTGAATTGACACTTTAATGGTCGCAATTAAGGTTTATTATAGAGTAAACGATGTATTAACGCTGGAGCTATATAATTTATACATTTTAGTATAATAAAAAATATGATGTAGATAAGAGAAGGGGTATTTGTTACTATGGAATAAGTATTCTTGATCCAAGATTGGGTATAATATTTAGTTTTCCTGTGTAGATGTATTTATACTTCATTGTTATTTTGCACCGTGAGATCTTTTTGTGATATAGCGCGATCAGTAATAATTCAAATGTATGCCAATCGGTTTTTGTTGCTTAGTTTTGTTTTTTATCTGATTTTTAAGATCTTTTATTTGTTACAAAAGAACTTCTCACCGTGAGGAAAACAGTTTACGTTTGTTTATTAACATTAAATTGAAATTGTTTAAACGCAAAATATATTGATAATTTATTTCGTTAATGTTCAATTCCGCTTTATTTTAAACAGCTAGCGGATGAGGCCATTCATCAATGGTATGGATTGTATTCGATTAATTATTAGTATTAAGTAAAGTCCATTAATTACTTTGCGATATGACGTTTACACAGCCGGTCCGGTCATAAACTCCTGTCGGCGGATGAAAGAGCACTGACAATTATGAGCAATCGCATGCGTAGATTGAATCAGATCGTCGAGAATCTGTGCATCATTCCATGTTCCGATAACAATTGAATGGACATTACTTTTATTAAATTTTAATACATATTCTAAATTTTGATCTATTTGTTGATTTTTTTTGAATTGTACTGGATCATCAAGGACTTCTATATTGTTAATTCTAGCTTCAGCTTGGTAACTGCTGATCTACAATGGGCTTAAGAAATCTTCGGCTTTGTTCGGTCATCTCCGCCCCGCCCCGAGCGGCGATTGGAGTAAATAATTCCCCATCATGTTTAGTTTTTGCTCTGTTTACGCTGTCTTTTACTGATGTTACTTCTTCGTTTTTATCATCGGAATGGTAGTCAATTAGAGCATTGTGAATCTTGCCTTTTTTGTCTAATTTGGCCTGATATGTATCGGCATCTTGGACGTAAGTGTTTTAATTGGTGATGGACCGATGTCGTCTTTAACATTATTGCTTGATATTCTTTTTATACTGATTTCGGAAAATGAATAGTCATTTATTTTATAAAGCTCGGAAAACTTTTTAAAAATCGATTTTTTTTAAATTAATATATATGAATCTATTTAGCATTACAAGTTATCGATATTGTTTTACAAATATTCATAAAGTATTCGTTGGATGCTGGGCAGGTTCGTTAAAACTTCACAATTGAAAATAAATCTGTTGGCCAATTAGCTACAGCTGCTACAAACATTCTAGAAGAGAAGATAGGGCATTGATCGATAGCCTAGATCAAATCGATGAGCTATAGATAATGCTAAATTATCGTATTGTTCTATACAAAAATCGATTCCAGCAAAAAGTTAATCGTTTTTATTTAATAGTCGTTCAAAGGATTTTAAATGAGATATTATAATTAATATGAAACTTATAAATTAAAATGAAATAAGACAAAGTAAGTTTTGTTCTGATTTTCAGACGGATAAAGGTTTTTTTCTCAAATGAATTAAATGATGACTTTTAATAATTTATTTTTAGGTTTCGGTGGTTTGAAAATATTTTCCATATTTGTCTTTTTGCTTCTTTTCGTATAAGTATTTATATATTTAAGACGTTTATTACCTACTTATTTTATATTTTAGAATACCTCATAACTAATGAATTGAATCGAATCATTGATATGTATTTCGATTTATCAATTAATTGATGTCGATGATAATTTTATCTTAAATCGATTGTGCAGGTGATAATGTGAGAACGTTCACGATAGAGATAACTTATCATAATTGCAAGTATCGATAAATTGCAAGGGATTGGGAATGTCTCATTTAATTTTTGTCTTTTTTGAGATGTGATAACAGATTGATAAGAGATTAATATTTTTAACACATCATCATATATGCGAAACAGACAATCGAATATATTGAACATACATTATAAATATTCAAAGATATTCGCGTTCTTCCCAGAAAATAACAAAACAATAATAAAGGAACTCTCAACGATTTCTCGTAAATACTTTACTTTTAGCAAAGCACGCGCACTTCCATATAAACTACATAATAAACTATCAAAATTCTAACACGTATAAAATTCAAGGAACACGAAATAAAAGTAAAACTTAACAAAAGAACAGATGTAGTTTTAATGGCTTTAATTAATGAATAAAATTGAGGTTCATTCAGTTTCTTTATTCATAGTAAATTAAATTATATATATAATTCAAATGAGTCGATGCATGTTCAATAGGTATTATAAATGCAAGGCTGTTTGATGATTTTTTTGATTTATTTCGCGGAATCCGAAGTTATTCGAAATTGAAGACACGTATCGAAATCTTGGGGTTTACAACTTTTTATCGGAAAATCTTTTAAGGTGATTTAAAACGGGAAGCCCATACGAGTCGACAATTAAGAACAGGAATTACTTGGATCAGTATTGTTTGATACTTTGATAAATAACAAAAACCATGAATTGATTTACGTGACATTTAAAACTGTCTGACTCTATAATATTCATTATCGAGCTTGTAGAGTTTTCTTTATAATATATATAATTTCCAAGGCCTCGATAATACTTTTAACAAGGAACATTGCACAAAACGACTAGCTTTTAACAAAAAAGCAACGTCTGGTCACATAATGCATTATAATTTTATACAAAGATACAAACTGCGAGCCAAATGAATATGCAAAGATGCGTGTACGATTGAGTTATTGTGATCGCGCATGTGTGAGTGGTTGTGTGTGTGAGTGAGTGCATGTGTTTATGACGTAGGGTGTTTTCATAATGCCTGGATTATGGTGTTCAGAAGGATGTTCGTTTTTTTTATTGTATATTAAATTAATATTACAGTGACTTTTGTATTCATAGCATGAATGTTATTTGTTTCTATGTCCTTTTAAAAACAAATTTAAATTCAGATCGTTATAAAAACATGGCTGCTATAGCAAATCAAAATTTCAGAAACGTTCATCAAAATTGCTAATTAAAACCATAAATAAATTCCAGGGTATGTTACCAGACCTTAAGCGCGTGAGCATGCTTGCGTGTGAGCGTCACACATACATAGACAACAAGAAATGCATACTTTATGATGTCTGCTCACATTCAGCGCGGTGCCACAAAGAAATTATACGCGTATTAAATCTGTGGAGGTGTGATGTTTTTTAATATCTTTTATCATACCAATGTCCGAATCCAGATTTCTGTACACATTTTTATATGCCATATTAAATAGGGCTATTATTTAACAAAATATTTATATCTATTCTATGAAAAACAAATCTAATCTTATATATATATTAATTAAAATAAGAGTAAATAAAATAAAATAAATAATAAGCTACTCCATAGACTTCTTGTTCCAAGGATGGATGTTAATTAACAAAGGGAGCACATGTTGGATTCTGCTTCCTTTACGATAGGAAATAATACGTAATCGTTACATTGCTTTCATTTGAGTTTTTATATATAATTGTATATAATGATGTATAATTACATATCATTGTATATATATATTAATAATTCATAAAATAATACGATTAAGGTTATATTAAAATGAAATAATAGATATTAAACGCCATATCATACAATAACTGATCGAACGCTTCCAGCAATTTTACACCGGATTATAGTTTTATGGCTTATTTTGCGAGATTTATAGCTAACGTTAATTGTGTTTTTATTACTCAAACATCGATATAGAGATGTGATTATCGATAATTAAAAGCTCCGATTTATCGAACGGACTCAATCTCTAGAAAGGATGTCGTATTAATTATTTTAATATTTTATATGGATTAGTGATTGATTTTTGAAGATCTGTCATGTATATTGTTTACAGTAAAACATTTTCTTAGAGTCTGTTTATGTGTTTAATGAAGCTGGACACGGTCGTCGGTTTGATTCCCACACGCGAATTTGTATCATAAACAAATTATATTATTATATATCGATTAAAATATTCTACGGATCCCTAAAACGAATGTACATTGACTGCGGAAACCGATATTTTATAATAAATATTAAAAACTCAATAATGAAATGATAGAAGCAGTGTTTAATAACTGTTATTAATAATTTGTGAAAAAAAAAATAACTTATTGCTTTATCGCCTCGGGATAAATAACTAGTTAGAGGGAGATAGTGATAGTTTGTTATTCAAGGTGAGAAAGAAAGAAAAGATATGTGGGAAGTTGATATTTGGAGTGACTCGATTCTATATCAAGACGAATAATTTTGAATATTTTTGTTAGAAAATTATATTGCGAAGAAATCTATAAATAACATAATATATATTTATTACGTTCCTTATAACTAATGATATGTTTTATATAAAAATTGAGCCAAATAAGGATTGACGAATTTATTGAATTAGATTAACTAACTTAATAATAACTTTACAAGATATACATACGAACCATTTTGTCTATAAAACTATAAATATAAAATATAAATGTGAGCTGAATTTAACAAATCATTAATTATAAGTTAAAATAAATTATTTATAATCGCACAAATAATTATCTTGTATTATTTAAATTATAAGCTGATTAATATTTTAGGAAGAATACATTTCTTTGAAAGCGCTGGCTAGTTCCTTGCATGCTAATGTCTTAGGACTAAATTAAATAAAATGCCGTTAGTACTAGGATTACAACATGTAGACTTCTTAAGAAATAATTATTTATAAAGCTTAGCTAGAATAACTGTAATTTTTCTTTTAATCTAGATTTTTTTTTATTTGGGTCAAATATTTTGAATATAAAAGGACGTAAATACCTCTCTAAAATATTTCGCATTTTTTAATAAGACTCCCTAAAAATGACGGAGATTTATTCAAACAGAGAAGTTATTTGAAAAATAATAAAATATTATTCAACAATATATATGGAATTGTATATGTATGCAATGTAAACGCCCTTATTTATTGAATCGAATTGAAAAAACATTGTAAAATCGAATCAATTATGGAAGTACATTTTAGTTTAAACCTAGAATGTATTAAATGTGGAATATATATATATATATATATATATATGATATAGAAACAGGTGATCCACAGTCGCGCCACAGTCGCACGACAATAAAGCAAATCGTCGCCCACCGGACGAACCGAGCTACTATTATACGTAAATGGGAAACTATTTGCCTATTGCGTGCCCCGGCCTAGGGAACTTTTGATTAGGCACCTCCCATACTTGCTACTAATTCGCGACTTTTTTGTCTTGAATTGAGACTTAAGTGAGTGGGAAGATTTTTTTTTGCTGTTTTATTTATATTTTCTTCATATTATTAATTGCAAGGTGCAGGTTTGATGGATTTAAACGTATTAATTTTAGTAAGTGATTATTGGATGAAACTTACTTATAAAACTTACTTGTTAAATAACGGTAATTTTATAAGTAAATTAAATGAAAATAAAATATAAAGTGTGTTCTAAGCATTAAATTACCGAATAAATCACGTACTAAATTACAGAGATGACACAGTGACATTACGAAATAAGTCCCAACGTTCAATTGAGTGAATTAAGATTACCGAGGATTCCACTAGCGAGGGGACCTAGAGCTAGACTCAATTGGCCTTTTTTCCTTGTTGTGATTTACTGGAATGGACTTTGTACGAACAAGGATAGGAATTAGGGTCTCTGCAGACGTGCGACTTGATATTATAGTTTAGTTTGAGTTTTATTTTATGACTAATTACGTTTGTATTAACACGTTATTTATTTAGTTTTTGCGGAATATAAAAATCTGTGTAACTATTTAACTGTGATTTAGGGACTATACATCCAAGTACTAAGTAAGTTTGTACCAAATATTAAGCATAGGATAGGGTAGGTACTATCCTTTTCCTTATGTTTGGGATCAATGAAAATATGTCATTTCCATCTACAATCTTCTATCATACGTCATCTCAGTTCAGAAGTACAGACTTGGTTCTTTGCATTATCACTTTTACGAACTCCATCCCTCATCATATCTTCTTGGATGGTTCTCTTCTCTTATAAGCATCCACCTTCATGCTTAAAACTCTTGGTATTACATTCTATTCATGTCTCATAATTACGTGACACAACATATCTGTATTTAAAATTAATATTTAATTGTAGAGTCATTCCAAGTCGTAAAGAATAGAATAGTAAATGAGTTTAAGAGTTCAATGAACAAAAATTAAATATTTGTGTGGTATCTATAATAAATACAAAACCGATAGCCGATCACAGAATAAATTAGTGGCTTGTCACATTTCACGGGAACATGTAAAGAAACCACAGTTTTGTGGAGAAATAATCTACTCTGTGTCGGTATTTCATTTAATATTATAATTGTGTTTGTGGTGTATACGATTAAAAACAGTTACTTTACTGTCTGTTTGTCAGTTAAGTGGGAATTTTGTATTGTGTGAAATAGTCTGTTTGTTATTTTTTTTTATTATTATTGTTGTCATATAACTATTACTGGTACATGATAATTATTGGCTAGAAATTTGCGTATATTTCGCAACGAAGTCATCTTTTACACCTCAACTTTAATTATGGAGTTAGTGAGAAACGTTGTAATTAACAGACGGACATCTTAGTCCAGTTTCACGTGTTTACACAATCCTGTTGTCTACTTAGAAAATAAGGACACGGAAGTTAACGTTTTTATGTTAAAATGTTAAAAAAAATTGCCAAAATTTAATGTTTTATGTATAAATAGTTGATTATTTCTATAACTCACCACTCGCGTGAAGTTTTCTTTCCTGTGAGTCTTCAGGATCCATCATTGATTGTTTTTGGAAGAAATTCTACGGAAAATATTTATGTATATACATATTTTATAAAAATATAACATTTACAACAACATGTTTGTGTATTAAATCATTTACAATATTTAAATAGTCATACCTGCATCTGTAAATTGGCCAGGTCTTCCAAGTTCTTCCTCATCACCATATTCTGGTGATCATACTCGGACACGCTGTTACCGGCACTTGACGTCGTCGACAGTTCCTATGGATAGTTCAAATTATATTTTTATCCCCAATATTTATGTCACTTTCACTCATATGTACGAGTACTAATATTAATGTTTCATAGTCTACCTGTCCGTCTGTATCCCTGGATACGCTGAGGTCCAGGGTCTGGTCGCCGTCATCAGAGCTGTCCTCCTCCCGGCCAGTTCGGAACAGTCTCATAGATTGCTGGTTTATTATTTGAAGAGCTCTTTGTCTGGAAAAAATTGAACTTATTGTAACATTTGTACGATTATGCCATAAATTATTGAATTTACTGTAAAAGTAAATATTGTATATAATTCATAATTAGTAATCTAGCCTTATTTATTATAAAGTCAGACATTTAAACGAAATACTAATTTAATTTAATTATAGCATAAATATGTACTACCTACTCTATAAATATATAAATCGTTTTAATACTTTTAATTTATTTTCACCGTTAAAGTTTCAAGACTATATTTATATTTACCGTTGAGCTTCAATATCATTATCCGGTGTTTTGGGTGGGGTAATATTTGTGGATCCTTCATCTTCAGTAGCTGATGAGGATCTTCGGATGCTCCTGTCGGTTCCGTCCCCTGAGTCGTGACGCCGCTTCAGACTTAGAGGAAGTTGGGTAAAGGGTTTACCTAAAAAAAAATACAGTTATAAACTTGTTTTTAATATTCTGGTAAGATCAATAGTTTTATAATTTACCTTGAAGAGCTTCCAAAGCTCTTATCTGACCACTTATAGCATCAGCCACTTCATTTGATGACAGGCCATAGATTCCTAGCAATTCTTTCATCGTATTCATTGCGTAGTCTCTCAAAATTCTATTTGTGGCGTTGGAGGGATCTCCATTTTGTTGAGGTTCATTTGACTCTACAACCTGGTTCTCTAGCCTTTCATTAGCATTGATATCCTGCCCTTTAGCATCATCATCCGAATCGGACTCCCTTCTTCTTGGGGGTGAGTTAGTTTTTATTAATTGGGAAATAGCAAATGGATTTTTGGCACAAAAAGTTTTATTTTGTAAGTTATTAAAGTTCAAAACAGAGTGTTCCCTCTCTGTGGGTTGAGTCATTTGAAGGCTGTGTATATACGAACGCTGAAACGAATCAACATTCTTCTCATCTGAAATACTGTTTTGGTAATTTGATTCTATGTTTTCGTTAGAATCTGTGCTTAACCTCCGACTTAGGTCGACTGCACCGCTTTTCAGTAAGCTAAAGTTTTTAACACCTATTTTGTTATAAGCATCTGTTTCCTCGTCAGCTTGTTCAGGAGTAGTTCTATCATTACCATTTGTAAGGCTGATAGTTTCACAGTTGTCTCCGTTTGAATCATCAGAGAATGTGGTAGCATTAGGAGCACATCTTGGCTTAAAATTCTTTCTCTTGTTTCTTTTTGGCATGTTGTAGTAGGGCGACATATCGGTACTATGTTCTTCTTGATGGTCAGAGGTCTCCGTATTCCAGGAGGCTGCATGGTGCAGGTACAGCGGTTCCTCCGGTCCAGGCTGCAGTCTTTCGTGTATCGATTCCTGGTGAGCTGCCATCGCCGTAGTCATCGCTCTCGAACTCTGATTACCGCGACTTGCAAGTCCGACCTGTAACAATGGAAACTCTTTACTTTCGTAAGATTATAAACAATCAAATTTGAATTCAACACATTTTAGTGTCCAATAATAACAGTGATTCATTTTCATTCGTTTTAAATGAAGACAATGTGTCGAGAAGAAACAATAGTCTTTTGTTGACAGTCAGATTAGCTGAATACTGTGCAATGTTATGAATTCAATTTAAAATTTTCCCTCCGTTGTTTGGATATAATTAAATTGTATCGATTTTTTCATACGTGCAGTCTAAAGGTCGTTCAACTTTTACCTTTAAATACTAATTCCGAAAACTTACCGAGGAACTATTTATAGATAGTAAGTTACATCCTAGTTGGCTTTATAAATAATTTAATCAGTCTTCAGAATCAGCCAAAGATGTAAGATCTGAAACAAACGATAGTATTATTAAAATATGAATATACTAAGTAACAATATCCATAAAAATATATTTAGTAACCGTAATATAAAACGTGGGTAGATAATTACTCCACTTTAATAATTCTATATTATTATAACGAGATTGCTGCTATGATTAAATACGATGTTCAAGGAATATGAAGCTGTAAAAAAACATACAAACACGCTAGATTCGCGTAAACAGATACAAACAAAAAGCGGTTCCGTTTTCTAGACGAATTGACGTATTTCGTCGTATAAAAAAAAAAAAGACAAAAAACGCCGACAAGTATCACGCATCGATCAACTTGCTATGAATTTAATTATATTCAACATATTAGTTTGTTTCGAGAAAACGAGATTGCTTCGAGAAAAAAATGTGTTCGTGTCGAAATTTGTACCATTCGTATACAATTACCTGTTAAAAACCTACACAGCGGCCTTCGAGTACCGTTTTAATCACGACTAGTTATCTCTAATAACAACATTTTTATATAGAAAATATTAATTTATTGAACACAAATTACATAATGTATTTTATATATATATATATATATATATATATATATATATAATACATTCTAAGAACTAAATGTTTATTATTTATACGTTGGTTTAAAGAACAATCATTATTGTTTTGAGATAAGAATGTGGAGCAATTTCTAAGTGTTATCCAAACGGGTTACGAATTTTTAATTCGATTGACACATATCGATAAAATCCCGTCTCTACGTCACATCGATACATCGACATTGAATGTCAACACGCTTGTTTCTATTTAAACAATAGGCTTAGAAAGTATCTGATTTATCAAGATATATGTATATTTTTTCATATACTTTATATTTAAAGAATTAAACATTTCTCTATTGCCTCTCTACATAGAGCCTTAAAGACTATTGTTTCTGAGACGTATTGTCTCTTTGTAAGTAAGGGCAGAGGTCAATAATTGTAATTATCTATTTCGTAATAGTTCTTTATTCTCTTCTACTTGCTTTTACTTTTAAATTATATAATATCATAAAGCCATGTAAAAAGTTGATAATAACAAAATAAAGTGCGCCTGCGCAATGAATTCTGTATTTTATTGAATTAAACAATGGAATACAAGTATTCGAAATTCTTATGAAAATTTAACCGCCTATTAAGCCACTTCCGCCGTCCTTCGGCCATCTTGCCCGCCATGTTGGATGATCAATATTAATAATGCGCTCGCGCATGTAATTGTGACGGTTTTATTGTTATTATTGGATATTGTTTGGACCAAGGCTGGCGCGAAAAAGGCATGTTTTACATTTATGGTGTCACACATACATGGATTTACTAAGCGACGTGTTGAGGATAACATACCATTGACGCACTAAATTACATGAATATTATTATACATATACATAATTTAATATATTTAAACACTTTTTCACTAACCAGTACCAAGTACAGTCTGGAACAGTCACGAATTTCACCTCATATATATAACATGAAAACAGTTTTCAGTTTAAAAGCGACACCTGCGGCAAGTATGCACTAAATACAATGCAAATTGAAACTTATTATGTACATGAAAGGTTTATTATATCTTAATTGTCAACGCATCCGTTCAAATTTCTAGTATTTCCACTTAAATACAAATCTTTATTATAAGAAACGGCTTTGGATATATGCTATTTAAAATTGAGCCGTATTAGCTTTGGGTACAGTGTAGTTTAGTTCGGTGATGGAGCAATAAGTGTCAAGTCGAATTTTGTTTTGATATGAAGAGTTTCTGAGAAGAAACTTAAGTTCCTCTTAATAACAATGAGCGCTGCGTTGTTTGTATCTCGGTGTTAAATTACTTATTAGTGTCGATTCGGAGATTTGTGCGTAGGTGTGAGTCGCTGTAGGTCGGATTGTAATTATTTTAATATTAGCAAACTCGTAAAAAAAACGAAAAAAATACATACCATTGTTATATAAGCAGATTGTTTGCCGTTTAGGCGTTATATATGTACATACAGACACTCATTTTATAATTGTTAGAATGTTAAGATAGGTACAATAGTGGGCGGTAACGCTGACTCCGCGGTCTACGATATTAGTTTACAAAAACAAAGTCGACAAATTCCTCTCAGAGGAATTCCTGCTGCATTAACGCAGAAATATTTCAAGTGTTACATTTCATAAACATATGCTGTTAGCGCTGAAACGGCTATTAATATTAAATTTGTCATTTTACTGAGAATTACTATACTTCACCGAATAAACAAAAGAGGTGTACTGTATGAAAGTGCGGACAAAAGCTTTCTATATCAATTTAAACATAATAGACTTTTTGTTTTAGTTTTATTTATAATTATATAATGTCTGAATAAGTGAATAAATAAATAATAAGAAATTTAAAAAAATAAAATAAAAACGAATATAATAGCTATGACAAGGCATTTGGTACCAAGAAATAATGAATTAACTCTCATACACATCTGAGTCAAAATCAATTTATAAAAAACGAACTGGCCGATCAAATTAACATCGCTTAATAAATCTTAAAAAACAAAACCCTGGCCGAATATAATTAAAAATAAAAGTAGTCAGCCAGAAAAAAAGGAATTAAAAATTCAAATAAAAGAATGGATTCCTTAAGATAATGCTTATTCATTCCACATTTAAAATCAAATTTTCAAATAAAGGCGAGGCGGCCGATCGAGCGCGACCGAGCGAGATAAAGATATAACGGGACGTGTAACAGACAGAGACAGATAGCGTATTATGATTGACAGCTGAGAACGGTTAGCCTTGAAATATTTGAAACATTATATTATTATGAAGTACACTATCTTTGTTCAACATACGAGCGGAATGGCCATTTATATGTTTGTAGAAAGCTCGATAACGAGCTTTTTATTGCTTGCATCTGGTATCTTTTGTAAATTGTTTTGGATTTTATTGTTTTATGATATACAAATGAAATGTATAATTCTGATCTAATTGTTATTTATAATCTTATACTTTTATATAGTTTTTGGGATGTAAAATTGATGAAATTTACGAAATATCTAATCGCATGTGTAGCATTACAATTTTTGTAATATAAATGAAATTTATATTACAAAAAACGTCTACTGTATTATATTCTTCTTTCAATTTGTTTTAATAAAAGTCCGATTTACCCGTAAGGGAACCTCATTACCCATGTGTATAATGACGGCGGTCGCTAGATGTTTTTAGAAACGTCGAGTTTCTCCGGAACACGTTTTAAATCATAATTCGAACGCCATTTTTGAATTAGAACGTTGACTTTTGTAATGATTTTTTTTCTAGCCAGTGAGTTTTAAGTTTTTATAAAGTTACATGGTGCGTTTATACCACACGATATAAAAGCTAAATTATTAGACACGTAGGATCGCTTTTATAATTGGCGTAGCGTAACTGAACAAGCACGAGCCGTTTTTTTTTTATTTTTTTTGTCTGTGTTGCTTCAAGAGGTCCGTTCTGAGTTGACAGTGTTTAATAGATTAGCTCCGGTATTTTGAATGGACAGTTAGCCTCTTAGAATTGGTATGTAATCTTTATTACAGCGCTCACACGTATAATTGTTAGTGAACACAATTTTAATCACTTTAGTTCCAAATTACGTAACCACGAGACTCGTGGAGTGATTGAATTATAATAGTTTCAATTTTCATTTAAGTAAGCATTGCAACATACTGACAGGAACAATTTTTATATGAAACCCATGATTAAAATATTGTAACTATCTATTATATATTAAAGAAAACGAAATTTTTCTCATTAAAATAATATTATAGAAAAAATCAATTTCCAATATGATAACTTGTAAAACCGCTTCTGTGTAGAGTTCTACGAGTCTCGTAGACGCTACGAGAAGCACGATAAGGGTAGTATTAATTCAATTGAATTTTAATTTATGAACTCCATTATTTCAACATTTAATAAGACACAGCATTGTAATAAATATGTCAACCTTAAATCAAGGTAGTATCGATTTTATTCACAACGTAACACAAGCGTTTGATTATTCAAGCGATAATCTATTTTATAGGCGACTTTACGGCCTGTAATGATCACTTGTGGATCCACTGATGGAAGTCAAGTTCTTTTTTTGGACGTTCCATTTTTAAAATTTACATCTATATTTAAAATGACATTTAGAAGGACCCGTGACATGTAAATGGACCTCTTTTGTGATGTTTATTTTTAGTTTAACTCATTTTATATATATTTCTATTTTATCTATCAATTAATTTAATTATACCAGACGTGGGCGGAACATGTATCAAATTTGAGACATTTAAAAACTAGAAGTTTTATGATTTATTATTATTTATCGGCGTTTTGACTTACATTTACTAGGACTTTCGTTTTCATTACTTAAAGTAATATATAAAGTTATTTAATAAAATTCAACAGAAACATCTCACGTAGAATATTTGTAAATAAATCTATTATTTCAATAAAACCACACAGACCTCTTCGAAAGCCCATCAATTATGTAAAACCGTGGGCAGAGAAATTAGTTTATAAATTTATTAACAAAAAATATATTAATGAGTGACATTATTAAATTAGCGGGTCGTATATTATAAATGGGTTGTGGTGTGTTTCCTAATATGAGACTATTTTGATGTTTTTACATTTATCTTGTCCAGTCGCGTTGTTATTTATTTTATTTCTTTATAGTACTTAATATATTTAGTTATTTAACTATAAGTCATTAGTTTTCCCGTCTACCGTCATTTTCCTGTCGAAGGCCGAGCGACGAGCAGAATATTAAATTATATATATTGCAAATATGTATTATATGTTTGTATGTAGTCTGTAATTGTGTCAGATTAAAAAAACGGATGTGTGTGACATCCTTTTAGGGTTCCGCAGTTCAAGTGTGAACTTAACCATATTAATATTCATAAACTATTAACGAGAATGTTTCTCTATTTTGGCTCGTTAATTAATTATTTAATGTTTTTTGCCTATTAATTATAGTTAATGTAAAAAACAAATCTCTTTTGGATTGATTGATATCTACTTAATATGACTTTTACATTGTCAGATATTTTTTTATTTTAAGTGTGAAAAATATGTTTGTATTAAAATGCAATTAGGAACAAAGAAGCATAAATAATGTGGAAAATGCTTGATATACTATTAATTTTTACAAGTTTGTAAATAACCAGTATTTTTTGAAAGTACTCACAAATGAAGTAACATTCATAAGATACATCCGGTACACTAAGACGCCCATCACGAGCTGTCACAAACTAGTTATTACAAGTTTAGGAGATACGTTTGACATATCTAATGATTTTTTTACATATTTTTTTAAATAATTATTTGAATAAAACTGTCTTAGTTTACAATTATACGCTTTATAGTATCCGACATTTTTTAATCTTGTGATACGATAATTTTAAAATAATTAAAGCTACGAACACACACAAGTAGTATATTAAAAAAAATAACTAGTATGTATTAAAAAAAAAGTTGTTTTTCTGTTAATCTCATCCCAAAGAGGTCTAATATCTGTCGAAACAAGTCCAAGCATCAGAACAATTCCCAAACAACGGATGAAGAAATTCCAAGCAAGTTTTAAGATTACAATTTCGAGAGGCTAGATAATTCTCTATTAGCATACAAAGGAGTATTACCGTCTTGTGCGTCCGTGTGTCACAGTACTTATATTATAAGGCCACGCCTTGTAACTGTCATATGCAACCTAATTAGGCATGCGTTGAGCAACCATTATCTTATTTTTAATATTAAATCGATACTCAATGCGACGATACCTTTAATAACCACCTTTATACATAAAGGATGCAACACGTAAAAGTTAGGAAATTGTTTATGCGATAAAGCTTAACCATAAACAATGAAACTATTCAATATTTATGTAATAGAGCACCAGGAAGACATGGCGCGGTTTACTTCGAACTCTGTCATTAAATTCCTAACACTTTTCTCATTTAAATTCATAAATTTCCGGTGTTGGTGAATTGTTATTGATACACGCGTCACGTTCGACCGATTGCACACACACACACACACACACACACACACATACAGAAACACACATTCCTAGATATACATTTGACCAGCGTTCAATTAACTTCGAGGCAAAAAGCTTTGTAAGTTATTAATTGAGTATTTTGTGCTAGTCTCGTTTTGTTTATTTCTAGGTCATAATTGAGTAACTATTGATTTACGTAAATTGCTTTGCGTAATTGTAATCGTACATTTTTATCTCGATCGATCTCTATTAATTTTTTGCAACAACTTTGAAAGAACATATTTTTTGAGCCACAAGACCAGAATCTCTATTGTATTATTATATAATGCAATGAGAGCTCAATGATAAATGGTTGAAAAGTTAAATAAAGAACGCAACAAGAATTTCATTTTGCTACACAATAGAGCACACACGATTCCAAATTCAAACTTGAAAAAGAACAGAAGCGTAGATACGCCCGCGAATTTCAAATATGGAACGCATTCTATTCTGATTTCGTATTCTTAATTCAAATTCAATTATTATTTTCAATTACCGTGGGCTGGTCGTGAGCTGTCCTACATTTTTTATGATTTGGTTATTTCTTTTTAGTGAAAACTATTATTAACATTTTGAATAAATATCTTTTATAGAAAAATTCCATTCTGTAAGAGTGACAAATATACTACTAATAGATTGAATACGAATAAGTTTAGTGACGTCATTTTATAGAAATCTCAAATATTACAGAGTTTCTTTACACGAGATTAATGACCTTTAAAATTTGGCAACATTCACTCAAATTACCGGTTCACTTGTAATGAGTTGCGGCAAATATTAGACAAACATGTTTGTAGAGTGATCTATTTATTATGTAAACTTCTTTATAAAAATATCTCCATAAAGAAAATAAATATAATATTTAATTACTCAATATTATGTATATTTTAATATTATTATCACGTTTTATCGACCTTCAGTGCAATCAATCAATAAACAAAAATAATAATATGCGTAAAAATAAATTGATTTCCTTTCGGTATATTTAAAAATACGATATGAAAAAAAATATATATATTAACTTGAATATAATTTGTAAATGAAGATATAAAATATTATAAAATTCAAATTCGTAATGGTGCCGTCAATCTTTAACTAGCGATATATTTATAATGTGAATCATTTTAAATCAAATAAGGCTTGAAACTAGGAAAAAAATGTTGAGGTCATCGAACCATGAGTGTTCCCAGCCACTCGACTTTTATGAAGAAAACACTTCAAAACGCATATAACTATTTCCATACTTTAATTACACGCACACAGGAACGCACACATGTGTAGACCAGGGCTGGCATCTGTTTGATAATTATTAAGATAAAACTATCGATAAAAATAAATGCTTTTAGAGTATATTTAACATAAGTAATGGGTTTACTTGTAAGTGGTAATTAATCCAGCCAAAAAAGTATGTATTAACTATTATATTGAATGTAACAATCGAGATAATAGTACATGTAAAATAAAGTTTATTTAAAATTAATTGACACGTGACAACCCTAAGTAACATGTGGCATGAACTCAGTTGTTTAAGCTTGTCGAATGCATTCATATTGGGAGATACAATGATCTCTTTAATTCATTATTATCACAGATAATTAAGAATTATTATATATTAATAGATATAGATAAAATATAGATACAGATACAGGCAAAGCCTTAAGACCTTTATGTTTAAAATTGTCTATGTTTAGAATGACATTAATAAATATGGGCAGGATTCAAAATGAGGACCTCGTCACGACGTTTCTTTATATTGTTAATTTTTATTAATTCGTCATCAATATTATAAATCTCTTCATATTGTTTGTAACACTACCGCCGGCTACCACTCACCGATTCCAATACGGGTTTGTCGTTCACAATCAATCATTATTTTGAAGTATAAATTCCACAGATTCTATCTGTATGTGGTTCTAATTAAAATAAAATATTCTATATCTATATTTTTTATTGTGCTATAATAATTAATATATATTTATATTCGTTATGAATGTTTAAAAACGCTTGTAATGTTATTTTTAAAAGCAAAGTCGTCGAGTGTTTGATACTTGTTGAAAAATATACATTTTCTCGTTTTCTTATTGACACTAAGATTTGGGATGAAATTAAACAATCTCTGACGGGATGTTTGTGTTATGGCTACCGAGAATATACTTCATATATTATATAAGTTTGTTTAATTAATAATGTTTATATTTAATATCAGCTATTTAGCAACAAAATATCGTATGTGTTTATTTAAAATAGTTGTCTTTACGAACTGTGTTTGTGATTTTTTGTTTGTTTTTTTTTTATAATGATTATTGTTATTGAATATAATTTTAATATATTTTATATAAATTGTATTGATATTGTTTGATAAATTCTCAGTATTTGGATGTTTACTTATAAATTTATTTAGCTTCTCATTTTGTTTACTTATTTGTTATTTTAAGAATTTTTGATGATTATTGTAAATATTACAAGCTTTTGTTTAACATTTTTAAAATATTCGTCACAAACAGTTTCATCTAAGTGTATGTATAAAGCGTAAAAAATCTATTTTACTTTTATCCAAATTTTATATATTATTCAAAATGTTTTAAATGTAAAAAAGTAGGTTATTTTATTTATCAAAACATAACAGATTATAGAGATAATAACACTAGCAATAAAAAATCGTGAATCGTAATTTTCCATCGTTTCACACGTTTTCTAAAACTATTTTGATTATAGTTTTGGTTTACTATAAACGATTTTGATACTTTCTTTTATGTACTGAGTGATATGTTTCATAGAGTATTTTAAGACTTTCAAAGTTACGAAGTTAATTACGTTGTAAACAACTGAAGCGAAATGTAAACACTGTAATTATAGTTTACAAATTGATTAGCTTTTTGATTTTTTTGTATGAACAATAAGTTTTCCATCAAATTCAAATTTCTAATCGCTTTCTGACATGAGAATGTGGAGCGTACCGTAACCGCCTGAGGCTTTGACGTGCTCACTTAACAGACAGCGTCATTTAAATAAATTGTTTATATACTTATATAACTTATTTATTAAGATTTCTCTATAAGAAGTAAATATTTTTAATAAATATAGAATGAAAAACCAACCGGGTACGGATTCGAACAGACGACCGCTAGAAATTCGTCCCGTCGCTCTATTGAGCTACCGTATCACTTAGGTGAATTTATCATTGTATACATTGATTTATCGGAAGGTGGTGGTGGATTAGTAGAGCGACGGTACGGTTTCCCAGAGGACACGGGTTCGAACCCTGCCCGTATCGGTTTACTTTTCATTCTAAATCTATTTATAATTTAAATAAGCTTAACATGTCTATGGATATAAATGTTTATGGATTTTTCAAACAAAGAAGTATAAGCTTTTAATAAATACTCAATCAGAATAAAAATGGCGTTAAATAAATCAATTGAACTCAAACAGAGGGTATCTGTAATAAAGATAAGCCGTCGCTTTGAATGTACCGTTAATAGCTTCATTTGCATTTATTTGTCGAAATTCAATACAGTTGTTGTTTCTTGTTTAATATGTGATTTAGAGTTGTTTGCTACTGAATTATGTTTTTTTTATAGGTAAATTGTTAATTGTTAATACCAACATATTAACGGTTCAAGTTATATTTGTGTTTACACTGCTTTGGTAAGTAAATTGTGTTATTTGTGTAATAGTAAATTTAACAATATACTTCAAGGTAACGTTAGAACAAAAATATGTCAATTCCTATTCGTTATTTGGTACATGGTATAGTTCGCAGAAAAATACAAAAAAATAAAATAAAATAACTACATTAATAATCCATGACAGACTAATAATTTAAAATAATATCAAGGTTCTTGTAATAAATATATTATAACGTTATATAAAATATACCAGTTTTTGGCAATTGAAATTACGCTAATTGACCTTGAAGCCTTTCGAAACGTGACACTATATAAACGACATCACGATTTGAAGTAACGCTACATGACACACAAACAAACACACACAGTGATCAATACTGACACCGAGAGATAATTAACTGATGCAACGAAACCAGTTGGACTTTTACAGAGAGATATAATTCAAACAATGGTGACACTTAAGCAATATAGCAATATACCTATAGTTTTTGATTCAAATAATAATATTTCTACTACCATGTAAACATTATTTAAGCAACCAGTAAGTGGTTCACAAATATTTTCAAGACATTCACGAGGAACCAACACTTACATAGTGTAAGCAAATAAAAAGCACAACAGAGCTTTTAGCTACTGTGTCTGCTCTGTGACCGTATCGTAGTAGCTTGCCGACCGTACCTTATCAGAATCGTGCATCTGACTTAGTATTATTTTGAGAAGTAATTATTAATGTACTGAGTTACCGAATTTCGGATTGCGGCATTCTCCCCCCTCCCCCCACCCGCCTAATGAATAGAAAAGTCGAAGTAGCAGATAGTGGTCGCTGATAAATGATGAATGCGTTTGCGGTAGATTTTTCGTAATTATCTATTGTTGGCTGGTCCGTTGTTCTATCTGTGATATGAAATATTAAACATACTTTTGTTTTTTTTAATTTGTACCTAACGTATGAAGGCGGTCCTAATCTTTGGCGACGAGAATTTCAAAGTTACCTCTAATGGTAAGAAGTAAATATTTCCATGCGTAAAGATAATAACCTGTAGAAAAACCACGTAGACGATGATTTCGTTAAAGAATTCGCGCCCAACATGAACGTCCATTTTATTGGGAACTCCGACGTAAATTTGACAAAAGAATCTTATGAACGTATAAATTCGAGATGTCGGCCTCTCGTCTTATCGGTGTACTTTAATACCCGCAACAGTTTCGCAGAAACATCAGCTTTTTGTTGTCGAGATCGCAACTCGTTCAATTACAGACAAAATTAATGATTGAACACATTTTATAGTTATTTGTACATGTACAGGAACCCACAATAGGATTTCAATACCATAAATGGAACCCCACAACCAGTTATGACCGCTTATGATTCTCCTATGGTTGCTTACATTTTTGTATCTTTTGTTTAGGATAGAATGCGCTCTTGCATTTTAATTTTGGCTTAGCGATGTTATAATTGAATGTATGGCTGTCTGTTTGATTCAAAGCTTAATTTGTATACAGAGCTTTGTAATATATTATGTATATAATAAGTAATTGTAATTAAAGCTGATCTCTTCTAATCGCCCTCGCAGCAAAAACTAAATAAAAAACACAATCATGAGGCGTGAGTAACACAAATTGAAAAACCTACGACTGTACACGACTGTACCAATTCATCATAATCCTCAACATTACAAATATATTCAAAGTTATGCTAGTAATAAAACCAGCGAGATACAAAAAAAAAGCTCTGAATTATTAAGTCGGTTTTAGTCCGGAGCCAATATCAATCTTCGATATAAAATTACTTAACGATATTTTACAACCATTTATTCCTCTTTTATGGATTATCAGACCATTAAGAACATCAAACGGAAGCCCAATAACAGTGTTCCATCCGAAATAAATTTTAATAAAGCATGTGAATTGTAATCAAACGCTGCACAAAGACCGGCTCCGGAGCGAACGGGTCAATATTAAAAAATTAGGAACAAATCAAATTCGAATTCTTGTTAGAGAAGGACGCTCGTAGGGTTGATGACCCGTTGAAATGTCAGCATATATCCATCTCGCTCTGCCTAAATATCTATTGTATATTGTTATCGCATTCTATGTGATGTTGATCTTGATACGTCATATTTTTAATAAACGAACTCCATATGACATGGCGCACGGAAATTCGTTCCAATGATTAATATGGCCGCTGCTTACGTACGAAACTAATACTTTGTTTTTGAATGTATAAGAAATATTGATAGTTCCATGTCATTGCTCGTGTTTGCGATCAACCGATAACAGATTGTGAGATAGAAAGTATGACCGGTACTGAAATTTAATGCATGAGAGACAATGAGTGTGCTGTGAAGGTAAAAAATATATATCAGCTATCTTTGTAATACATATTATGGATACATTTCATTATATAGCAGATCAATTATTTCTTCTCAACTATTTATCACGATGAGACGACTATTAATTAGGACGTTTCTTGCGCTTGAGCGACTTAATAAAGTAATGATCATGTCGCCTTCGGCATATCAAGCCATCACTTGGATTCTTATTTTAATTTTGACGTTATTAAGTGTAGCAGACGAACAGACAAAACAAATGAAAAACGACCGCAATGATCCAACAAAAACCTCGTGGATGTGCACTAGGCATCACACTGAGCCGCATTTCATTACAACGGAAATAAAAACTTCATATTTGACGTTTAACAAATTGTTCCTTTTTCAAATCGACCAATGAGACTATTGTATTCATTCCTAATGGCATGTTCTATTTTCAAATCTCATTCTCTTTTCAAATCTTGTCCGCCTTTCAGATTCATTCGAATTTGGAATGTGTTGCGCTGGATACGTTTTCCCACACGTCTTTTAAGTTGTTTGTCTTTTAAATGAGTTGATTAATAGGAGGTTGCGTTTGTGGTGATTGTTGTTACACGTTTACATCTAAAGCTTACGGCGATCCGGGACTCGACTGCATTACTTGTAAGGCATAATCCAGCGAGCACACTGGACACAAAAGTACTAATGTAGGCTCTAGATGTCAAGTACTGGCGCGTACAATAAAAGCGAAAATGATTTATTATTATCAAATATATTCTCGTGCTTAAGGCCGGGTGGCATCGAGTGCTATTAAAGTTTTAATCTAAAATATGCGTCAGTAAAATCCTCAAAATGGCCAAATGTCGCGTATCTAGTCGAGCGGGAGATATTGCCAAAATGCATAAACATCAAAGGGGTATTTCGTTGAAAAAAGATTTAAAATTGAAGGGCGCGTCCCCAGCTTACGCAATGGCGTCCGAGATTATAATAACGATTTTAAAGTCCCCTTCGGTTTTTTTATTTTAAGTTTTTTTTTTTGGAGGGTCGTGTAAGTGGACGCGGGGTCCGGTGGAAAATTTGATGCTAACTCATTTATGTACTAGGATAGGGTGTCGTGCGAAAAGTTTTCGGACGATAGGTTTATTTGAAAATACGATACATTTTAATAAAAAATATATAAGACATAAGCAATATTACGTGATTGTTTGTTCAATTTTATAATGTAATCAATGTATAGATAATAAATTTAATATACATTGAAAATAATACCACGTGAAAAAATGTATTTCACAATAGGGCTCCCGATTCGGTCAATTCAAGACCAAATCTGTACCAATTGTTGTCGTCGCTTTATCAATAAAAATAAAAATCCTCGAGGAAGTTACCAATTTGTTTGCTTTAGAGGCATAGGGCAGCTGCAAACAATTTTCACTTCTATTCCCATTTAACTTGAAGTTTAAAATCTATTGTCCATGTTTGAGTGGACAATTATTGTTACTAGTTATTTTGTCATGGCATAGTTTGAATATTGACTCGTATAATACGGATAGGATTGTTACCTAATATAGTGACAAGATGTTTTGAATTATGAACTGAACTACACTGAAGAATTAATAAACTCGACGAATTTAGTTGACGAATTGGATGGTCTTCGTAACAATTTAACAATAATTATTGTTTTTAAAAAAATAAAGTATATTACTAGAATATAATCAATTTTAAATAAAATATAATAAATTTAAAAAAATAATAATAATAAAATTTAACGATTTGAATGGACCTTATAACAAGATTTTATTACTTTTATACAATAAATTATCATTGTTTTATTTGAAAAAATAATGCACATTTCTAGAACGTAATAAATTATACACAACAGCGAATTGATTATTATGTGGATATTTTCATTCCAATTTCAAATTTTTAAAAAGAACAATCGGGAAACGCCAGCACGTCGCGGCGATAACGCAACGGATTCAAAATTTTAAATAGTTCCATATTCAAACGCCGATTTCAAATATGGCTCGTCGATTGTTTCCCGTTTTCGCTGGCAGTTTAGTCCGAGCGATGGTTTTTAATATGCGGGCTACGCAGTTATTGAAGTTTCACAATGGAGCAATATGGCTACTAGAATTACTTACTGTATAATTGCCTTCCTTTCCATTTAACTACAAATTTAGTGTTCGATTTTTAAAATGGTACCGTATTTATATTATATGATTGCCAAATAGGATTCTAAATAAAAGATATTTATTAGTATACTAGTTTTATGTGTCTTTCAATGAACGAAATATATTAATTTAATACAAATATATATTTGAACTCATTCTTTATCAAATAACATTGACATTTTTCGATTGTACCTACATATAAATGTCAGATGGATCAATCATTTGTGAAGGCTATCAAAAATTCTAAGAAAAAGTGCGGAAATATGTAGGTAGTTCGGAAAATTCAAAGTGTAATTAGTATGCAGGACCCGGGTTCGGTTCCCGCTCACGTTCCGGTGAAATTATTCTACACAAATATGTTATTACGACTTTCTATGCCGTTTTCGGCGTATCAAGTGTCCATTATCGACCGAAAAATATTATCTTTTGCATAATCCGACATTATGGTGGTCATTGTTTTATGGTGACTGAAGAGGAATATTAATTTACAGTATGTAGGTCAGAGTTACCAGAGCAGGACTTTCTTTCCGCTATTTTTGAACAATTTTTGATTATGGTAACGTTTTACATTAAAATGGTGAATAAATTACTCAGATTATTTTCAACAAAAATACTTAAATATATTAACAAAATTAATGAATCGTAAAGACATTTACAAGCAATTCGCGTTCATTATTTATAAACATCATATGTTTATTGTAAAATTCCAGGGTTGGCAATTTTTTGCCAATTTGTTGCATGTAAACAGAATCGATAGGTATTTCATTTAAAAGGAAATAATAACATTGTTACCAAGTATCTCACGAAACAATCATCGGACGGATTCGGATCGGAACTTGTTCTGACTTTTTTCTTCCATACTAAATATGGTATTCATAAAATCGCGTTTTCGTAGAAAACTACCATTGTATTGAGAATTCGTAAATATATTATGAACTAAATTCGTTATTCATTCAGAAAAACGTTCGAGACCGAGTTTCCAAATCATATTTCCGTCGGTCGATATTAAATAAATAATGTTAATTCTGTATAAAAGGCGTTTTTCGAAGAATTTATTCCCAAAAACGAAAGGCTCGGGAAGTGAGTAGTTTATAAATAATTCAGCACGTACGTAAGTCTTGCCGTTTTCGAAAAATAAACTTAAAACTTGGTACAAACCAACGGTTATTCGAACCGTAGATGGAGATCATTAGTAATACCATCAGTTGTCAGACGAAAATTACAAATTAAACCTAATACAAGACCAATAATTATTACAATAATTGTCTTTCATAAAAAAAAAATACGTTCCGTGAACGGACGGACAAAGAACGAAACGCAAGTCACCTCATACGAATTAGCTCGCTTTGTTTCAACATTGAATGGATAAAAACACCATTTTTAATATCAATACATTTGCTATCGATTCTTGATTGTAATGTACGAAAGATAACCGCGGGTAGCTGGAGAATTATTCAAGGAAGAATCGCTCTTACCCCAAGGTTGGGAAGGCGATATTTGCTTGCAATATATCCAATAGACAGGTATGGTATTGTTGTACCAGTATTGTAATGGTGGGCGCATACAGTTGGTTCTAATTAAGGTGTTAATGGTGAATGGTATTACTTGGCCGTTTATAAAATTACGGTTCCAGCTTGATCGCGCTAAGAATGCCAATCATTGTAGCTAGTTACATTTTGTAAGCAATTAAATACATTGAAATCATTTCTAGAAATAATTGGAATTCCTCCATCTTGGATATAACATTCGGTTGTCACGTTTTTTAATCTATATTATGTTAAAATAAATCTATTCGTAGATGCATAAATAACATTTTATCTCCAGAGCTCTGATCCCTATACAGTGAGATTATGAAGGGGTGAGTCCAGTTCCATCATCAATTATTTTTGAATGCGCTCAGCTTTCCATTTTTTAAAATAAACTTTAGGGTGAATTCTAATAAAATTACACATGGGGAGTTTGGAGACAAACTTTAAAGTGCGCGCCAAAAAAAATTCATTTCAATTAGGATGTAATCACTCACTTCTAAGAAATGTTCGTGACAATTCGAATCTTTCCTGCCTTCTTTTTTCGAATTTCTAAACAAGATTACTGTACCTGGAAACAAAAAGAAAAATTGTAAAAGAAATACAATACTTTTGTTATTGAAAGAAATGATATACAAGTTCTATATAAAACATCATTCGAACCAATAAGAATGTCGGTTTGTTCCAAATTCAAATTCAGCCTTATTAGTGTTACCGACGAATAGAACGAGCATGACGGTTCAAATACTTTTAAAAATGGAATATGTATTAAGTGATGTTATTATACGAGCGAGCGATTGCTATTGATATGGGAAGATGGCGTTCTTGACAGCTCGTTCTATAATTAAAATTTGTTTTTTATTTTCTTATTGCTATAAAACTAAACAAAATATTCTTCATTTTACTTAACATAATATAATACTTTTAGCTTATTCGTATTTTACTTACTTTCAATTCGATAAATACGAAGATAAGAGAGTTAAGAAACCAAGAAACGTACGGAGGACTAATTTATAATTCTAATACGTTTGACGGTTCATTGATGTCGTATGCGATATAATGTCGATTATAGGTGTCATAATAAGAAGTCCCCATTTGCGTATCGGGGTCAACGACTTGCGTATGCTGGCTGCGTGTGATGCGTCAAGTGACCCCTTAATGCGACTTATTGGTTACTCATAAGTGCACGACCGGCAACAGAATAACTCAGTTACTTATTATGTTTATTAAGAAACTACGCTTTTGTTACGAACTACTACAAGAATTTCCCTATCTGCGGCTCAGAACTCATTGGGCTTTCATAAGGGTTCATTGTGAGACTCTGGACGTAATAAACACCAAATTGCCCGTTAATCGAGCACCGTTTATAAAATGTTATCACGGACACACTCGCTTATTAATGTCAATAAATTTAAAATAATATCACATAATAACTTGGAAGTATGCAATACATCTCTAGCGTAGATGTAGAAATGATTTGAGATTATAGACACCCGCCCACGGCTTAAAAACAGACACTGGAGAGTTCCACAAAACATCATTAAATTCAATATTTTCGTTTAAAAAGCACTCCACATATCTTGGCCATTAATCACTAAAACTACTGACCTTCAAGAGAACATCGGAATAAAATCGGCAATCGAAATAAAGCACTTAAAGCGAAACGTCATTATCGCACAACATAAATAAAAATAAAAACACGGGAATCGAACGCAAAAATTTAATATCGGAGTCGATTTAAAACAGAATACGAATTTTAAAAATACGAGCACAGTCGAGCGGCATTAATTAAAAATTCTCGGTAGAATATTCAAAAATAGAATTCGCATTCGAACGCTCCTTGTACGGCTTGAAGTTTGAATTTGGAAGCAACAAAAGAAGGAGAGCGCGGGAGCAACCCTTTTAGCGCTGATAATCTGTTCCCCGGCCGTGTTGTGTTGTGCTTTATTTTTTATCTGTTGTCACTTTTTTGTCTGAACCGAGATTGTACACAACATTCTTTACTTCGAAACGGAGCTTTTTAAACTCGCCTCGAGATTTATGCCTTTTTTGTCTTCTTTATAACGAATCCTCGGCCGATTTAATTGATGAATGATCACAAATATAACGTTGAATAACTTTGAAGGTCAGACGAATCTTTCTTTTTTGCAATTGTAAACACAAAAATAATATATTTGATGTCTACGAAGTAAATTGGTTTATTTAAGTTTTTAAGTCATAATAACATTGTTAGCAATCCTAAATGGGCTACAAGATTGTCTTCAAACTGTATAATTAATCAATTCGTATTTTTACCTGCGTCTGCAGTTGCGATTCATAAAGCGATAACGCGCCAATACCGTACACGACAAATTGAAAACCTTTTTAATGTAAAAAAAATAAATCGTTCTGCCACAAAGAGTCTGGTCGCCGTGAATTGTTGAAATATAAAAATTTAAAAATAGAACTCAATCCTTCCGCCCTCTGCGGCGGTTAGTGCTTTACATGAAATATTATTTTATGGAATCAACATCTGCGGCTGAGTCGACGTGCGCGTGTGTGCGTTACACGAGAGGGGTTTATGTACACAAGTGAAATTACTTAAAAGTAAAACACTTTCAAGTGGATGGGAACATTTCAAACTCTGTTTTTACTCATGTTAATTTTAGATTTGAGTGCTCTTTCATTATAAAAATGTTTGTGGTTCAACTCGAAATAATATTAATATTTACTGCCACTAATATATATTTAAATATTACTGTGAAGTATATCGTTATAATGACTTTTCAATCATTCGAAGACGATAGATAATAAATTATCTTAAATTAGACATTTTTTAATTATTTGTAAATTTATAAAATAGTTCCTTATTGCATAGCACGTTTCATTTTACAATCCGTTGGAGTCGTCAAATCAGTCGTCGCGGGTTCATTTTTGTGGAATCATAACGTTAAGCAAAACCTACCATTTTTAAATTTAAAATTGCATTCGTCATGTTCCCTTCTAACAAAGGGTTATCAATGTAACGGACATTTTGAATTTAGAATTTTATAAAAAAGCTCTTTTGTTAATGGATTTCTTGTATTCTATACATTTAAGGTAAATATTTGCTTAAAAACTCTTTTAGAAAACTGATGTTTGGATTGATAACATTATTTTCATATTAATTACTTTAAAAGTTTTTGTCATAAATAAACATATGTAGGTTTTTCGATATACATATATTTAAATAAAGTAGGTATAATAATTATAATATTGCATACCTATAGAGTATTTATAAGAATTTCTTAAATTATTTTAACAATAAACCGCCGTAAACAGCACTATTGTGAGATCCGCTCAGCTGTGTTAGTTTTCGGATTATGTTTTTTGTGACTACCCTCCATTTTAATTTTAACTCTTTTGACTATTTTAATATTTCTGGAACAATTTTAGTTGGGGCGAGGGAGTTTTTTTAAAGGGTTAGTGTTTTGTGTTTCTGTATGCGGGTGTTGTTGAATTTTATTTTTTAAATTGATAGAAACGTTGACATTCAAAGGGTTATTTTAGTTATGGCTTCTAAATTATTATTTTCAATTGATTTTTATCAAAGATTGAGTTTCATTGTTGTCCGCTATTTTACTTAATATAGAGAATATGTAATTATTATATACCTACATAAAGTGGATACATTTAAAGTAAGTACTATAATTAAGAATATATAGTACAAATAAGGGAATATGAAGAATTCAGAATTGTTCAAACTCGACAATACTATAAAAATAATATACATATTGTTTTATATATACATATGTAGGTATGTTTAAAAGATCATCATTAATAAATAAGTTTAACTCATTAATTATTCGAAACTAATAAAATATTTATATTATTTATTACGATTTATATCCAAAACATGCATTAATCTGAGCCGTCAACGTGACGTAACATAAGCGATGATAATTAAAAACGAATAAAAACAGCCGGGATAAAAGGAAAGGATGGGATTCTAAGAAAAAAAGCAAGGTCACTGACCTTGGGATAAGGAAGCGTGGTTAGCTCGCGGGGGCATACACTGCGTGTTCATTGAAGAGCTGCTGCTACGTATTTGAGGAATGCAGCAATGTATGTCACTGCGGATAATGTTTCGTATCAGGACCATTTCTTATTCTATAGTCCGAGAGCTAATCTTATCTGATAGCGATTAAAAAAATATTTAATTTTAACTTATTAATTTAATATGTAATATGTGGATATATATAATATATTTTTATAAACGGTAATAATATATTTTTGTGAACGGTATTGAAATTATAAAATATAATGAAATATTTTATAAGAAAGCAAATTGCCACCAAAAATACTGTGATTTTCAAAAAGAATTACCTAAATGATCGACAATGCACATAACATTTGGTAATTCAGTTTTCATAAAAAAACTTCAACAAACAAAGTAAATCGTAATAATATTAGCTCCTGGTGTATATATAATGTGAGCTGGTGATAATTGAAGGAAGCAGCTTGCTCTCTATCACAATCATAAACACAATTAACTGTAAAGTACTCATTATTAGTTCATTATATCACATTTTTCATATCTATACATGTATGTATATATGAAAAACTATTTTTACCACTGGCTCTAAGATTAATTAAATAAATATAGGTATATTTTAAAGATAGTCTAAATAATTTAAGAAACTTAAGTTTCCAATTTAAGCTAAAAAGAATAAAAAATATATATTTTTTTAAAATTCGAAATAGTAATATATGTAACATTGCAATGTTGGTACTACTATAAATAGAATAAATCATACCAACGTTACGTAACAAAAACGACAAGACCTGTAAATAGCCAGACGTCTGGTGACGTTGTACTTCGTCATACAAGTACAGACCACAATCAGATTACGTTATATATTAAAAATAACAAATAATACAAAAAATTGGAATGGTGTTTATTTTCTTTTATTTAAAAAAAAATGATTTTAAAATAACATAGTTTAAAAAAAATTTAGTACTTTAAAAAATATATTTTTTAAAAACCATATATGTATATTATTAACGCAAGATAATCTCAAAATCTAAATACAAATGAAAATTTCTTCAATTGTACCTATAAATAATCAAAGTTCCATGATTTACGGACATTCCTCTTTTTGTTCTACATATAACTCAGACGCATAAATAACAACAATATTTCGTCGGGACTTAGAATAGTGATATTAATTAACCTGAACATGTCTGATATTATGCTGGAGTTTCGTATGCGCGTGCGCACCTGCTCAGTACTTTGTTATCTGTTTATTGTATTCATTTGTAGTGATTTTTTTTTTCATATGTGCTTGTAAATATTTAGTTACATTTAAAACATTCTCAAAACAAAACGTCATTAATATCGTTTTTAATTTATAATTCATGAAGTTCAACAATGGTAATTAATTTATCAAATATGGCGTGCATTATGGCGGATCAATAAATAACAATAATTTGCATATTATCATGTTGGTACTGAACCATGCGATAACTACGAGGAAACTCAAACTATAAATCGGCGCGCATTTTTCGCGAACGCATAAAATCAACGCACTATAATTGAAAAGACGAAATATTTCCGTCTTGCTCCCTCCCCATACATCCCTCTCTCTTGTGCGGTGCACGCGCCGACTACGATTTTTCATAAATACCTTATCCTATTCATTTTGTTATAACAATACAACTTCTATTCCATTATTTTAAAGTCGAATTTTAAGTAACTTTATTGCAGGAACATATCGTTTCTTTATTCAGAGTTGCTATTGTGTCCATCGCGGCACTTGAAAATCTACTCGTCTCTTTTCCACGCGATAGCTCCGTCTCTCTCTAACACATGTCATTGCAGTTTATTGTAGACATTAATGGTTCTTATTACAAATGTAAATATTCAGTGCGCGATAGCGTTGGTCGGTTTTTTCTCTTCTCTGTATGGTATTAAATCATATCAAAATTGCAGATCTTATAATTGTTTTTTTTTTTATTTAATTATAATTGTTGTTTCAAAATGGCGTTCAAGCGAATCTAGCGCTGTAATTAACTGCAATGCTTTATTGTGTCAAACAGAGATTATCTTTTGGCGTCAACACAACTGTGCCTGAGTTTCATATAATAATAATAAAACCAATAAATCCTTCGCTGACGTAAAAACAAAACAAAAATACTTTGATCGATACTATTATTCACGTATCAGTGTATTTATAAGTGTCACCAGTATAATTGGACATATCCGTGAGTCATGGTTAGAAGGAAATGTAGAACGATGGGGTCGAATCGAGGGTCAGGATAGATTGGTCGGCTGCACAACAGTTTCCCAACCGAATACCATTCGTAAAAGATCTCTCTCGGCTGCCAATTTTCAGAAAGACAGAGCTAAAATAATTGCAAACGCGCCCTATTTCGAGCCACCGCTTCTGTTTGGATAGATTTAATGCTAGGCATTATTACTGTGATCCACTCACACTATCAAGAGAGAAACTTGTAAAATAAATAAAAATACACAGCTCTATATTAATATTACACATCAATTAAAATAAAAATAATATATAAAGAATCTTAAATTTTTAATTCAGTTTAAAATTATTTCAAATTTAAATGCATCCATTAATATAATATTTACTTTAAATTGGAATTATTTTAAAGTAACTCTATTAATAGTTACTTTAAAATAATTCCAATTTCAAATTTCTATTGTTTTAATAACATGGAAATAATTGTTTTTTTTTATTTTTTTTTAAATATAAATTTGAATTAAATATAAAAATATAATATTCTATTTATATCCAACCAAGGTTTGGTAACAATAGATGTAACAAATAATACCTACTTTTAATATGTGTGTGTATTCGAAATACATTTGTCGTTCCGTCCGACGTCTTGGATGATCGTCCGGAATTCCTAATAGCCATTATGTCATTTGTGATTAAAACAATTGCTTTTTATAATTGCTCTACATTTAAAGGGCAGGATACTTTTTAAATACATTTCTGATTTAATATTAATATAATTATCATAAATAATTGTGGAGACTACTTCTTATATCGCCTTATTAGATAGAACAGAGAGAGAACAAAAGAATAGAGTTCTTATTTCGAATCTTTAAATGCTATTTTTAATTTTAAGCCCGAATTTAAAAACGGGGGGTAGTTCAATATTGTTGTAGTTGAATATTCTTGTCTGTCTATGGAGGGAAGTTTTTCAACCGAAAGCCTTGTCTGTTGAGATGGTTCTTAGATATGTTTGTGTGGAAGTAAAAGCAGTCGTCTCCAAGATTCAAGAAAGTTCAAGAAAGTTCAGCTTTCATAGGAACTTGGATAGCCTAGGTCCTATGAAATCTATATGAGCTGAATCCTGTATGCTCAGGCAATATTGATAATAAATTGAAACTAATAATGACGTAATTCTTTTTTCGGTAACAACTATGTCGAGGACTTTTATTTTTAATTTCATGAAATAAATAATATTTCCAGCCACTTACATTTCTCATCTTTGTTTTCGCAGACGCAATAAGGGGCGTTCCGCGAAGGTGAATCTTGTAGTATTTCTTGGCACAAATACAATAAAATAATCCGTTTTCGCGCTTCTTCTTAAGATGCAAGTTGACGATACTGTTTTGAAACGATTTGAAGATATTTTACAATAGCTGGTTTTCATAATTTGATTCATAAAAAATCAATATTTTTTCACAATTTTCAACTATAACTAATTTAGCTGCAAATAAATACGATCATAAATTGATAGACTATAAAAAAAAAGGATCTGAATTGGCAAGCATCCGTCATCGGGCATAATCTTTATAAACGCAGTGATGCGTCGAAACAATCTCACTCATATTAACGATGCTTTACATGATTCCAGTAAACGCACCAGTTACTGGAAACCAATATTTACTTTTAAAATTCCATTAAAAATACATTTTAAACAATCATTAAGTAAACATGACAGGCGAGTTTGTATCAGTATTTCTTTCCGGTAATTCGATTCGCCACGCTTCATGGCTTGCGCTTGAAATTTATTAATATTAGAAGCATTGTGAATCAAATGGGCATTTATAAGTTTTTATAAAGTTTTTATGTTAGTTTTAATAGTTGAATGTCTAATCTGAATACAATGAGTTAATATTGTGCAAGTCCCGGGCTAGTAACAGCACTCGTGTAAACGCAGCACAACAGCAATAACCAGACGCGGCAACAATTACATTTGCACACAATGACGTGCAACGACAGAAAGAAAGCAATATAAGCTTTTCTAAATTCGTATACAAAGCGACGTTCGAAATACGAAAACGAATCAGCCAATAGCGCTAGAGCGTATGCCAAAATGCCAAGCGACACAAACAATTAGGAATGCGTTCTATAACAAATTCAAAATACGAACACAATTTAAATTTGGAATAAATTAAACATATCAAGTTCGGTGGAAATGTGTATGTAATAAATCGTAGTCATATGATTAATATAAATAGGTAGGTGAGAATTTATTGGACGTTATTTATAAATACGTTAAAATGTCACGGGAACAATGGAGTGGAGTGTCTATTTGAGATTGATGAGTAACGAATAATCCTCGCTGTCGGAAGGCGGTAAGAGTTGCGCAAGAGATTCAACTGCTGCTGGAACAGATTACGAACTGGTATTATTTTCGGTAAACGATACTCATCTTTACAGTCGATTTAACAATAGTTTGAGCACATAAATAATTAATCTTTAAAACGATTTCAATTATATTTAATAAGAAATATATATATGTATATATATATTTCTTATTAATTATTTATTCTTATTAATTATTTATTTTAATAAAATTCAAATTATAATCTCAGAAACATTTAAGGACGTCTTAAAATTCATCAGTCGCATTCATCAAAAATAAGAAAATAATTAATATTCGCTTCGGAACCGGAGCGCTTAGAAAACAACAATAAAACAATACGCGGTCCGCAAACCGAAACAGAACACAGAAAAATATGAATTCCGATCGGAACGGGCCGGGAAACAAAAGATGGTGGATTTTAATGAAATAAAATATAAATAGCTTTGAAGCGAGAATTCTTACATTTTTAATTTGCTACCGCGGGTCAGGAATGGCCTCAAAAACGATCAAATGCCACATTCATAAGTCGGCCACAGACAGACATCATTCCCGATTATCTAAATATATTTAATGTCATCCTTCCATAAACAAAAAAAACATTCAAATCAATATAATATATAGACAATAGACATATAAAAACTGAAAGTATAGAAATAGTAATAAACTAAAAACGTATCAATAAAACATAAATTCAGAGTTATATATAATGTTTACGATGTAGAAATAATCCAGATGCGTTATTGAGCCGGCGCAGGCGCATCGAGACTGGCTTATGTGTTTTTTTATTTATTTTATCAAACACTTATGAGTAAATTATGTCAGTCCGTACATGCCGTCCAATAAAAACGTCTTTATCAGCCTTGATAGATCAAGAGTTATTTTAATTAATTCGCTTAGATCTTTCGGGTAACGATGCATTAATTATTTTGTAACAAAAAGCATTGTATGTGAAATAACTAAAAATTACTGAATAACATAATATGAGTATTCGTATAAGAGCAAAATAATAATACAATTATAACGAAATTGAAAGAACCGACAAAAAGTATCCATAACATTTCAAAACAGGGACGCCGTTAAATCAATCACGTTCGAGATTTTTACATTCGAACTATATTTACTTTAAAAATAGATATTTTGAGTGCACGAGATAAGTTAGATGAAATATAATCATTCTGTTGGTTTGTTTGTTACATTTTTTTTTATTTGTATAGTCGTTCTATTAAAACATTGAATAAATCACTCATATCTTTATCGCGGTATGAAAGTATTGACAATGGGGGGCGTGTCTATCAAGTGGGGGGTAATTACTCCCCCCCAGACTTTCATTGAGCATTGTCTTCGAAATGACCTTAGTGGTTCTTCAGAGCGATGACTGCGTATGAATTATTCGCTATAATTATAAATAATATAATTAAATATCAAAATATAATTTTTGGATAGAAAAAAAAATTCGAAAGCCATGATGTCTAGACAAATTTTAATATCAATAAATTGTATTGTACTGTCGTTGTATGAAATGTGAGAGAAATCGCGTCAGGCGAATTCTAATCGCGTGTGGTTGCGTAACCGGCGCGTGCGCAACCCGGGGTGGCCGCGCATTCCTTAACGTGCTACTGCTGCCTTGGTAGAAACGCGGGTTACGCTACACCCATTGCAAATTGTTTTAATTTTACTGAGCATTTTTGTAGGTTATCACTTCTTACGCCAACTTTGTTATGTTAATATGTTCAAAGTTTTGAATTTACAACTTATATTCCTTATTTAATAAAAATTATACACTCGTCATATGATGATGACGAACGAGCACGGACAACATTTCAAATTTCGAACGTCAGCGAAAGCTAAAAAAGTAAAACAAATTTCTTATCTCAAACTCCGTTCTAAATTCAAACTATAAGCGAAGCAATTGAAAAACGAAACGAACTAACTTCATATTACAAGCGTGTTCCAAATTTAAGAGTATTCAAATATCGAACATTGAGACGCATTATGACGAGGGAACCGGCTGTAACACAAATTACATTTCCCATAGATGATTTCTTTTCAAAACATTTTAAATAGCAAATGCGTTTAATCTTTGAACTTTTTTTATAAATCACTGTACAGTTCATAAACCACGTCTTAACTAAAACATTCAATCAACCGAATTTGAATAAAATATTACTCAGAATAAAATCATATTGGAGCTAGTTTCGTTTCGGCGATATGATCCCATTGATTGATGGGTGACCACGCCGCGGGATGGTGGACCAGTGGGTGTTGACCCGCGGCCTGTGTATTTCTGATGTACATCCAGGTCACGGTAGAGCGGTGATTGGTTGATCTAAGTGTGTTGACCCCGAGTGTGTGGCTAGATTGTAGCATGTTTTAGACTTAATTAAAAGTGTATAAAGAATCTATAGCACGTCACGACCGCCCCCGTGTTTGTCGAACATTTAATTTCTAATCTATGGATTGATTGGAGATAAATCGCAATGTTCTCAAATTGATTTTAAATTTAGTCGGTACTTTCTTATGTATTATTGATAGATCATTTCATTTCATTAGTTCGTTAAAATATATTAGTATATAATGAATCATTAATAAAATATTTGAAATATTGTTTACATTTTCAACATAATTGGAGTTCTCGGAACAAAGAAACAGATAAACATTATACTACCTAACGACGTTCCATAGTAAATGAGATCATCCGTTTGTAGTTTTTATATAAAAAGTATCAAATACACTGACTCAGCTCAAATCAGAACACTTTTTCAAACTGCATTCTAATTTCAAATATTCCTGTTCCTGTTCTATTTTCAAAACAGAAATTTGAATATGAACCGAGGATGATGGAGCGCTCCCTGTTTGTAATTCGAAAATGAAACGTCTTGTTCTTATTATGAATGCGTTAAGGATGCGCAAGAGCATGCCCCTGACGGTTTAGTAACTGATGCATTAATGCCTCGAATGATTTAGTTTTTTTGTTCGTCGCCCGGAGATTGGTCATTACACATCTGAATATGTGTTCGGATCACGATTTAATAAAAAGTTGGAGTCTCGTGATGTAAGCAGCAACGTGCTCTTTGAAATGTTTGAGTTTGATGTTTCCGGACGCCATTGATGCCGACTAGACGAGCATTAATTGATTTTATTCAAATATTGATATCTTTGTAATAGCACTTAGATTTCGCAAAGATATAAAACTCAACTAGAACAATTTTGAAATTTGAATTCCATCGAAATTTGCAATTAATAAAATAATCTACAATCTAAAATGACTTACGTAAATTCGTTACATACAAAAACTGTTTGTATGTCTTTTCGTTTCAATTAAAAATAGATGGAATCTATGTTTATGATCATAAATAGTAGTAATTTTTTGGTTATGTATAAAATATTTTTCTCAAGCATACGTCTCTTGTAATTAAGCTCCATATTCCTTAAACACGGGAATTAACCCCAATTGAGGGATCGCTCTATTTAAATTACCAACGTTCAGCTTTGTGGCGTTTACACGTCATTTTAATCTACTTGTCTCTTATATTTGGCGCGTTAAATGAATATTAAAAAAAGTAAAAAATTGTATATCGACAAATATTTAAATCAACGAGGTCGTATAGGTGTTGTATTGAAACTCGTTTCATTTGAAGTTATTGGAAATAGCGCCATATTTTTATTTGTAATGCGACCTTGATATACAATTAAAAAGTTAGTAAACATATTTAAAGGTTATCGAGAATCAGAATTACTTAGAAACTTCGAGGTTCCGCCTCAAAAACTATAAAATAACATTAATATAAGACTATTGTTACTTATAAACTCAACAAACCGGATAATATTAACATAAAAAATAGTCATAATCACATTTGAACCCGTCCGGACGCCATCTTTTAAAACAATGAGCGTTATTGTCTCTTCTTAATTCCATTTTTGAAAAAATAATCCATTTCGCATATAATACCATGTTTCATTGATTGTTTATTACTATCGTAAATTGAACTCTAAGTGCATTGTGGAAAATATATTTTACATTACACGTAGATTACGCAGCTGTGTTGTCCACATTAAATCCATGTGATCAAAAATAAACCTTATCGCATAAAGCAAAGGGTTTAAATTGTTAGATAATGGTTTAATGAGAAGTGCATGTGTGGGGCGAAGAAGATGGGTGTAGGATAAGAGAGAGAGGATGAGACTGCATGATTCCTCAATATGTACGATTATTATTATAATTGAAGACATCGTTTTGAGTACGAAATAAAAAAGTTTTTTATATACGTTTTATAAGTTGAAGTAATATATTGGGTATAGTTAATAACAATTTTAAAGAAGTTATTGTAAAAATAAAATGTCACAGCGTAACGATCCAATTTTCCAATTATATTACATATTCCAATTAAAAACTAATTACTCACTTAACTAAGGAATATAATTAAACTGTACTATCAATAAAAACTCATACCACAATTAATCTAAATAAGGCGCTGCGCAGGCGCATCTAGTAAAATTAATAAGATAAGATTAACATTAAATGTCAAAAATAATAGTCCTAACAATGGAGACATCGTCGTAAATTGCAAATGCTATTTACAATTAATAAGCTTTTTATGGGCTATGTGATGTGACAGACGGACAGACGTCAGTTGCAGAGCCGCTTTTATAATACGTTTACAAATTAAGCTCTGAAAATGAAGTATTTGTTTAGATGTGTTTTTGTTATATTTATTCAATGTAACTATAATGAAAACATATTAAAAATACAAAAGAAGACAACTTTACTGGTTATGTCTTTTGTGTTAATAACTTATGTTATAAGCTAATGTGAGTATGTCTGTTTGTTACGCTTTACGAAAAACTCTATCTTCATGAGATTTTGCAGACACGTTGTCAACGAGTTACAAAATAGCATACCTATGAAATAAAAAAGTTTGTAGTTTAGTAAATTTACCTACTGTTTCTAAGGGATATAAAAATAGCTTTAATAGCTTTAATATGACATAACAAGACTAATTTTTTACCTAAGCAGGATGAATGCGATGGCAAAATATTTATATATAGGTATATAGAGTCTAGTCTACAGTATAATTGTCAAGTATATACACAGTATACATGTAAAAAATATGCAGTAGGCATGTAAATATAATTAAGGCCTTGCGATATAATAGTTTTTTTAACAATTTAGAACAAAATTAATTAATAAAAAGCATTATAATATTTAATTTAAATGCATAACTTTTATGCAATGTTGAAATTTGAAATTGGAATTCCACGAGCGATAAACTTCAGCGAACGTCAGATTTGAAAATCGAACGCCTCTTTTATCGAATGAGTCAATAGCATTGTTCTTTTAAAATGCCGCGTACTGACGGGTCCGCGTAAATTAGGAAATGTTTTTATATTTTATTGAAAATTCATTTTGAATTACAATTGGTAGATATTATGACACACGTACGGTTCCAGCTAACACCGTGAGACCATTTGAATATCGATGTTACAGCGCATCGCTGCCATAACAAAGAACTAACACGAAATACAATAAAATAATAAAAACTATTGTTTATGCTCATAACTTTTTAATATATGCCAGCGTTTATTGTTATTCAGCGGTAATATTTATATTTACCGAGTTAACTTAAACATTTCCCGGTTCGCATTGTTTTATGGTGAAGTTGAGTGTTTTTTTTATTTATATAAGAATCACGTTCATAGTTATTGTTTGGAGCGGGGTGTGACGTCACCTCCGTTGGCTTGATAAGGTTGGCTTCCGGTCGAAATCCTTGCGATGGGTGAATGTATGACCGATTTAACGAATTCCTCCTTCTGTTTAAGGTTACAGGTCGAAGGTTAAGTTTTATATATAAAGTTGAAATATGTCATTTATCCATTAATGGAGCTTTACATTTGGATGTGTTGTTTTATACATGTTTATTTATTATTATATCTGTGATTTATTTAAATGATACTTCTTTGATGCCTTAGAGAAAAATGGATTAATTAGTTTTTAGTACTAATAAACTGTTAAACTCCTTTGAATTTATCAGTGGTTACTGAATTTTTTATTACAATTTTTACTGTATGTAGTGGTTTTAGAAGTTGATCTTAGAACGATCAAATAAAATGTCCTAAAAGCTCAAACAAAGCAAAATACATAAATGAAAGAAAAATCTTATCAAAATATACCATTATGTTATTATATGTAGGTATATGTAAAATAACTGAAGAACTCAGTATAATAAGGTGAATTAAAAGTACAAAAATATAAGTTACCTTAAATATGGTTACACTTATAATATTTATTTAATAAATACTGAGAAAAGATGTGATGACGCTATAATAAATATAATAATCAGGTAAATCATATTTTTTATACGAAACATACAAAAAACTAAATTGATATAAAAACTAATTCAGAGAATTAAGTGTTTCGTGTTTTTCGGTGTTTGACTTTTTGAATATAAAAAATATCTTTAATTTGCTTACAAATTGTTTGCTGATGTAATTATAATTACGCAATTGTTGGTTACATTTGGTTTGGCCAATGTTGGCCGAAATTGGTATCACTTTAGAGATATGTAAACCTTTTGTTTTTTAAAACTGATTGGAATTATAATATAATTAAGCAATTAATTTGACAAAGTATCTGAAATAAACATATCATAAATATAAGTAAAGATAATTTTCTTTAGACTTGTATAAATGTTTATAAGTAGCTATGCCTTGCGACTTCTATTCTAAATACTTTAAATATTAGTTTAAGTAGAGTAAAAAAAAGGATAAATCTTTATATGAAATGTAATACAAATCGATTCATTAGTTTCGATGATTAACCAAACAAACAAACATACCAAGATCCAAATATTAGAAGTAAGCTTTGGTAACTCTATATGCGTTTAATAACGACTTTTATTTTGAAATGAATACTTATTTTGTGGGTATTAGTTTAATTTATTTCTTAAACTATATTATTAGTATATTAATGTTAGTTTATTAGTTTTCGCCGTTTAGAAAATAAATGTATAATCATTTATTATTAATATACCATATTATTATAAATATTTATGATTAATATTGTATGAATTAAAAGACTTAAAAAGTTTTTTATTTTATTTCGTAATATGGTTTTGGGTATGTATTCAGATTTTTGATTAAATTTTATAATCGAGATATAATTGTTAATTTATTTATAATGTTTTCATAAGATTTTGTATTAAGAAAGTAATTATATAAATTTAAATTAATTTCAAATTTAATACATATGTTTAAAAAGTATTTTACTTTAAAAAATAGATATAATTTCCATAACTTCATAAGCTTAATTCATAATATGGCAATTGCACTTAATTCATAAACAACTTCATAATATTATTTGCTCCTCGATATAGAACTATTATTATAATAGAAGTTTAATTTAATTCTACCCAGCCGTTTTATATAATTGAACAATATATCCGTAAGTTCTCGAGAAATTACAAAACTTTCAAACTTTCTTTGCTATAAGTAAGTATAATTATAAATGACTTAATAACACTTAATAAAAGTTTTAGAACTTATATCATCATATCTTATAATATATATGTATAAAAAGATGGTAGTTTTTTTAGATTCTGGCTCGAATCCATTATAATTACCAGCTCAGTTGGTCACTATTACTAGCTATTAGAAAGGCATACTGTAGAAGTTATTTATTATTTTTATTATCGTGCAATGATTATTTTTTATTTGATTGTAATATTATTCCGTGTCAAAGCATTTAAATATAATTCTTATAAAATAACACGTAATATATTGTTAGTAAAATGTATATAAATACAGTTAAAAATGTTATCTCTAGTTTAATAGAGTTCGTTAATTTTAACTATTCGTTATATCTATATCATCGGGTTATTTGATGATAAGTTTCATAAAATATATTTTTTTAAACAATATAATTGTTTTTAATAAATATGTAGAGTCGGAAGTTCTGAGTGATTAATATAAATTAATATATTGATTGTAATTGACCACAAGCTTTGTATGTATATTTTTTAGTCCAACAAATTTAACAAATATAATTATATTTATAATATAAAATCTTACCTTAATCTAAGACATCCAACTTGTAAGGGTAAATACATATATAAAGTCACACAGTGTCACGTTTGTCACAATAAGTTAATCACACACCAAAACACACACAGCTAACAAAAAAGTTTGTATTCAGTTTTGACGTTGGCTGTAAAAAAAAAGTTTCAGTGCACGGCGAGAGCGCGCGAAAAATTCGAAAAAAGAACACGAAATAAAATTCGGAGCTCGGAAGGATACAGTCGCGCGCGCCTTACACACGCGACTGAAAAAATTGCCACAACCGCGTAAGACTTGGAAACTAAATCAAAATACTCGATAGGAGAGGGACGAGTCAACGCAGGCCCCACCCTTCCCCCACCACGCCGCACGCAAAAACATTCATAAAAACCACGCACGATTCCTCCGCGAAATTATCAATATTACCAAAACGAATTCAAACTCGACTGTGATCCCAGGGATTATTAAACAATTTACACAATAACAATTCTGACAATGTCCATTTATTAAAACAATACCGTTAAATTGTATTCATAATATAAACACCGGCCGTCATTTAAAATAAACTTTTCATCGGTTCGTATCTACATATATATTAGTGAGGCTGTCAAAGTTTTTCCCGCGCTCCAGGGAATTTGAATTTGGAACGTCGACCGCGCGCTGCAGCGACTCGGACACGAATACTAGAACGAGCTGGGTGCAAGTACGAAGGAATCATTTGCTTTTTTTATTACGCCAAAAAACTTAAGAAAGGGTCTTTAGTGTAGGGTTAACTGTGAGGTCGGACGAGATGGTTTTTATGAGCGCATTGGAACTGGAGTAATGAATATTGACCTTCGACCGACTGCTTTTCGACTGATTGATTATTTTACGAAATATTCTTTTTAGTTTAGAAAATTGAGCAATATGGTTTATTAGCAACACGATCACAGACATAAATATACACTTAGTTACATACATTAAGATATAATAATATAATACATACATAGTTATTTATATGTGTGTATATTTGAGTGTTAACTATATTTTTAACTTATTTAAAAAGAAAGTAATACATACTTTGAATCTTATTACGAAAACGATATCAAGACTCTTTTAAAAATTATGTATATTTAAATTCAAGTATTTTTTTTAATTTGCAACACTTATCTATTTTATTAATAATTAAAAATTTCTAAACATACAATTTCTGGAAATACACATCACTTAATGTCATAATTACATCTCAAGTGTGTCGGAGCTTCAGCACTTCTGTCAGAGTTCAGGGTGGTGATTATGATGGACTGGTTGTAGAGTGGTATGTATGAGGTAGAGGAACGAATGAGAATACATGAACGGTAAGATTCAGTCATTTCAGTATCCCAGTATAACTATATATCTTAAGAAGATATTACTATTATTGGGAAAATGGTTCAGTTCTGTACTATATTTTTCACTTTTTGGCTTTACGTATATAAATTATCGAATTTAACTCATTTATTACTGATTTTATCTTATTCCGATAATGTATGTTTATAAGTATATATTTAATAATTGCGGATTGTAAAACGAAGCAATATGACCCCAACTAAATATGAATGTCTCTATTACAGATATTAAAATGTTTATATCAAAATGTGTTGATTATTAAGAATCTTTTAAGTTCTATCAAAGAAATTCATGACTAACAAACAAACAAACAAACTTAAATGAATGTATAATAACCCTCATGTATATATTTCTTTCATATATATGTGTGTAACTTATTTGAGTTTACCCATTACTAAACTAAAATCGAATTAAAATCAATAGGAATAATATATATTGTATCAAGACTTATTTTACACATTCATATAAATTTGTTTTAGGATATCTTCATGTATCATTAACATAAAAGCCTATATATTTAGCCTAGAACTATTAAATATGTCATATTTTTTCCAACTACCCTTCAGGGCTCTACAATTAATGGTCTTTAAGCTACACATCTAGTAATGATCTAATTTAATGAGACCCATACTTCATTGTACTATTATAATGTATTATTGGGTTTATGTAAATGTCAGGTTATTTTTGCCGCAACATAATGTCTCGGATTGTCAGCGCGCGTGCGTCGACGATGCGCGTGCGCACTCTACGCGTTACTCTTTGTAGCGTTTGTATGTTCCATTTGTTTTAGCATATCGATATATTTCCATTTATTAATAAATGAACTATAATATATACATAATCTCGTATTGCAATTTAAAAAACATAATTAGATTTTAAAAAAATTTACATGGGGATTTGAAATCGCTCAACCAATTGAGCTACCCATAATTGTTTGTTTCTTCGTCAGTATCTTGTCACTAGTCTGAAACTACTAAACTGAACTAAATTAAAAACTTTTTCCATTTTTTCGCAAACAATGAAAGTAAACGAGAAGAAATAAAAAATCAAGTTTCTTTATAATCCTATATATTTTTTATTCATTTAAAGCCAGAACGATTAAAAAAGGCAATATCTATATAGAATACTTTCCACAATAACACGTCTTGTATTCGCATAGTGTGTCTGTGTGTGTGTGTGTGATCACACGAGTTGTTGTCCGTGTTCGTGATAAATCATATGAATGTATTTGTGATCGGAATCTAGGGATGCGCTTGTAATCGATACTTTTAATTAACTTTGTTTTTTTTCGGTTTGGTCGATATTGTTTCGGAATGATATATATTATTTTACGTATATTGTATATTTATTTGTAATTTTGTCGATCGATATTATGTTTTGAAAGGACTTTATTATTTTACGTTTATGTTGGTTAGTAATTAATTATTATTTTTTATATGCTTAAGTGCTTAATGTAGGTGTTTTCGAAATAAATATGCGTTTTGTAAAGCCAGCTTACGCAGTCCTTATTGTCAGCAGACAGCGCGGCGTTGGCGGTGTCCTAGATCATATTCACTATGTATGAGAGATATATTTTTTTACTTGTCTAATGCCATGAAATTTCTTATGAGAGATTTCTTAGTACAAAATACACTAATTAGATAATTGGATATATATTAACTAAGGTCGAATTAATATAAGTTAATACAAAAGTAAAAAAATATTTAGAATTAATATAATGAAATACTACGGTCCCCTCTCTGTCCCAGAGGTAGCAGGTTCGAATTTTGGCTATATAAAAAAATGCATTCTATATTTATTACAAATTTAAATAAACCGAACATTGCTATATTTTTATAGACAATATAATACAATTATTAATTGAATATATTAAAGTTTATTAAATACTAATTTATCGATGATCCAGCACTACCCCTGTCAGCATGTGTGTTAATAAATACAGATATTTGCATGTGTGAGTGCGTGTTGCATTTCTTTCTCGTGTGTTATTTATTGGTCTGTAACGATGTTAATTATTACAATTTTTGTATTAAACGTTGAATATTATTTTTAACTGGACACAATATTGCTAACAATTATTTTATGTTTGTTTTTTACATATCCTTTTTATTATATTTTATCGGAAATCTTTAATAATTAATGATTTCCGATGATTTTTTTTTAAAGCGCGTTCATAATATTATTCATTAAGAATGTCGTGAAGTTGAATATTTGTTGTTTTATTCATATAATTAAGGTTAATTTAAATTATATCAACAGGCACAGATTAAATCTTAAAAACCATCATAGTTTTAGAAGTTCTGTTGCAATATTACAATAATGTTACTTTGATTCGTATCATGACTTATCTGAAACAATATTTTTTGCTTAGTGACATAAAATAATGAACGCTTTTTTTTAATTTTACATAAAAACAATAAAAATAATATTACATTAATATTTAAATAGTCAAACAAACTTCATGGTGCGAGTTAGTATTTTTCCCTTTAGAATACAATAAATAAATAAATGATTATGATGACGTCATCAAAACTTCATATCGGAACATTATTAATCAAATTTTAAAAAAAGAAAGAATAATATTACTTTAAGGATGATTTTGAAAGTAAGATTATTATAGTATATTTTTAATAATATATAGTCTGACTCTACTTGATGATATATATATATATATATATATATATATATATATATATATATATATATAAATACTTCCTTACCATGTCTTAGACAAGTTATTGTCGGTCTGGAACCTGTAATTTTAATATTTATAAGTAATAAACGAACAGACTGTCTACATGGAGAGCTGTTCACCGTAAAGACATATTTAAATATGAGAAGTTGCAGTTGTGATTGAAGAGCAGGGAGAGGAGGATACAGGGAGTTGGAAGAGGGGGGGGAGGCTTAAAGAATAATTGTAATGGCAACAAGACTAAAATTAACCACTCGTGTTCAAGAAAAATCTTCAATATTCCTTGCTTTACTCTATACTTCTCTTTTGATGAAAAGATTACGTCATAATTTATTAGAATTAAGAATTAATAATAATAGTAAATAAAATATTTATTATTAATTATAATATAGAAGAAAAAATATCCAAACTTATTATTGAAAAACATTCATTGAATTCCTTAAAATGTCCAACGAAAAAAAAATACGGCACATTCACGAAAACAGCTCTATTTGGCTATAGATAAGGTTGATTTTAAAATATCATATTTTTGAAGAAGTTACATTTCTTATTCATAAATTCATATATCTGCATTTTTCGATACAATTGTTTTTTAATTATATATATTTGATTTTTTGTGTTGTTTGCTTAGCGGCCAAATTACATTATACGATCTACAGCATACGATTTGACCTTCAAGAATAGCTAAAAGACGTTTCCAACAATAAAGAACCACTAACTCACTAACAGCCAGTACACTATGCGATGCGATTTAGACCAGCTTAGATAGAGTGCTTCAGATAGTATAATGTAATTGGGCCAGTACTGTTATCTACTAGATTTATATATAATCAAAATCAACACATTTATAATTTAATTATAAGTTATATATATGTAAAAAGCCAAATTTTCTCCTATTTTAGTTCCTTTATAATTAATAATTACAATTTCAATTCCTTCAGTATTGTATTTTCATTCATCTTATTATAGTATATTCGTATAGTTTTGATACAAATTTCATGAATTGAAATCTTCATAAGAAAGCAAATCAGTCATATGGTAATGTCTTTACTGCTGACTTTTTTTCCATTAATATTGAACAATCATCATATATCTGCTCTTATCACAATCATTTAGTTCGGCGCAATATGTCAATTCCTTCCAAGCTCTTCTACATACGTTCTTCTATATTCTCTTCTTCATACGTCATCTCAGTGAAGACTTGCTTGTTTGCATTATATAATTTCTAACGAACTCCATCCACGTCGTCTTCAGCCTCTTCTCTTGTAACCAAGCACGTTAATACTTCTCGTTAAATCCCTTCCATTCCTCATTATTGCGTATCTCTTTCGTGATGAACAATTACCTCTCATCTTTTCTTTTACTGATGCTACTTTAAAACTCTTACATCCATTCTCATCACTACACATCTTAACATTGCCATTTCAGCAGCATCACTTGTCTGTCATCTATCCCTTTCGTTGCACAGTATTCTAATTCACTTATAACAGCAGATCTTATAATTCTCCATTCAAATTGAAAAACGAGAGTCGCATATCATGCTGGTGTCATTTCGCAGATTCACTCACGCTGCGTTGATCATGCGTTTGACAGTTGGAGATATTTCACCATCGTTTTGAACGACGGTACAAAGGTATCGAATGCCGGAGCAAACTGGTGACGGAGCTATTAGATATTGGTTTGAAACTGGCGCAAGTACCGCGTCACAAAACGTGCTCAATTTAACATAAAACAATATATTTAGACATATATTTTCATTCGTAATACTAAAAAGAAAACTTATATTGAACTGTATATTAAGAGACATGGGTAGTAATATGGTCTCACGGCAAGACCTGGAACTTCCAGCAATATTTTTTGTGACATTGGAAATTGAGTAAGACGAGCAGTACAGGAAAGTAGACTGTAAAAATCTTAGTCTTACTCTAAAAGAATATTGGTCTCTCTTCAGTAATCTCCATAAATAAACAAACGTATAAGAAATGTTATTAAAACAGAGAAATCTAATACAATTCCCACATTCAGTCTCTACCTGCTCTATAAAAAAGCAGATCAAATTTCGCAATCGCGGGGTTAAGCTTAGTTCACAATGTCGGGACCTCATCAGGGAATGGGGTCACACAGTTCAAAATAGCCGTTTTTTTGCTAAAAAATGATAACACTTTAAACGTATCTTTAATGTTAGATAACCCTAAAATTGGGGTGAATCGTGGGAAATGATACAGGGGAGATCGCGCTTGAATGAAAGATGCTGGATTAATCTACCTTAAGTAACTCATGACCCAATAAATCTTACTTTGTTATATTTTTTACATTTTGCATTAAAGTGAATCATTAATAAAATATTAAAATTATCTTACATTTTTTATTTTTATAAAAATTAAAGTTTAACTAAATAAAATTAAAAAATAAATAATATTTTTATTTCGAGCTAACTCATTCAGTATTCTATTTTATTAAATTACTAGTTATAAATATTCAAATTGCTTAAAACTTGTAGATTTTAAAATAATTTCAGTTTAGAAATGAAGTCAACGTAAATAAAAGCAATATCAAAAATATTAAGAAAACAACAAGTTGTATACGACACTAATTTTCTTTACCCTGTCAAAATCATAGTGACCTAGGGTCATGGGGTCACACAAATATCGTATTTCTTAAAGAAATTCACATTTTTGGAATTTAACCTGTATTATTTGCAATGTTGTATACAATTATTAACTTCTTTCACTTTAAATAGACCAAGAAATTTACAACAATAGTGTATCGTGTAACTTTTGACCCCAGTGACCTTTTTCGTACCTTGTCCACGGCGGACGAGCAGACAAGGGGGCACCGCAATTGTGAGGTGGACAATGGTTTCCTGATTGGAAGAATTTTTTTCGTTCTATCAATATAAAGGTTATAAGAAACGCGCGTGCTTTATAAATATATTTTTTATTTAAGTCTAAAAAACAAAACAAATAAATGATATGAGTATGTGAATGATATGAGTATATTTCTCCTACATTATATATGTAATAAATAATATAACGTAATATAAAATATAATAAAAATTAAAAACTTGAAAAAATATACCGGTTTTGTGTAAAACCGTTATTAAAAACGTTTAAAATCGTCCACAACGGTACAAATTCTATAAAAATCTCAAATTACTGCAAACAGTAATAAATCAAGCGCGCAAAAAAAAAAAACTATCTCACGGATCTGATCATCTGTTACTTCCTAAAAGGGGTGAATTCACATTCGCAACCCTCGAGACACAGTTATGAGTTAAAAAACCTGGAATATATCGTCTTTCCTGAACGGGGCTTTGTAACTCTTTCCCATGGGTCTTAACCTTGGCGAAGTTTTTTGTTAAAAATTGAGACACCTTTGCTATCTTTCCCGTTTTTTGGCAGTTTTTTGCGATAGACACGGGGCGAGGGTCGAGCCCTTTGTCATTGCCCTCCGTTTTGTACGTTAAGACATCGCAGGTGGGTCATACGGAGCCCGATGATCTTTGAGGGTTAAATATCAATTTTAATATTAAAATGAACGTCTCTACTGTATTATTGCAAACCATTTGAATCATAGATTTAAAAAAAATATAAGTCTAGTATTATCATAATAATTATAGTAAATATCAATTAATTAATATAATTTTACATAAAATCGATATATTCCATATCTAAAAGTCACAGCACCATTTGCAACAAAGATGAATTGGAATGACAGTTGTCAAAACAATACGCTTAGTCTTACAACGATTTCACCTTAAATGTTTAATTTCATCAGTAAAAAGATTTACTTGTTAGAGCGAGTTTCGGTTCAAAATATAAACAATAAGTGCGTCTGCAAAAACCGATTCCCATCGAAATAGGTATAATTAGAGTTAGCGGCGACTTTACCAAAATTATACTTCACAAAAACGTCCAGCAAATACTGCTTCGCTGTTCCACGGCCGACGTAGTGATTGCAACTTTGTATGGGTTAAGGTTTAAAATTATTAAAATATAACATTAAGGGGTTTTATTGTAATAAATCTAAATAATATTAATGATTCTATTCACCTAGAATGTTAGTGATTCAATTAGATTAAAAAATAATACAATATAACAATAATAATGTTAAAAAAAATTATACTAACCTACATCTGAAATATTTATCAGGTCGAGTAAGAACCGAGGCTTTCAAAAATGGAACGCAAAAATGTTAGCCTCGCTTTGCCGGCATAGTTGTCGAACGGAGAAATGTCAGTTTTGTTTAAATTTTGAAAATTAATAACGACCGCCGCCGCATTGTTGCGCGTCCGGCCTTTAATTACAAATATTTGGACATTTTCACATTTTTTATGTCGACGTTTGACATTGAATTATTTTTGATTAGACAGGTGTTAAATTTAGTTTTACTACAGATAATAATATAATTACGTTGTAATCTTAACAGACCATATACTAAGTAATTCTTGGAATCATAAAGAGTTTAATATCGACTTACAATAATTTGGTTAACTATAAGTTTTTTTTTTATAACAAAACGAGTGCTAAATACAAGAACGGTTTTTTAAGTAAAAAATCAATTTTTAGATGTAACATGATTCTGCAGTTTTGTCAAAATATTTTACGGTAACGACACTTTTTTTGAATTACCCCTTTTTTTACTTTCCATAGAAGGGTTGAGATTGGAGGTAAGTAGATGCGATCCAAGATAAAATATAATGACAGGGTTTAAAATATACTCTTATTGAAATTTGAAAAACTACCCTCATGTTGCATCATTATACCTAATTATATATGTATGTAACGATAAAAAATATATATTTTCATTTATCCTACAAGTAAATAATTTTCTATATGTCTCTGTCTGTCTATAAGAAATAAAAAAATGCACATTATTTTGTTAATTGTAAGTAAAAATAAATTTCTCTTCCCGCTATTTATGTTTTATTATGGTATCGTTTTATTTCAGATCCGAAATATATTTTGATATAATAGTATAAATATTATATTATTATAACTAAATTCAATAACAATAGCAGAATCAAAAACTGTCAATATTAGAACCAACAATAGAACACTAAAGCCATTATTCAAATTCCTTAATCCATATTTCGAAGTTTAATGCAACTTCCATTTTTGAACAGATTCTAAATTCAAAAGAACTAAATTCTCATTCCGTCCGCGTCGCGCTCTAAATATAAAAACTCTTTTTTGTCAAATATGGAAGGGTTAAGTTAAAAACATTCTATTTTAGAATTGTTAAAAAGTCTACATTGTATGGAATACGTCAAAACTTTGAAGCTAGTGCAGTAAAGGTACAACTCTTCGATAAAGTATTAAATTTGAGAATACAAGTTTTATATAAGATTTTTGAGATGGCTGTTTAGGTAAAGGAAACCATCGGCCAGATATATTGATTGCTATAAATTTTATATTTTCATGCTTTTACATAATAAAGCATAAAGCTTTTCATTCTTAACGCTTACATAATATATTAATCAAAACTTGAAAAATTTATTATTTTTTATATTAAGTATAGTATTTTTGAATTTCTCTTAAAAATATTTTTAAGTTAAGTACGTATATAATTCTAACATACCAAATTTATCTACACTATTTGCCTGTACTATAAAAACATTATTCCGTTTTCAAATGATACGAAAGACACAGGAAGCGTGAGTTTTTTGTCACTTCCACATCTTGTTCGAACTGATTCACACTTGCCGTCTTTCTCACTCTCGCACATATTGAATATGAGTGACAGAGATAATCAATTGCCTTAGCTCTCAGGTGTGTTGACAATAACAGATGTTCATAAGATGGCGGGGCGCATATTACACAATTACAATTCTATTTAATTATTTTTTCTCGTTTGTATTTAGAATTCGACCGTGGGCGTCAGTCTTAGAAGACAATTGAACTTAACGCGTTATGTTTACTGGGTTCCGTTACTTTTCTAATTTATAAATTGAATTACCGTAGTTTTTTAAATGAGGTTGAAAGTAAGGACGTACCAGTATTCAAAAGGTAAAAGATTTTTGGAATATGTTATTGCAGGACAAACGAGCATACGGGTCACTTGTAATAAGTCATAGTAAGTGATCTCTATGAACAGCGAGAGATTGTGGTAAGAAGTTTCGCTTCAAAAGCATAGAGAAAAGTTGGAGCTTTTTTAAGATAAGCGTTAAACCGACCTGGCAACAGGGTCGACTGCAGTTCATAACATTTTTTGGTGGTTATCACTCACTCATCCATTTGGTGGGGATGACATAATAGAAATTGGCAGTAGGAATGCGTTAAAAATCTCTCTCAGTGCTACATGCGGTAATAGACGAACAAAGGCGGGATATCCTACGTAACCCCAAATGATGACGTCATTCACAAAGCGTTGGCTTCCCTATAATTCCATTGGCTCGTTGTAGTAGGTGTCGTTACCCACGTGCAGTTGAAGGGACTGAGAAAGAAGTTTCCAAGAGCAGCTTTGGTGTACCTACAGAACACTACAGACTTTAGTTCAACAGTTTCAATTTCCTAACAAGTAGTACTAAATACTAATTACTTTGGAGCATTAACGGTAAGGAACCAAATCTATCTCCTTGGGAATGCAAGAAGGCTTCATTCCATCCATATCTGATGAGTGTATTTATAGTACTGTCGTATCGGATCTCAAATGTTGTATGACGTGGGCGTTGAACGGTCATTATACTCTGAATTAGGCAATGACCATATGATCCCAGCGGGGCCTGGAACGTATCCTGGTACTTGAGGTGAAGCTAAAACAATATTTTACCAAGGGCACATGACCATTCATGTCCGGAAGATGAGAAGGCGTCCCGATGATTTGGATAAACCGTTCGCCGTCATAAACTAGAAAACAAATTTGAAAGACTATCCGTGGAGTCAGTGGTACATGAACAAAGTCAATAAGTATATAGCTTTAAGGTCACAAAAGACTGTCTTCCGTGCAGAATCTGGGATCTTCAATTGTTTTTGGAACATGGTCTATGTCCCAATTCGTCTCTACATTACCACAAAAGAACCAGCAGCACTCGTGACTCTGACGTGATCGTCTATAAAATGCAGAAAGAGTGCTGACATGATATCAAAAGCAGCTTTGTGCTGTCCCCAGACCGAGCGAACCGAGTGACATCGATTAGGGATGGATTCTCCTATCACAATGTAGCCGGTACCCTTTTGGGGTAACACCAACCAGTGATCGAAATTCGACCTCAATCATTAAAGTATGAGGAAAACATATAAGAGTCTTTCAGGTACTAGGTATATTATATAACGAATAGTGCAAATATGACAGCAATTTTGGATTTTTTTTATTACAGAAGGCAAAATGCGTCTTAAAAACTTTCGAAAGATTGATTTGAAATCCTATTTCAAGAAGTTATATCCCATCTCTGTAGATTTATCAATTGCCAATAAGTTATGTTTTCTTATATACCTATATATATTTATATTACAGATTCAGAATATAGTTTAAGCTCCGCTTTTTGCTTATGTTCCTTATACATCAATACAGATAAATTAGTCATAACCTTATACGTTTAAGAGGAAATGAATTACTTAGAAATAAATAAAATATTTTCTATAATGCGTTTAAAATTTAACCGAACTTCCAAACTTCTATTAAAGTTTACAACAAAGAACTGTAACACAATACAATATCTCATTATTTATAAAGAATCAATGAGAAAATATGAGATTTGACCCAAAAAACACCCCTCCAAAGGGTTAGAGAGCGAGAGGGAAGATAGGTATACCGTGTTAGACAAGGGCAGAGAGCTCTTAACCCTTTTACCGCACCTGGACCACTTTTTATAAAACTTTTTTGTGTAAACTTTAAAAAAGTGCAATTTTTCGTTTTATTTAGGGTCAATATTGATTTTTTCGGTTCAAATGTGACTTTGACAATAGAAGTTCGTTAAACGAGATGACGGCAATGAGGCCATTAGTTTTGCGAACACGTTATCCTTTGTATTACAGACATAATACGAATGTAATGATCCACAAATTAAATTTATCTATTAATATAATATCAGCAAGAAGAAAAGCAAATAAAGCATAAAAGAATATTAAAATAAAAAGCACGACCAACAAGAATCAAACAAAGAAACAGTCGGACAAGCCGTAAACGATAAAAATTATATTAAAATGTCTAAATGCGAGACGAACGAGCGAACAAAGTAATGTAAAACGAAGATTCAGCCTTAAGTAAGATGGCGGAAAAAAGTCCAAAAGACAATCAAATGAGGGACGCACAAAAACGGGAATAAAAGGAGAGACAAAAAGCAATATGGCGGATTGTTTTTAATTATCGAGTATCGGCATAAATCGATGCACGTCGCCGCGGGCCGCCGGGCTGCGCGCGCGCATCGGACCCGCAGAGACTTACTATGATGGAAATTATTTGGTTGGATTTAATTTGTTGTTGACACATATTTATGATAACTTATAATAATTTCTAAAACTTTATAATGTTTTATTTTGAAAAAAATATATATTTGACAAAATATTACTTATTTAGTTTAAGAAAATTGTATACTTTTATACATTTATAAAACTTAATTTATAAAAAAATAATCTATAGATTTTGAAGTTATTAATAAACTAAAAATATTTTTACACAAAGCATGTCGGTAAAGTCAAACTATATAAATGCCTAAAATTGTTATATTTCTAAATGTGTATAAAAAAATATAATTATATAAATACCATCTCTACACCACCTCTGTCCTCGATTCATAAAATTCATATGTATGGGTGAAGGCATCGCGATCTCGCGGATGTACAATATATTTTACGTATAAATAAGAACATTGTAGTACCGTCGGTCTGTACGTTTGTACCCCTTTGTCATTGCCCGACTTATTTATAGATGGAATGTATTCTTAGTGAAATCAACATGTGCTAATTTATATAGCATTGGGTGTACTTCATATATAAATATTAAATTATTAGTATAGAATTTAACCGATTGTGAAGATTAAATTAGGTAAATGTAACTATATCAAACGGGTCACAAACCTTGGCTTTTAAATAAGCACCGATTCGAGATAGATATATTATAATATAATATTATTAACTCTAACATAAATATTTAATATTGACAAAGTTGTTGATAAACTCTAATAGAGCTGGTAATTAATTCAGGCAACAGTTTTTTTACACCCTAGATCTAATCTACATCCTAATTATTTTAGGTTTAAACTTTGAAGTGACGTTTATCACAAGGTTTTAATTTAATTTCACGGGAATACAATTTTTAATTGTACCATTTACGCTTAATAACGAACGTTGAAGAGCGACGGGGATATCTAAGAGATCGCGGATTCGAGTCTTGTTTGTGTTGATGAATTATTCAAATTATATATATATATATATATGTGTGTCACCGTTTTGGGCTAATATATTTATAGACAAATTGAAAGTAAAACTTAATACTATATATGTATAATAGTAAAGATTTAATAATTGTTTCAAGGGCCTACAATTCTCATTCAACAAAACCAAAACCAAACAAAACCTCAAGCAACCAAAAACCACGAAAATCAAGGTCTTTGTTCGTCCCAAATTCAATTTAGAGTCGAAGACGGAATTTGTAGATTTTTTTGAAAAATGATCACCGACAGCACCACAATGACGGAATGGGGTCTTTTGGTTTTTTACGTTTTTAAAGACGCCCTTTTGGGCCAGAGACAATGGGGCGAGGGGTCAGTGGCCTTGGATTATAAAATTTGAAGGTATGCGTACCCCACGTCATTTGTTATTAGTGCTTTATGGTTCTTCACGGCTCCTAATTTCGGAATTCCGAAAAATTTTCGCCGATGAAATTGCGAAATGATTTAAATGTACGATCTTATAATTAAACTGGTTCATAGCTAGCTTTTACCTGTGACTACATGCTCGTGAATCCCAAGTAAGTACCTAACTATAAAAAAAAACACATAAAATTCAATTAATTCTTATTTGACTATGATTAAATCTCAAAATAGTTTTGGTCATTTAATTGGATCAATAAAATGTATCCAATATGCTTGTCTGTTGAATCAGATTGTAAAGTTGTCATACCAAATTTCATCAATCGAGTTGACGAGGGAACAGACCAACAGACACACATTTCACTTGCTATTAATTTTATAATATCGGTGAACATTTTAATAATTACTTTCATCTGAAGATAATTCCTACACTCAATGATCAAGTATCATGAAATACTATTAAAAGGTCACTAAATGAATTAACTAATGAAAAATAACCTTTGAAACTTACCTTACTTTATAATTAATACTTCTGTTATAATACTTGTCTAAGATCTTATTGAAGTAAAATATAATTTTAAAAAGATACTATAACTTTGTTTAAAACCATCTTTGAGTATGAATACTTTGAATATTTTAAAAATATGTTAGTTTAATACAATTTTAAGACAACAATATGATTCTTTTTTTATTTGTATGAAACCTTAAAAACATTCATTTAAAATTAAAATGTAAATAACTACTGAAAAGAACATGAATCAAAATAATTCAGTTCGTTACGTATTAACTTTTACATCTCAACTTTTCTTATTTTCTGGATTATTTTTGTCAACAAAATTATCTCTTAGAACCTACAATAATAATCAATTAATATCTATTTTAAGCAATATGTTCTCAATAGACTAGTTCTAGATTAGGACTGGCCGTAAAGTCGAGGTAGCGTTCGTCAGTCCAGCTCCGACGCAAACTACCCCTTAGCTGCCTCACATATAAAAGCTTCATACATACTTAGCCTCAAAATGCTCCAAGATACTTCTGATCGAAATTATTTAGTCTCCAGCAAGGATAGGGGAGACCAGGGCTGGTTGTGACATTTTAATTTTAAAGTGTCATATTTTTTTAAAAATAAATTTTGAGTATTAAGTCATTACATTATATACCTATATAAATGTATGTTTGTTTAAAAAAAAGGCCTGTACTTTTCAACCTCGCTTCCGGGACAGGTTGTTACACTACATGGGGCAAAATGTTATAAACAAAAAAAATGTTATCAACCTTTTTATCAATGATCACAGATAGTTACGTTTTTTAATTTAAATCATCAAATAATTGGAATTAAATGGGTCACAACATATCACACAAAAATATTCATCTTCTATGCTTTCTCTGTCAGTTTCATGTAATATCTTCTTCTTTACTGTTGGTCAGTTATCAGTTTTTTTAGTTGCTTCTATTGTTTTCTTGATATTCTGTTCACCTATTCTTCCTAAACTTGATTTTAATTTTAATATTATAGTTAACTTTTCCTTTTTGATTTAATAGCGGTTTTAAAAGTCGCTCCTATCACCTTCGTTTTCCAAGCAGCTGCTTTAGGATAGGGCCGAATGGTTTCTTTCAAAAAATAATTGTGAAAATTCTTAAAATACTCAACAGCTGGGGAAGTATAAATAGAGGTGTTGCATTTTGACATAGTACTCGTTACGGGACAGCAGTGAGTAGGTAAAGCTGGAGTTGGATCGGGACAGGAGAATTTTCAATGTTGGAGCAGTCGTTTGATCAATAGGTCGTGCCCCAAGCAAATGTCACTTTCAGCCCCAACACCTAAAATGATCTTTTGAGGGCAAGTAAGAATACCAATTAATATAACTGTACAAACGTAGTTTTGTCGCAAAAGGCAAGCATTATAATGCAAAACTAGCACCGGAAATCGAGAGAAAAATTGGTCTACAGTCTGTTTTAGATATAATCAGAGATAATTATTTCGAAAACAGACTGTAGACCAATATTACGAAAAACGTAAATTTTACAAAACTCGAGTTTTTCTGAGAACCCCCCCGTGAATCCTTTCACAAAAGCTCTGGCACCACTGGTAGGGGGGGTTTTAGCATTATTTGTCCTGATGCTAATGCCACTGTATTAACTTACCTCTGTCACAACCAGCCCCGGTCTCCCCTACAAGTTTTTTGGTAACTGTTTCGTTCCTTGTTCGCGAAGAATAATTATTTCAAAGCTTTTTTAAAAGGCAGATTTTTTAAACTTTTTAGACCAATATTTGCTAAATAAATAAATAAATTGAGGGCATTTGTCACATTTTCAGTGGGTACTACTAGAAAGCGTATCCTTACAAACAAGTCAGTTATTAAGGAACTCGGAACTCACAATTTTTTTTAAAAACTGACGATAACTTTTACAGGAATCAAGTGTTTCTATTTGAAGTTTTGAGAATGATTATTTAAAAATCATTGTAACTAACAATATACATATATATATATATTAAAAACAATGAAATACCTTTTTATAAACATTGTGTCTCAAACTAAAAACGTAACAAAAGACACTAACACTACTCTAGAACATTCCATAGTTAACTACTAAGTAGCCATTACTACCGCCAAATATTTTGGTCTTTCTAGGTGCTATCACATAGACAAAGACAAACAGCCACATAATATTAATATTAATAGCTACGACGGTAGCCTACACCATTCCGAACTCCATTAGGCACCAAATTAAAATACAAAAAAAAAAAGAACTTTCAATAAAAACAAAAAAAATACACTTCTCCATTTCAATATTTATCGCAGGATCATTCGTTTTTGAACAAAATACGAAGGATCTCGAGACGTTTCTTTGTCCGGTTTCTCTTATTATAAACGACCGCTGGAGATACATTTTTTAAAAATCATTCCGATTTTGAGTTTCTTACGTGATTCCGAGATCTGGGAGTCCGATGTCGGTTTTGTGTGGATACGCATCTTAATCGTTTTAATATTAATTTTAATTAATTGTATAATACACAGATTTTTAGTTTTTTTTTTTAATGTGTTTTTTTTAATACTAATTTAGTAAGGTAAAACTAGTCTTTCGGCTTATCCACGTTAATATATTCACTGTATCGAGTGATGTATTATCAATGTCATTTTCTTTTTGTACTTATCTTGGACACCTGTTTAAGATAATTTATTAAAGTATATGTTGTTCCATTTATACCAATCTATTCAAATTTAATTAATTAGCAAAAATAGTCACAGAAAAATAACCAAATAAATTAACCACAAAAGTAAGACAAAACAAGAAACCGATACATAGTTAAGTGTTTATATTTTAATTTATAGTACAATTCTAAAAAGCCTGTTTAGTTCCTTATACATTGTTAGTAATACAGACATATTTCTAATTACATCATAAAATAAAAACCAATTCCCACATAAATATAATCCAATGCGCCTCGTCACTTAACTCGACGCTTCGATTAAAAAATATATAAAAAAGACAACTCGTTTCTCGAGGATTTCATATTTTAAATAAGTATTTGAATTCAATTTGAGCAAGTCACGGTGCGTTCTGTCTGTGCTAGTGTCTGTAGATTAAATATTAATTTATATTAATATGTATAAAATGAGTTATAATATTATATAAAATTTTATTGTGAACATCTGCTTAACTAATCCTTCTAACTATATAAATTACAATCTATCATAAATAATAATCCATCCCACTATGTACATGAATCTAGCTAACTATATAAATAGCAATTTAGGTGTGAAAGTAATTCATATAAACGAAAATAATATCATCCTTGTTCGGTTGTTGATTATTTTATTATACTGCTGTAGGTATTTAGATATTAATGAGGACGGAGTGGTAATTGGGAACGTCTTGTTATATCAGAAAATTGATTACTACGTAATAAACACATCGACCGCTGTGCGTGTGTGTGTGCCAGCGTTTGAGTGTGTGTGTGCACGTGAGCAAGTGACAGGAAGTTTCTTGGATGCTGACTAAAATATATATCTATACCTATTTTATTCTTATTTTCTCCAGAAATTAGCAATCCTTAAAAAATACATATAAGTTTTGTCTAATTCAATATAAAAAACTAACAATGTTTACTAAATTATTATTCTTAAAGGGTTGATGACGAACTTGATATTTATTTTTTATAATTGCTTGTTTCTCCAAAAATCCTTACAAATTATATGAAATTATATTTGAGTTATAAAAAACCGGGAACATACTTACGTATTTCATTGTTATATAAAATTTATTGAGATTTTCATAAATAACTAAGACACTATCGACTATTAAGAATTTAACAAGCTTAGAAATATTCCGAATTATTAAGAATACAGCTCTCTTATTTTTAAGATAAGTAATCTTTGTTTTGCATCACTTAGTTATCAGGCGTATCGGACAATTTCAGTTCCGGTTTCTTTTTAATATATTTGATTGTTTCAAAATAAAACATTAATAAAAAAATGGACTATCATCGAAATTATACAAACTTTTTTCGGTGCTGATCCAGATGACCTTATTCTAAAAGACATTTTAGTCCGTTGCTTTTCATCTGATATATAAGACGCAGTCCGCTCTATTCTCTACAATTCTGATGTGGGCGTTAAATACTAAGAGTAAATGATCCTCACCGATATATAGAACTCTACATTTTTCGACTACAATTCATTGAATTCAATTTATATCTCAAGAAATCAATTGATCACAATCTTTCATTTCCGAAACTAAAATGATGGACCTATAAAGGCCAATAATTGTGGATTTATCCGTATAAATCAGAGTATCGTTAGAGTACCTTGATACAGAGATACATCGTTAGTCAGATTACAGTAAAAAGAGTAGATGTCGCTAAAAAAAGTGAGTTAATCATAACGAAGAAATGTAGAGCACAATATGTCTATTTAACTTGCAGCCCCGGTCTCGGAGCCCCTGTTTGAGAATTTAGGGCTTAGGATATAATATCATTATTGAGATTAATAGAGTAAAAATTATTAATTGAAAAAAAAATACAAATCACATTTATAATAATACAATGCTTGCACCATTTATAGTTTAATTTTAGTGAACGTGCGGCTCTGAAAGAAGTGTTTTAAATTAAATAATATTATTATTAGAATTAAATAAATCTTGACACACCCAAGCTTATTTCATCAGAACTTATAATGTTTACAATTGAATACAAAACTCCACTCGCATATATATTTTATATATTAGTAGCCGTTTTCTTCTACTTCCTACATTTGTATCTAGAATAAATATTTAATCATTTATTTCTTTTCAATTTTTTTTTACTTTTTTTATTATTCATTTCAAATTTTCAATGTTTTTCAATAGATATGAAACCTCACCTCACCAAGGAGTTCTCTTGTTATGATTTTGGTTTTGATGAAATTATTGCCTTAATTCAGAATTCACAGAAATTTATTGCAATTTCTCTTTTTAATTTTCTTCCGTATCAAACGATGTGAAAAAGATTACTTGACTTAGATCGTAATATTAAAAAAAATGTTATAATCGCTAGTAAGTAAAAAAAACAAAGCAAACAGTCAAAAATTACTATTGCTTTAATAATGTACCCCGTGCAACCTGAACTCGTAGTAATTATTTATCTTATAAAATATTTACCTGATGTACAACATTTTTTTCGTTACCATTTTATTAAATGTAATAGTTAAAAAATGCTTGGAATTTCATTAAAAATTGATTTGTAAGAAGAAATAAAATTTAGATTTTTATAATACATTATCATTGCCAAGTATGAACTAGAAATCGTCTACTTTCTTAGTCATAATATTCATAATTAATCTTAATTGTAGATTTATATTATTTATAGGTGTAATTGAACTTACGTGGGCTGGTCACTTACAGCCACATTCTGATAGAAAGTCGACGTAAAGTAGCTATAGATATATTAGATATATATAGATTAGATAGCTATTAGATACAGCTACATATGGCACACATAATTCCAACAGCACTTAGAACTTACATTTCTCAGACGGGAAGCTTGCAAACTATTCACTGCTTAACCTACGTGCTTTAACATTACGACAAATAGAGAATTATTAATCTTATTGGCCGAATTTTAATCAAGGGGTGAACTCTGAACATTGTTTTAAATTATAACCGTTACAAAAAGCCTTAAAATAAAACACTATTTTCGATGGAGACTCATTCTGTAAGCAAACTTCAACTAACTCAGCTGGAGCATTTAAACTGAAACTTATTTGATTATATTTTAAAACTGTTTATAAACTTGTAAGCCATGTTAAGCTTATTTAACTTTTAATAACATAAACTCAAAAACTATTATTATTCATGTTGATAAATATGTTTTTTTAAATATATATAGTATGATACACTTTTCGTTAACACTGTTCCAAGTTTGTTCAAAAATTACCAGCCGTTATTATATTACAGGTAAAGAAAAAAATAATAAAGTTTCGAGAGAAAATAGATCTGTGAATTGTACTTTTATAATCATAGAAAATATAGATGTGAATAATTAAATAATAAATAAATAAATCACAATAATCATGGCATCTGATGTGAAGATTGTAACGTAAACTTATTCTAATAATTCAAACATTTATTATTCCCGTTCCATAAAACAAAATATGGTTGAAATATTTTGTTGACTTGTCACTTGTGAAGATACTGCAAGCGTAGCGCCATCTTGTAAAATAATTTCAAACGAAAGTGATTTACTGAGATGTCGCTTGTACACGAACGTAAATTTGTAAACATGTAGTAGGATTTTTTATAATAACAAATAATAAATGATATATATTTATATGCTTACTTTTTCTAAACATACATCTCAACAGTTTTATATATTTTCAATAAACTTATTATACAATAATCCAAATAATTTGTGCCGATGAACTTTTAGATTATTATTATTATAAAAATGTTATATCCGTTATTTATAATAATAATCAAGTTATTGTTTTGAAGCGCTACGTAATCGATATGGAAGCTAAGCAAAATAAATAATTTTAAGTGGCGCCACAGCCAATATTCCGTATGGATATAGATATATGCCATCTAGTAGTTCTTTAGGTACTAATTTCCGGTAGAACGCTCATTTGATTTTGTATTGATATTATTAATGTAGTAGTATTATACCCTACGTCTATACTGACAACATATACTGAATACACTTATGATGCTTACTAATCTCTGTGGTATTTGATATCTTCGCTTATAACTTAAGTATATTTAACATAGGTTATGTAACATAACGCGAAAACGCTTATACTAAATAATAATCATAAGTTCTGAACGTAGTACACGTTCCTCCGCAAAAACCCTTAATTTAATTTAATATACAGGCTATGGCTCAAAAAAACACAATTTAAATTTTTAAGTAATACATATTTATTCATAAATTATGCGGTCACGTGATACAAATTAAATTATTTACAATTAAATAATACAGTTAAAATATAAAAGTAGACTCCATTGGGGCCGGACGATCGTGTTAGGGGTAATCTGTGGTGGCAGACAGAATACCTCAGAGACGGTCACCAACAACTCCATGCGGAATCCGAGCTAACATTCATTAATACCAAGCTTTAATCCAGAAGCTGTAATAAATATGTTAGGTGAATATATAAAGAGATAACAAATCAATAAATACCATAACATTCAATTGAAACAGTGACTAGAGAACGTAGGATTCGGCTTCCAAGCGACTTCTCTTATGCTTTCGATAGGGTAACACTTAACATTTACTTAATAATTAATAAATAATAATTTAATATAAAAAAACTCCTTTACAGAAACTCCGAATCTCCGGATCGTATAAAAATGTATCCAGTTATAATAATTCGAATCGGTAATAAATGTAAGGTATAAGGTAAATAAATCGTTCGGGGTTCCTCAAGGTGACTCCTTGGGCCCTTTGCTATTGTCAGTCCATGTTTGAGATTTAGTTTTCGACTACATTAAGATAGAAGGCGGCCAGGAAGTCTCCCTTGGAGGCGACGGCGCGCGCCTGGTACTGTCCGCTGTCGTCGGCGGAGCATTGCACTATCTCGAGGCGGTACCGGGACGTGCCTTCCATCGTGAATCTGTATCTGTTAGACGATTCGTCGATCGGCTTGCCGTCCTTCAGCCAGTTGAGTTGGAGTGGTGGCTGTTAAAAGTAAATATATTTAAAGAAATAGAAAGTTTATAATTATAATATGGCGGGATAACAAATTAAATATCATAAGATAAGAAATAGACAAATATAAGTATTCGTCGAGTAAATATGAATAGGCCCACCTTATCCAGCTCAGCGCTGAAAACGGCAGGCTCGCCTCCCGCGACGGTGGCGGAGGCGGGGAAGGCGGTGTAGGCGAGGGGAGAGACCTCTCCCGCGCGGACCACGAGGGAACAGCACGAGAACGACTCTCCTTGGTCATTGAACGCCTCGCATGTGTACACGCCTGGAACGACATCGATACGTGAGTACATAGGACAAAAAACCTATAAGTGAATAATTTTTTTACGTGTTTAGATACATACCGGCATCTTCGGGGAATATTTCAGCGATATGCAGTTTGTGGATGTTCGCTTCGCTGGAGTATTGGAAGTCCTTCGATGGCTTGATCTCCTTGTTGTTGTGAAGCCATACTACATCGAAACGTTCGGCGCCAGAAATTCTAGGAAAGGAAATTTAATCAGTATTGAATCTTTGACCTCTGTGACATACCGTCGCAATGATAACGGAACAATCGTGTCGGTAGTGTTGTGTACCTGCAGGACAGTGTGACGGGTTGTCCGTCGTCCACAGCCTGTGACAGCGCGTGGTCTACTATCCGGGGCGCGACGTCCTTGACGGACGCTGCATCGGCTGTGCCTGTAGTTGATAAGGTTATCACATATTAGATTTGTTGTTCTTAACTGTGTGTCAGAGCGGATAAGGGGTAGACAAACATACGATACATCTGATGTAAATTAGACGTCCTTTCCCACGGACATCTGCAGAATAAAGATTCAATGACATCCATCATGAAAGTGGAGGGATGGGACACACAAAGAGGAAAACTTGTGAGGTAAAAATATTTTTAGAATTTGACATTTGTTTTCTATCAACCCATGAATAGTATGTAGAAAACCGGTCTTAGAGCATACCTTTAACAGTCACTTGGCACTTAGTCTCTGCCTCTCCCTGGCTGTTGGTGGCCTTCAATGAGTACACGCCCTCGTCTTCTGGGAACACTTCATTGATGACCAGCGACGCCACGCCGTTCTTGTATTTGAGGTCTACCACCTGCGGGAAGTAGGTCGTTTAGTGCTCTTGGTATGGAAAGAAATAGTGTTTAGACTATTGTAAATATGTAGGTTATGTTCATGCGATGGGAGTACGAGTTAAGATGAGCGAAATCCCTTCGGACGTCGAGTGGGAGGTATGTTACCTCTGAGGACACAAGCGGGCGGCCGTCCTTGAGCCAGGCGGCGGCTGGCGGCGGGTCTCCCCGGAGGGCGCACGACAGCAGCAGCGGGGCTCCGTCGCGGGCCCGGAGCGACTCCGGGAGCGCGCGAGCGAAGAATGGGGCGCACCAAGACGATTCCGTCGACGGGACTGCCACAGACCAAGGACGATTTACATTAATATAGGTTATCGAGGAAAATCGTGGTAATAGACCTGATTTCTTTATTTGATTATTTGGTACATTGTGAAATATTGTGTACACTTCAGACTAATTAAATATTGGTCTAATAGAATCAGAATTAACACTAATAACCAATAATAATCCTCGATGACTCACATATCAGTTCCTTGGTTGCACTCCTGGATCTTGAGCCACCGTCTGATGAGTCCAGTTTAGCTCCGTATTTCTTGTTCTTGCTGGGCTCGACCGAGCTCTGCGGGGAGTACTTGGGTCGGAGTCCGGACTTGTTGGGCGGGTCAATTGTGACCTGGATTAAAATTGTTATAAGATATTTAAACCTTTACATCTAGATATTTACAGGTGTGTGTGTGTGGTTATGTTGTGGTGTAAGTGCGTACCTTGGTCTTGGTGATGATGGGGGTAGGCGCAGGCTTGAGAGGCTTCTCTATGTAGCGCCTTTCTCCCGAGTGAAGCAAATTGTGCGCCAACGCGGCTTGCTCCTCAGTGACTACCTCACCTGTAAAACAAATAATACAATATCAAGCAATGTAATGTCACATTAGGGGTACAAGGCCAGGTCGGCACTCGTGCTGCGTCCGTACCCTCGACGATGACGACGCAGCTGGTCTCGTCCGTGCCGTGCACGTTGGTGGCGACGCACGAGTAGTGCCCGCTGTCGGAGGGCCGGCAATCCACTATCTCCATGGTGACGACGCCGTCCGACTGCGACATCGAGTAGTCGTACTTGGACAGCTCGCGCTTGTCCTTGAACCTGAGGGTCGAAGATTACGTCTTAGACCATTGACACATATAATAAAATAGTTCCGAGGTCAAATTAGTACAGTAAATGTTTTCTGCAAAAGTAATCGTTCGCGACGCATCTTAAAACGAGAGTTTTGAAACTTTTGTCCGATCACGCTTCAAAAAAAATAAAGGAATTGTTTTTTATATAATTTATATATTGCGATAAGGTATCTTTTTTTACAGGAAAATACAGACAGTAATTTGGGTTAGAATTATATTACAATAAATAAATTATGGGTTTTTGTAAATTTTATGTGATATTATATGATAGTCAATTAAACGTATCATATTTGGAAGGTGATGTTAATGGTCCGTTATTATCAAATTGTTTTAGAAGTCACGTCAAAACTCGATCGGGACGACGGCACTGGTTACTTCTTTATTTTTTATTTCAAATTAATTGCTATGAAATTTTCCTATTCGTAAATCTGGTGACGTATCAAGTGCGTCCCAAAAAGGGTTCTAGAACTCCAGATGCCGTGCAGAGCTGTGATGGTGCTGCTGCAGTCCAGCGCTACGTACCATTTGACGCTGGGCGTGGGCTTGCCACTGAGGCAGCAAAGCAGCTTGCAGGTGTCGCGCGCCTGCATGACGCGCGGCCGCAGCTGGAAGGTGAAGGAGGGCGCCGTCTCGCTGTGCTCCTGCCAGAACGTGTAGGGCAGCGCCTCGCGCCGCCGGGGGGCCTCCGCTGGGGGCACGCGGGCTAGCTTGGGCACCGCTGGGGGGAGGGGGGGGGAGCGATAAGTATAGGTAGGTGACGTGAATTTAAATGTCTTCTGACCCTGGTGCTATACCGCCAAATACACGTATTAAGTTACGATATAAGTGTCTGTATAATAGTAGATATTTATTAAACTATTCAAGCGAGGCAGAACTAAAACTGCACGTAGCGACGTAACGGACGCACTGTACACTAAACATTTTGTATACCGGTTGTAGATCTGTCGCCAAACCGTATATCACTCGTTACGTGTTTAAACCCTAGGCATTCAGACGGAGCCAATGAACCTAGCTTTGAGAATAGAAAATCACGAGTGTGACCTAGATAGTAACTATATATTTTATTCTACGCAAAATAAAATAACATGTTTGAAAATCTTCATTACGTTATTGACATGTATGGCCATGTTTAATTTATTTACATTTTATAAAATTCATGAAAATCTTTACAAGCAGAGTTCAAACCTATAACCTGTGGAAATCATCCTGGCGCTCTACAAATTGAGCTCTCGTATCGATACCGTATTAGCTTTCAATCTACATATATTAAAATTTAAATATCATCTTACATTGATAGAATTAAAAAAATATTTAAAAACATGCAATAATATATGTGATTTTACAATGCAAATACAAAGTTAAATAAATAGCTCGGTGAGAAGTCATTTGACCAACACTCGCTAGCGTCAATCATTGTGTACTAAAACAAGAATAGATTCAATGAATTCGATCTGTCTGTCCGTAATTAATATTTCAGTAAAACATAAATATGATTCAGATGTAGCGCTCACTACAATTGCGTAGTCTTTTGAACTGACATATTTATTAACTGGCATTTTGGCTTAAGATTTATACACGTATTAATCTAGGTTGATCTGAGTTATTATTGTTTTAACTGAAGCTCATATAAATTATATATTTATTTATAAATTAGTGTTTTTTTATAATTCTTAGATAACTCCTAACCACGGAATGACTTTAATACATTTTGATAAAATATTCTACAGAAAAAGAGCCAAACATCAAATTCATTTCTAAGTTATTGTAGGTCAAAAAAACGGAATAAACGTCGAAATATTTATTGAAATAAATATTGTAGTTTATATTTTAACTCCCTCTCTAGAGCATTAGATACGAAAGAGTATGATATGTTCGCCAAAATGTCTCCGCCATAGAGCCAAGGGTGTCACATGTAATACAACCATCATATGTCATCTTCTCAAATAGAGAGCTCGGGTGATAAGAACGTTTAAATCGACAGTACGGTATAATAGCACGGTGGTGGTGGTGTTGGTACTCACGCTGCACGTTGAGGAACACGACCTCCTCTCGGGAGCCGTAGTGGTTGTCCGCTCGTATGACGTACTCCCCGCGGTCCTCGAGGCGCGCTCGGTTGATGATGAAGTAGTAGTCGTCTCCCACGTACCTGGAGTAGCACTCGTTGTAATACATTGAGGATTATATATTTATTTCATGTATACAGATTCAGTGTCGGGTCACCAAACACCACATGTACTCCAGGTGGAACAAGCATGCTCTATGACCTACCTCTTCATGTATTTGACGGACTGTCTGAGTTCCCTGTTGTTCTTGGACCAGGTGACTGTGGGCGCGGCCAGTGCGATGATGCGGCAGTACAGCTTCACGGACTGACCCTCGTAGCAGAACGCCGACTGAGGACGGATCACGAACCGAGGAGCGGCCTGGCGACGATCTGTACGGAGGAGGGGAAGATGTTAGCGTTTTGTATTAGACGCGCAAAGTTAGCTATTTAGAAATTGAATAGCAGAGTCTCACCGAACTGTCCGTCGTAGATCTTCCATTTCTCGACGAGCAGCTTGCGTAGCGAGCTGTACTCGCTCAGACGACCGATCGGCAACACGAACGACGACCAGTTCTGTCACAGATAATCATAGATATTAGCAAACATATTAATTAAATTTACCCTAACATACACAGAATAATGTCAGTAGTTCCTCACGTCGTAGCGCGCCCGCAGCCTGTCCCTCATGCGCTCGTAGCGTGCGTTGAGTGCGTGCGTGCGCGCGGCGGAGTCGCCGGCCAGCCAGCGGTGCGCGAGGCACTCGTGCGCCGTCAGACGCTTCCTGAAGGACGAGTTATAGGTTAGGTATGCTTTACAATATATCATATATATTATTTAGAGAACAGTAAGTATTTTTTATACACTTTAGTAATTTGTTAGCCAAAATTTGAGTTTTTAGCCAAAACTGCCTATTTTAGTACGTGACGGTTATTAATTTCTTCTTATTTTGAGTATAATTAATTATAGTTTTTTATCATATTTGGCGCGAGGATCAAATTATAATACATATTCGGAGAAACTTACTCCTTGTTCTTAACGAGAAGTCGTCGTATGAAGTCCTTGGCGTCGTCAGATACGTGCTGGAAGGCCTCTTCGTCGAACTCCCAGTCGCAGGCCTTCACGTTCTTCAAGGTGTCGATGTCGTTGTTACCCGCGAACGGAGAGAGACCGGATAGCCTGAAAAAAATAATAAATTTTAAAAACAATAATAAATATTTCTATGCCTAGTGTTATATTTTTATCCACTTATGGTTATACCTAATTTCAACAAATATTTAGCAACGAGCTTCTATATTTCTTAGGACCCAAAATTTATTATTTACTAATTTATATTTTATTTTAAATTAAAAAAGCTATAAGAAATATAGATTATAGCCATTCTATTTAGTTGTGACTTGAGGGATATTGATACTGGCAACACCGGTCGATCATAAAATGGTTTTTTATAAAAAGCAGCTGCAGGTGTATACTCACAGCACGTACGCCAGTACTCCCACAGCCCACATGTCCGTGTAGAAGCCGACGGGTTCTCTCTCCACTATCTCTGGAGCAGCGAACTCCGCCGTGCCGGTAGAGATCTTCACCACCTCGTTGGGATCCAGCTTGGTGGCCAGACCGAAGTCGATTATCTGTTGAACGAATGATTATTTATTACTGTCATTTACAACTTTATCTGCATTGTAATAAGACACGAACAATTTCATAGAATTCGTACAGTACTATTATATTAAAATTATAACTCATATCAGTTTTTTCATGTTTTCTTAAGAAAATTATAATTTTCCACACCAAAAAGTATCCCATAACTATGTGTCGATTTATATAAAAAGCTATATACTCAATTCCCTAAATTCTGTCAATTAGTTAATGCGTTACACGCTACCAAGAACGGACAAACAAAAAAATACTACTTTACACATCAAAAACTGATAAGTTCGTTCACCTTGACGTCGGTGCCGGTGCGCGTGGTGCACATGACGTTCTCTGGCTTGAGGTCGAGGTGCAGTATGTTCTGGTCGTGCATGTGTCTCACTCCCTCGCACACCTGCCGCATGTAGTGCGCCGCCTCCGCCTCGCTCATGCTGTACCCGGGCTCCGTGATGCGCTCGAACAGCTCCCCGCCCGACAGGCTGCACGAACACTCTTATTAGAAAACACCGACGACGGTAGCACTATTCTGGCCGACTTCATCCAAGCAAAAAAAATATTCGTATTTAGATAGCTTTACCAAAAATGATATTTTCATTTATAAATAACGACAATAACATATAACGAAAATCCCAAAATTCAATACATGGCGGAGCAGTTATTGACCAAAAATTATTTGATTATAACTCACAACTCAAATATCAAGACCATCTCGTCGTCGTCCTCGAAGGCGTCGTGTAGGTTGATGAGTTTCCTGTGGTGCAGCTGGTTCATGATGTCTATCTCCTTCTTGATGAGCTCCTTCTCCATGGCTCCGGCCACGGGTATGAACTTGGCGGCGAAGACGTTCCCGGTGGTGCGCTCCCGACAGCGGTGAACGACCCCGAACGCGCCTGTGCCTACAACAGTATGGGTACCTTATGTGAATTGTGGTTTTTGAGATTTATCATATTTATACCATTTATTTGGGTTATTTTAATCTTAAAGTAAATCTCGAATGCGGAATAACTAGATTTTTTATAAATATTTTACGTCAGAACCTCAAATTTATTATCTGAAATAATTTTATCTGAGTATCAAGGCAGCTTTTTCTATCTAATTATTATTTATTTTATTAATAGTTTTTTTGTGTTTTTTGGTAGAGTATCATTTAGTTTTAGCTGTATAAATACAGTTGTAATTATTTTAGAAAATACGCTAATAATAATAGATTTATAATATATAAATATATTAAATCTCATTATGAAGCGCAAACCGTGCAATAATTTATCTGATGTAATAATTAAATAGGTACTTGTAATAACATAGAATAATAATTGTTTTTATATAGTGCGCATGTTACCGTACAAATATAAAAATAGAATCAATATAATTATCCTAAACTACAAAATATTAATTAGAATGAGGAAAATTATAAGAATCCCGTTTTTTACAACGCGTAAAACTTATTCACTGATTTTCATTTACTATTTATTTTAGAAATATATATAAATAAAACATCTACAGTTATTTTGAATGTTATGTGCTCTAAGCCAATGTCATATAATATAACATAATATATAATATATAAATAGTATGCGTGTGAGAGAGATGCAGAGAGAAAGAGATGCACTACATCTATCACACACAGACCTCCGGGGGGTTTCCGTTTCGCTCTCACGAAGTCACCTGCGAAATTCGACACTGTTTCAATGAAATTAAGGTCTACTATTGAACGGATACTGTTAGTCGGTTAAGTCTATTTCTCAAGCAACTTCGTAAGTTTAGTTCTACGCTTTACTATCATGCTTTTTATGTATATGTAATTTAGAGACGATTTAATTTGATTTATTTATATTTTTTATAATTTATTTTTTTAATGATATATTTCTTAAATAAAATTTTAGAACCTTAACATGTATTTTATGACGGTATTTTGGAGTTATGTTAAAACCAAACTTCTAATTATTTACCTTATTATTATAAAATACTATATTAATTACTTTTTTATCACTACGTCCATCCGTGTTGTTTAAAGTTATATCTAAGTGCTTACATTCCGTTTTAATATTAACTTACCTTTCTATTTGTTCCAAAATTTGCATGCACAAAAATAATAACACTTATAAGTCATTTTTCATATCATAAAGTGATACCATTATTTTAACCCTTAATTTACTTTAATGTATATAACCATGAAGCATTTATAACAAAAATATAAAGTAAATTTAAATAGAAATATATATATATATATATATATATATATATATATATATATATATATATATAACTTTTATATTACTCAAAAAAATCTGCAATAATTTGAAGTCTAAAAATATTATCATCTAAATTCTGAAAACCTATCACTCTCCCTTTTAATTGCATCAAAAATAAATTGCACCATACATGTCATAATCATAACAATACTAAAGGCACCCTCACACTTGCTCGGAGCAGTAAAGGCCGCCCCACACTTACCAATCTCCTCCAGTATGTCGTACTTGTCGTAGACGGAGCACGTCCTTATATCCACTGGCTGAGGCACGTATTTGCTGTATATATCGAAGACGTAGCTGTCGTAGTCCTTCACTGGACCGTGATCGGCGTTACTGCGGATACGCTTGCCGGTTTCATCAACTGAAATAAATATTTATGTGAAACTAACTATATATAACGTCTCGTAGGGATTTCGAACGAATACTAATTTATTAAAACTTCACAAACCTGGGTATTCCTTCTTCTTGAACTCCTTCTTGACGATGGCCTTGGTCTGCACGAGGCTGGTGGGCTCGCTGGGTTCTGAGCGGCCGTAAATGTTCTCGGCGTACACTCGGAACTCGTACTGCTTGCCCGGGACCAGCCCCGTGATGGCCATGGTTGTGAACCTGGGGGTAAAAGTTGTCAATCAATAATGGTTGATATATGATGAGAAAGAACTATTAAAAAAAAGAAAAGAAATGGAAAAATATTTTTATTACCTTTAGTTTAAAATAGGAATATATATATAAAAAAATATATTCTTACCTAGTATTGCCAACCCTAATCCAGCTGGACATAGGGTGTTCTCTCTTCTCCACCAGGTAGTTGGTGATGTCTGACCCACCGTCCCACACTGGTGCCTTCCAGGAGAGTGCCAGTGACTCCACGCCGATGTTATCCACCGCTGGGAAGCGTGGTGGGTCGGGACGGTCTGGGAAATTTATTACATAGTAATAAAGCTTCAAACGAAGAATTCATCTATGAATGTGGTTTTGTTCGGCCGCGGCTCGAAATTTGCCAAATGTATGTTAAATTTTTAAAATAAGTTGAGTTATTTAAAATATATAAATTCAATATTCTTTTTGGTAACACTATACCTCGTCAACGGACAAGAAAAAACAAAGAAATTTGGTTGACAAATAGAATACAAATAAGGGCACTTAATTTTTTTGTCAATATAGACACAGACAGAAAATATTTCAGTTACCACTGATCTCGATGTTGATGGTGGCGGAGTCCTGTCCCAGCTCGTTCTCTGCGGAAATCCTGTAGGGACCGGAGTCCAATTTGCTGGCGTCGCGGATGGTCAATATCGCATGACGCTCTGTGACAAGTGAAGATTTTGTTTTAAAATATATACAGTACTATAATAAATATTTTTGTAGTCTCCTTAAGGTTGAGTTATTAATAGTAAAGATTCCATTCAAATCCTCACCTTTCCTCTCAACGTGATAATGGAGTCCAGATTCGATGGTCTCCCCCTCCCTCACCCACGTGATCTTGGGCACGGGGTGTCCAGTGAAGGGTATCTTAATAACCACGTTCTCTCCCTTGTCGAAGTAGGCCGTGTCGCGGAATCGAGGCGGCACGTTCAGTTTTGGTGCAGCTGGGAGATTGGTTGAATATTAATTAAATTAAGTTAAAGTATAAGACCTTATTATTAGGCAAAATATATAGTTTTTCTTTTATCTCATCGTTCACAAATTTAGTTTGTGATTATATTTCAAAACAATTAGAAGTAGTTAATGTACAGTGTAAGTTTAATCTCTGTGAATATACAAATAGGCCTCACTCATAATGAGCAGCTCAGCCCTGGTGCTCTTGACGCCCGCCTTGTTGACAGCCCTGCACACGTACTCGTCCGCGTCCTCTCCGAACACGTCCATGACCGTCAGGAAGTGGTTGTCTCCCTCGCTCCAGATGCGGTGTCGGGGTCCGTTCGTTATCTCACGGGCGCCTGGGGATTATATTTCATAAAAATTTCGTCGGTCAAATGGTTCAAATTTGATTGTCCACAAGTGACAACGATCGAATCCTAGCTGGATGTTTTTGTGGGATGTTGTTTAGCGAAAATTTTTTTTCCGAAGGGCAAGAATTCTTTTTCCCGGACTTTGCTGCCATAGATATATTCTCACTCAAAGTACTCACCCTTATACCACGAAATGACCGGTCGCGGTACACCGGTGATGGTGCACGTGAACTTAGCGTTGTGGTTCTGGATGCAGTTGGCATTGCGGAGGGGTTTCACTATCTCGGGCGGGGTGGCGGCTGGTGGAGAATGCATGACAATTAAAATCAAATTAACTCAATTAGTACTTTAATAACAAATAATATAATTGTATATATAATAAATATATTTTTAGGAATAGCTAAAATGATGTTCAAGCCATAAGCACTCACCTTTCGGGTCCACGGCCTTGACCTGTTGGCTGTTGGTGCTGGGCGGGGAAGCACCGGCCTCGTTCTGCGCCACGACGCGGAACTCGTACTGGCGACCCTCGATGAGATTGGCGCAGTTCAGCTGTGAGGGCACACACAGCGTCGGGTTCACGCGCTGCCAGCTGGACGAACCCACCTCGCGCTTGTCGACCCAATAACCTGCATGATATGGAGGATTATACAATCGTCACCATCATCACCAGACTATCTGTTTCATCCTTAGGTGTTGGCGAACGATTTGGTTAGGTGAAAATAAAGAGGGAATGTATATTCTTTGTTATACTTGATCTATATACCTTGTATTCTGGAGCCTCCATCGCTCTCGGGTTTGTCCCATTGGAGGTGAACGAAGTGTCCTCCCACCTCCACGATCTTGGGGACGCCGGGGGCAGAGGGTGGGTCGAATGGCAGTTTGGCCTAGAGAAAATGTTTTATAATTTATTCATGGAATATCAAGTACTTATATTTTAAATAAATATACGATTAAACCTACCTTAATCGGATTAACACCTTCCAATCCAGGTCCAACGCCGTTGTCATTAGCGGCATGAATTCTGAAGTTATATTCCTGGCCCTCAGTCAGACCATGCACTGTAAACTTAGTCTCCCGAACTGAGGATGCGATGGTGATCCAGGTGGTACCGGACATATCCATCCTCTCCACAACGTAGTGGGTGACAGGTAAGCCTCCGTCATATGTGGGTGGTTTCCAAGCTAGGGTGCACGTATGTCTGGTGATGTCTGTGGCCTCTAGGGGACCTTGAGGAGGTCCAGGCAAGCCGGTCACGGTTACACTGAAGGTGTCCGAGATTTCACCCGAATTGTTCTTGATCGTTAACTTGTAGGTTCCTAAAAAGAGTGTATAACAAATTATTTATTTGACAAAATACAAAAATTACGTTACGTTGGTATTTTTTACCAAACTCACCCATATCATCCTTAGAGATGTCCTTAATAAAGATCAGTATATAATCATCGAACACGGTAAATTTGAAATGAGGCGACTCCCCAAGTTTGTGACCGTCCCTGGAAATGGTGACGTCTGCGGGCTGGTCTCCGGTGTACAAGATCTTGATCTTTGTATTGTCGTGCTCCGGGAGGTGCAGATCGCCCGGCATGCGGATGATGCGAGGTGGATCTGGAGGAGAGGGAAATTGTTGTATAGTTTGCACATTCATTCGAAGTTATGTAAAATTTATCAATATACTGACTTCCAATCTTAAGATGCGCGGTGCAGTAGATGTGTCCCAAGCTGTTGCTGGCTTCACAACTGTAATCGCCTTCGTCGGCCTCGGTGGCTTCCAGAATGTTAAGCTTAAGGGTGCCTTCTCGAGACTCCGCAATGAATCTGTATTGTGGATTTAATATTATTTTAATCAATTTATATTTTGCTGGTAACAAATCATATGAACGGGGTAGTATCCACTTTGGCTTATAGGGTTGTTACATGCATCATAATATAACTCTAATGTTACTAGCCTCGTTCCCAGGACAATCTCCCGTCCGTTCTTCATCCAGCGGCCGGTGGGCACGGGGCTCCCGGACGCCACGCACTGCAGGGTGTAGGGTCGACCCAGGGGCACGCACACGGTAGGCGGCATCTGTTTAAGCCATTCGGGCTTCGCCCCTCCAACCTCCTCGCCCGTGCGGACCGGGGTCGTGCAGGTCGACGGCTCGGATTTGCCTGAATCGTATATTATTAATATTAGTATTATTAAATATAGCTTAAATAAGTCTTAACTCTTGTACTGTTTTTAATATTTGAAGATGATAGTATCCATATTTACCAAAACTTTTAGCTATTATTTTTTAACTTTTTATTCAGGAATTGGCTGAACATGAATAACCAAATTTATACAATTTTAACTTCATATTGCATTTTAAGCACTGACTAGACGTTATTGACGATCCGAAAAATGATAAAACACAGAATATAACGTAATCAAATAATGATTCTGTAATCACCGGCAGAGTTGACGGCGATGATTCTGAACTCGTAGTCCAGTCTCTCCCCGAGGCCGAGCGCGGTGTAGCTGGTGTCCAGCACGCCGTAGTCGTTGCACTTGAGCCACACTGAGCCACCCACTTCGCGACGCTCGATGATGTAGCCCGAGATACGAGAGCCTGGGATTGGTAAATTATATCATGTAAAATAAATAACGAGCTCCTCGATACGGGCGAGACTCGAACCTGTGACCTCTTTTTTACCTGTGACTGGTTTGTGTCGTCGTTGGCTTGTTCAATTTAACATATTATATTTGATAGTTTTTTATTGGAAGAATGCCGAAGAAATGTTATTATTAATTAATTTTAAAGAATTACATAGGGAATTAAAGAAATATGAATCATGTTGTTTCTAATAACATAAATGAATAGTGACAGGGTGACCGCTAACACGAGGTAATTATAGACGGAAGGTTTTTATTCTATTCCCGCTGCAAATATGTATAACAAATTTAAACCTAATGCCTAATATAGTATACTCGAGTACAATCTCGAGACTTCTGACATTCTTGACATGTTCCAAAATATTTTAATTTATATTTATGATTGTAGTTGCACGAGGCCACGTACTGCTTCTAGACTAAGATCGTATACAATGTCTATAATAATTATAGTATTGTCTTTACCTCCGTCGCTGGCGGGTGCGTCCCAGGCGAGATCGACGTAGTGTCCGCCCACCCGCAGCACGCGCGGGCTGCGCGGGGGGGAGGGGGGAGCGGCGCGCGCGCGCACGCGGAACGGCGGCGACGACGGCGAGTACTTGCTGAAGCCGGCCGCGTTCTTGGCGCGCACGCGGAACTCGTACTCGTGACCGGGCTCCAGGTTGTATGCCTGCGGAGAGAGAGATATTTGAAGAATGCCTCCGTGATATATCTTTTTTTTTCTTACATACGAATTTTGTCGGAAACGTTTCGTCATATTTTGTTTATTTGACATGGATTAATTCCCAATTGGGAATAGAGTACAAATAAATATCTAAGCGACTTTATATCGGTAATGAACGTATATAACTATCGATTTAATATAAATTAAAAAAAGAATGAATCCGTACCTGGTAATTGCAATCCTTGACGAGGTAGTCTGCGGCGCTCCAGACGTTATCCTGCACGTCTCTGAACTCCACCCTGTAGCCCTGTATCCTGGCGCCGCCGTCGGAGCGCGGTCGGTCCCACACCACGGTACCGCTGGAGCCGTCCCAATCCGTGACTCGTGGCATGCCCGGGGCGTCGGGGATCGTGAACGGGAACTGGACGAGTAAACAATATTGGTTTAAAAATCTAAGCCTGTATAAAGTTAAAGCATATCATATTTTTTATTTGGACAGACTAAAATTTTTAGAGGCCCGTGACTCATCCTTAAACCCAGAATCAGAAAAAAAAATCTTACAAAAAATTGCCATAATGTTGCACGTACTTACTACATAAATATGATATATGCAAATAATAATATTCTTTCACGAGATCGTTCATTGATTCTCAAAGTCCGATAATGTAACTCCTTTTTGTAGTGCATGCGAACAAAATCGTATGGCAATAGAGAATAGCAACGACTAATAAAATTTAAAACTGACGTCACTAAAACTATACTAATTGTTATATAAGTTTCCAGTACGAGTTTATTGATTAAGCAAAAAGTTTGTCTGACTTTGTGTAACTAAATCTCACCTTGGCAGTGATAGAATCATCCATGGTCAATGGGTCGGAGACACCGTACTGGTTCTCGGCGCGTACCCTGAACGTGTATTTCTTGTTAGGTTCCAGACCCATGACGTTATAGTGGCAGTTCCTCACGAACGAAGATATCTTTGACCAAACCTGAACAGATATATTTTAACATAATTATACGTATGTCAATAGTGTCGACGGTATGTTTCGGAAATGCTTAATAGATATAATTAGGTACATAACTCAAGTCTCAGGAATTACTAAATTTAAATGCAACTTACTCCAGTGTTATCCATTTTCTCAACAATATAGTTGGTGATGGGTGAACCGCCGTCATCTAGCGGTGGTTTCCAAGATAACGTACATGTGTCTGGAGTGATGTCTGTCGCGTCCAACGGTCCTACTGGTGGAGTAGGCCTGTCTACTACTAGAACCTGCAAATAAAAAAAAAATTATATATATTTTTTATTCACCAGTAAAGAGTCTTGGTATTATTAACAAACTTACCCTGCAAGTTCCACTGTCAGATCCTTCGCTGTTAAGAAGCTGTATAGTGTAAGAGCCGGTGTCTGAGCGCTTGGCGCAAGAGTTGAGGAACACCGTGTCAATGTCGGAGTTCACGAATCGGATACGGGTATCCGGGAACACCTCCTCGTTGTTTATTATCCATGACACCTGAAAAAGTAATATATATTTTGTAATTATTTAATTTAAAGTCAGTCTTATAAATCATATTTACACTTTATACCAATGTTTATAAACAGCTTATAAAATGGTAACCGAGATGTTATATATAAATTTAGAGCATAATCTTAAACCACGAAAGTCTTAGATTAGGGGTCTACTACGTCCTGTATAAATAACTTGTATCAAAATAACCCACCTTCGGTCTGGGGTTGGCAGTGAAGGGCACGGTGATCTTGATCTCCTCCCCGGCGATGACGGTGACGTCCCTGAGGCTAAGGTCGCTGGTGATGCGAGGTGCGTGAGGCGGCGCGCAGGCGCGTATGGCGTCTGAGCTCTGCGACCACGGACCCGCGCCTGCCGCATTCACCGCCGACACGCGGAACTCGTATTCGTGGTTCTCGATTAGACCCGACACCTTGTACGTCGTGTCAGGGATGTAGGCGTGCGACGCCTTCGTCCACTTGTCCTCCGTGAGCAGTCTCTTTTCGAGGATGTAGCCGGTGATGGGCGACCCTCCATCGTGACGTGGTTTCGCCCAAGTAACCGTGATAGAAGATTCCGTCGTTTCGACCGATCTGGGTGCTCCCGGTGCTCCGGGCGGATCGAACGGATGTCTCGCTCTGATCGGCTCGGTAGTCTGGGCTGGATCGGATTGCCCGTATTGGTTCTCGGCCGAGACTCTGAACTCGTAGCTCTTTCCAACGGTCAGGTTCTTAACGCGAAGGAACGGAGTCGTGACGTAACCAGACACCTTGGTCCAGTTTGGTGTGCGAGCTTCACGTTTCTCCACGACGTAGTTTGTGATTTCTCCGCCACCGTTATCTTTTGGTGGATTCCAGTACAGCGTGAGAGCTTCTCCTTCAAATTCATCCGCACGTAAGTTTTCTGGTTTGCCAGGTCTGTCGAGTACGCGGACGTTAATAGTAGCCGTATCGTAACCGGATGGGTTGCGAAGCTGCAAACGATGTTGTCCACCATCTGACCTTTTTGCATTCTTTACGACAAGAGATGCAGAATCTGGTGTGATCTTTTGGAATATCCTTGAGTCGCGATCAACATCGAGCAATTTGTCATCAGCAAACCATGAAGCAGTTGGTTCTGGGAATCCAATATAAGGAACATGGATGGAAAAATCTTCGCCCGCACGGACGGTTATATCGCGTACTCCTCCAAGATCCATGCAAGGCTTATTAGGTTGTTCAGCGATTGTTATATCAGCAGTTGGTTTGCTAGGTTCAGAATTACCCATTTCATTGACAGCAATGATTCTGAACTGATATTCCTCACCTTCCTTAAGTTTTGGGACAGTATGAACCAGGCTCGGAATAGGTACATCGTTGACATCCTTCCAGTCTTTATCGCCTTTAGCTTTTTGTTGGATGATGTAACCCTTAATTTTAGCGCCACCATCGCTCTTAGGCGGTCTCCAGGACAATGTAACTGAGTCCTTAGTGATCCTGTCTGGTTTAGGTGCTTCTGGTGCGCTTGGCTTAAGTCTCTGTGTCTGAGCTGTAATAGGCTCAGTAGGTTTGCTAGGTTTACCTGGACCAGCTTCATTAACAGCGATCACTCTGAATTCATATCGGTTTCCTTCACGCAAATCTTGGACAGTGTAGCATGTATTTGGTGTTGGGTAGTTGTTAACCTTTACCCATTCACCACCACGTTCTCTCTTTTCAACATAATAACCAGTAACCGGTTTGCCACCGCTGTTTGCGGGTGGTTCCCATTCAAGAGAACAGCTATTGGAGCTGTAACCAGTTATTTTTGGAGTGTCTGGTGCATCTGGTGGATCGAATGGTGATTTAGCAATAATAGGCTTGCTTTCTAACGGTTCTGAGACGCCATATAAGTTCTCAGCACGAACTCTAAATACGTATTTCTTGCCCTCGGTCAGGTTCTTTACAGTGAAGGAACATTTAGGGCAGAATCCAGCGACAGTTCGCCAGTCGTTAATGCCAAATTCAGCAACTTCAACAACGTATCCAGTAATTTCACTTCCACCATCGTCTGTCGGCGGTTGCCAAGTAAGGCTCATAGCGTCATGAGTAACCGGAGTGCATACAAGTGGGCCTCTAGGTATTCCAGGCTTGTCCACCACAATAACTTCAATATCAGCAGAATCCTTTCCATGTTCATTACTCGCAGTAATTGTGTACTTGCCAGCATCATCTCTAGTTGATTTCTCAATGCTAAGTTTGGTCTCCTCAGATTTAGTTTCTGCTGAGATTCTATGAGAAGGCACAATCGGAATTGTTCCCTTAGACCAGGATATGGCTGGTGTTGGTGCACCAGAAATTGGAATGTTTATGTTAATAGGCTCACCAGCTCTGACCTTGATTTTACGGCCAATAAGGTGATCTAACCAAAGTTTCGGTTTCTCCTTCATGGGTTTGGCGATAAATACATTTGATGGATCAGAAGGCTGTCCAGGGCCAGCAGCATTTACAGCCGACACCCTGTATTCGTATTGGTGACCTTCTTGTACCCTGTCGTCGTTATATTCATTAAGCCTAATTGGTTCTCTATTCATCTTTATCCAGCGGCCGGTTGCCTTGTCACGTCTCTCAATATCATATCCAAGAATACTTGACCCTCCATTGGAGATGGGTGAAGACCATTTGATCTGAATGTGGTCTTTGTCTGCAGATACAAGTTCTGGCTTGCCTGGTTTTCCAGGAACTGTATATTGGTTCTTAGCAACAATCGCTTTGTCTGTTACTAGCGGTTCAGATCGTCCTTGTAAATTCTCTGCGAATACTCTAAACTCATACTTTGTACCCTCAGACAGACGCGGTACAGTCGCGTGGTTGTACTTCGGGTTTATGTAAGTAACAGCCGGTACCCAGCCACCGCCGTGAGTTAAATCACGCTTCTCAATAACGTATCCCGTAAGTTCACTGCCGCCGTTATCCTTTGGTGGTTTCCATGATAACGTGACAGATTGGGCAGTTATTTCTTCATATGCAAATGGTGGTTGTGGTGGTCCAGGAACATCAAGAACTATTAAGTCAAAGCTACCTTCATCAGATCCAGAGTCATTCTTAAGTGACAAATTATATTTGCCGGCGTCTGATCGCTTGCAGTTGACGGTGTGAACAATCGTGTGATGACCCACTGAAGTCACAGTAGTTCTCTCATTGGTAACAACTGGTTTGCCATCACACGTCCATTTGACTTCTGGGAAAGGTTCTCCAATGAAATCGACATCAAAATGGAAGATTAAGCCAGCCTTAATACGGACTTCTTTAAGAGGTGTAATGATCTTAGGTGCGACGAACCTATCCTTCGCTGTGATAATATCAGATGGTTCGCTTGGTTCAGATTGTCCGGCCTGGTTGACTGCAATAACACGGAACTCGTAATCTTGACCTTCAACGAGATCAGGAATTGTTGCTTTAGTCTGGCTTGGTGGAACGTGAGCTGCATTAACCCAGTACGGGCTACCCTTTTCTTTCTTTTGAATAATGTATCCTGTGATGGGAGCTCCTCCATCAGTCTTGGGCGCAGTCCATTTCAAGTCAACGTGGTTCTTGCTCCAATCTGTAGCTTCAGGTTTACCTGGTGCCGATGGTTCATCGAATTCATTCTTCGCTACAATAGCGCGATCAAGTTCTAAAGGCTCAGATTGACCGATGGAGTTAACTGCGCTTACTCTGAATAAATATTCCTTCATATGGATAAGTCTAGTCACTTGATGCGATAGGAATGTGCTCATACCAGCATCTGACCATGTACCCCTGGTCAGGTCCATTTTCTCGATTACGTAGTGTAAGATAGGAGATCCACCATCATCCAAAGGTACTTTCCAAGACAACGAGCAAGAATCTTTTGTTATATCAGACACAATCAAAGGTTTTTCTGGTCTAGAGGGTTTGTCAAGAACTGTCACTTGAGCACTGGCAGAGCATACACCAAGATCGTTCTTAAGGGTAAGCTTATAAACGCCTCCATCAGCTCTAACAGAGAAAGGTATGTCGAGTATAACTCTGTTGTGCAATACTTGTACGTCAATTCTATCCGATGGGTGCACTAATTTACCATTTATCTGCCATTCCACTGTTGGTTTCGGGGATGCTTCTATCGGTATCTCGTACTGTATTCTCTGTCCAGCTTTAACCGTCTTATCAGCAAGCAGCATTTTATCAAAGGTTGGCACACAAAATCTAGCTTTAGCCACTTGAGGTGTGGAAGCATCAGATGGTTCACCGTTACCAGCCTTATTGACTGCAATGACTCTGAATTCATACTCCTCTCCTTCTTGAAGACCAGAAACTGTTGCTGTTGTTTGATTTCCTGGTACTGTGGCAGCCAATTCCCATGGTCCGTACTTCTTTTTGGCCTCGATGATGTAACCAGTAATAGGTGATCCGCCGTCCTTCTTTGGTGGTACCCATTCCAAATCCATGTGATCCTTGTCCCAGTCCTTAACAACTGGCGTGCCAGGTTTGTCTGGGGTTCCGTAGGGGTCCTTGGCAGTGATAGGTTCGTGGCCAACGAGGGGTTGCGATTCACCGTGTTTGTTAACAGCGCGAACACGGAAGTTGTAATCGTGGCCTTCAATCAGATGGTCAATACGGATGTTGCATCCTTGGACTTCTCCAGCCGGGATCCAGCGTAGATTCTCTTGGTCCATCTTTTCAACGACGTAATGACTGATTTCACTTCCACCGTCGTCTTTAGGCGGCCTCCATCTAAGTGTGCAGCCAGACTTGGTGATGTCGTCCGCACGCAGCGGGCCTTCTGGCGGTAACGGTACGTCCATTACTAATATCTTAACAGTAGCTGTATCGGTTCCATTAATATTCTTCGCTTTGAGGGTGTAGGTGCCGGTATCGGCACGTTTGGCATCAATAACCCTGATCTTAGTGGAGTGAGTATCACTAACAACCTTAATCCTATCGGTGTTGAGAACAAGGTTATCTCCATGTAGCCACTCCTTAGTGGGCGTTGGTTCACCTGCCACCGGTACATCCAGCTCGAAGTTCTGTCCGACCTTGATTTTAATGTCGAACATGAAGTTCCTGTCAATCTTGGGCGCCAGGTTCTTAGGTCTGGCAAGGTGAGGGGCGGTTCCGTCACTGGGAACTCCCTTGCCGGCCTTGTTGACCGCGCGGACGCGAAACTCATATGTATTACCCTCGATGAGGTCCGGTACTTTACCAGATGTAACGTCTCCTTCGATCTGTAGAAATAAAACATACAAAATTAAAAATAGCCGAATACATTTTGATCATAGCTTCTTCTATATAATATTGTAATATATATTTTTAAAAAATAAGGTGTCATCTAAACAAACCTGAGCACACTCCTCCCAGTCAGGCGCGAACCTGTCCTTCTTTTCAATAACATATCCAGTGATGGGAGCTCCACCGTCCGTCTCTGGGCGAGTCCATTCCAATTCCACGAAGTCCTTGTCGAAGTCCCTGATCTTGGGCGTACCGGGCTTGCCCGCCACGTCGAAGGGATTCTTGGCTTCCGTAGCGTGGGGAGTCGTTAAGGGCTCAGATTTCCCTTGCCTATTAACCGCTCGGACCCTGAACTTGTACTTATGTCCAGGAGTCAAGCCGTCTACCGCCAAATTAGTTTGAGGTCCGTCAGTCTCTCCCGCCTGGACCCATCGGCCAGTGGCTTCGTCCATACGTTCTACAATGTACTTGTCTATGGGCTGTCCGCCATCATCAGCTGGTGGATTCCAGGATAGCTTGGCACCGTTGGCGTGAACGTCGGAAACCTTAAAAAAAATATAATCATTAAATATTTCGAATAATTCTTCAACTATAACAAATCTAAAAGAAAAACAAAACAAACCTTAAGCGGTCCTCCCGGTGGACTGGGCACGCTAAGCACGATGACCTCGACTTCAGCCACATCTTTTCCATTGCTGTTCTCAGCAGTAATGGTGTATCTTCCGCTATCAGACCTAGTGGCGGCCTTGCAGTTAAGCTTGGTATTATAGTCAGAATGCTGGACTTTGAGGTCCCCGCTGGACTTTACCTCACGCTTACTCAAGAACCATTTCGTCTCTGGCATCGGTTCTCCGGATACCTGAGAAAAGGTAGCGATTAATATATTACAAATATGATACTATACAAGTTGTTTTATACAAGATGTCATGACTTAAAAACAGTTCTCACCTTAACATCGAACGCGAACTTCTGTCCGACCTTGATCTTAATATCGATGAGATTGGTTCTGTCGATCTTGGGCGCCAAATTCCTGGGCTTGGCGACGATGGGATGCGTGCTGTCACTGGATTCGCCCGGACCAGCTTTGTTCACAGCGCGGACTCTGTACAACAATATATTTTTTAATTACAAACTAGATATTGATATATTTTTATAAATTATAAGCCATTTAAAGTTTAAAAAAAAATTCTCATTGCAATAAAGAATACTGACCGGAATTCATAAGTCTGTCCCTCCACGAGATCCGGAACAGTACACGTGGTCTTATCAGCGGGTACTTCGAGCGCCTTCTCCCAGTTCCCGAACTTATCCTTCTTCTCAATAATGTATCCCTCGACGGGAGCACCACCGTCCTCCCTGGGCGGGGTCCACTTCAGGTCCACGTGGTCCTTGTCCCAGTCCGTCACTGATGGAGTGCCTGGTGCACCTGTAAAATAGGAAATTTACTATTATTGACTTTTACCCGTGATCACACACACGTGGCTAAATTTTTAGAAATTAATATTATTTTCACAATAAGACAACCTATAAGATAGTCCTTATCTTATAAGATGAATTTGAAAATAAACTATAACCACATCATATGTCATTAAAATAAACCCAAATATAATAAAAATACTTTACTGAAAATTATTTCAGCATCGCGGACATAACACGTTATTTCTTTAAAAACCAAATCACAGTTATGTGGGTTTCAGCAATCAGTACTTACCGGGTTCATCAAACGGATTCTTAGCGACCACGGTGTCGTCAGACACAAGCGGTTCGCTCTCTCCCTCCGCGTTGACTGCACTCACACGGAACTTGTACTCCTTGCCGGGAGTCAGACCAGTCACCTCGCACTCTGTAATAAAATATCGTCTATAGTCTCAAATATGTCTGCCATCTATGTCTATCATCATTATTTATATTTATCTGTTAAGTTAGTTAAGTTAATAATAGATATGTTTTTTGCTTAGATAGTTAAAAATCGGTATTATTATTTTATCATATTTTTTTAAATACAGATCGTCTGTAAGTGGATACGCTAACACTCGAGCGTTATGTTTCAAACTGCAAATTCAATAATAATGTTCCATTAATTTAATAGTAATGTTCTCACTGGGCTCGTTGGACCGTCCAGCCGGCAGCCAGCAGCCACTGTCTGTGTCCAGTTTCTCCACCTGGTAGTACTGGACGGGCGAGCCGCCGTCGTCGCGGGGACGCTTCCACTTCAGTGTGCAGCCCTCTTTGTGCACGTCGGAGATCTAGGGAACGTATTTTACAGATTAAAAAAGTGTTAAAAACCGTTTATTACGAATTAAGTAAATGCTTTACTACAGTTTAGTAAGCCTATTGGGTAATTTATTGCATCTTGAAGTACTCTGCAAGCACTGACTTTTCTAATAAAAATTTTCAGACGTAATATTAAAGTCTGAGTACCGAATTTCGAACGTGAAAAAAGGAACCTGAAGAATTCCCCAAGAAAATCTACGACCAACTTGTAAAATACTGTGTTAATGATCTATATATATATACATATGTGATATCAATTAATCTAAATAAAAAAGGTTTCAATCTTTTGTATTAAAATATGTATACTAACAAATTAAAGTATTTGTTCTTCTAATAGCTTATATTCTGACATGAAGACGACAATCTGATGTAAGTATCACCTGAATGGGTCCTTCGGGCTTCATAGGCTTGTCAGTGACCAGCACATTGATGGTGACGGTGTCCTTGCCGCTGGAGTTAACGGCCGTCACTGTGTACTCGCCGGAATCGTCTCGTCGCACTGGTCGGACGGCCAGCTTGGTGAAGTAGTCGGGACTGTCGATGGTCACCGCCTTGGAAGGACGGAGTGGCATGTTCTGGTACCTAGAAATACATATGACGTGGTTTCATTTTGATGTCTTTACATAATTGCAAAGGTAATAATACCTTTCCTTTGATAACATGTACCAACCATTCTTCAAGTTTTCACTTAAATTCAAGGAAAATAGAACAAAAATTCAACACCAGAAGGCTTTAAATCTGGGGTAAGCCTAGATTTAAGTTTTTACTAAGTAGGATAACATGACTACAGACCATAAGAAATGCTTTAAAGGTTTGCTTTACTGTACCTCCATTCAACCGCCGGGGCTGGTTCTCCTGTGATTACCGCCTCCAGTTTGAGCGAGGATCCAGCGGACAGTGTCACGTCCCTCAGGTGTCTGCGGTCTATCTTCGGAGCCAGGAAACGCGGCTTGGCCACGAAGTTCTTACTGGCATCCGAAGGTTTGCTCTGACCGGCCTTGTTAATCGCTACCACGCGGAATTGGTATTCGTTGCCTTCGATTAAACTGTGAGATAGTCATTAAATTAGTAATGTATTAAAAATATAACTATTTTTCATTCAGTGAATCAAGGTCATATTGAAGTGGTCTTACCCATTGACAGTGGCGGAGGGAGTGGGCGTGTGTGTCTCCACCGCCTTTTCCCACAGCGGACTGTACTTGTCTTTCCTCTCGATGATGTAACCTATGATGGGTGATCCACCATCTGATAGTGGGGGTTCCCACTTGAGGTCCACGTGTGTAGCCGACCAGTCGTCCGGTACTGGCGCCGACGGAGCTTCAGGGACGGCTGTTGATAATATGAATTATCATAGTTATAAATATATAGTATGTAGTATTATATAGTCCTTGCAAAGGTCCGGCAGTACTTCACACCGGGACAACTTCTAATATTATATAAGGCACAGATCCGGTCGTGTGTGGAGTACTGTGGCCATTTAAAGGCCGGTGCCGCAAAATATCATTTTGCAGTTCTAGACACAATTGAGAGGCGAGCAAAGAGGCTAAATGGCGACCCTGAACTAGTGGAAGAAAATCTTCATAGCCTCGAACATAGATGTACAGTTGCCAGCCTCTCAGTATTCTATAGGATACATTTTGGTGAGTGTGCGCCAGAATTACATGAACTAATTCCCCCATCCCCCTTCCATCACCGGACGTTCCGACGCACGGCGAGCATCCATCCTTTTGTAGTAGACGCATCTCATGTCCGAACGAAGGGCTACGCTTCTTCTTTTTTTAATCGAACAGGGAAGGTGTGGAACAACTTGCCTGCGTCGGTATTTCCGTCCGAGTACAATGTGGGTGTCTTCAAGGCAAGAGTGAATAGGCTTTTACTACGTTGATGCGCTTTACCACCAACGACTACATTTCCACTTCCCATCAGGTGGAATGTAGTCAAACGTCAACTTAGTTTAGTATAAAAAAAATGGAGTAGTAATACTCACTAAACGGATCCTTAGCTACAATAGATCCGAAGGTCTCCAAGGGCTCCGATTCGCCTTCCTTGTTGATGGCCTTCACCCGGAACTTGTATTCGTGGCCCGGAATTAAACCGTCGACCTGGTAAGAGGATAAGTATTAAAAAAAGTGTCTACTTATCAACTCTAATAACTAATTTAGATAGGAACAAACAAATACACAATTATTTTTTTTTTGTCTTGACTCTGCTGTTTGCCTATTGCCTATTGGCTATATATTGGCTATTGGCTGGCTATATATTGGCTATTGCCTATTGGCTGTTACAGCGTCACCGGAAAACAAATACACAAGTTTTTTTTTATCTTAGCAAGTACCTCCATTTCCGGCACATTGCCCAGCGTCTTCCCCACGGGCATCCAGGCTCCTGTCTCTGGGTCGTACTTCTCGACCAGGTAGGCCTCGATGGGCTCGCCACCGTCGTCTTTAGGCCTCTTCCATTTAAGCGTGCATCCGTCTTTATGTATATCCGAGACCTCGAGCGGTCCTTCCGGCTTATCCGGCTTGGCTTTAGGAAAAAAAATATAAATAAGTTAATACTTGTTGTTGTTTTTTTATTCCATACTGGAAACCTACCGCTTATTAGCTCTATAGGCAATGACCTGACGTCATAAGTTAATTGGTATAGATAACAATTCTGACTCACAAATGACAGTGATATCCAGCTCGGCCGTGTCGCTGCCATACTTGTTGATGGCCTGTATCTTGTACACGCCCGCGTCCTTGCGTCGGGGACTTGAATGCTGGAACTTGCTCAAGTACGGCACGTTCACCACTGAGGCATAGAGAAGTATAACTTATTATTATTATTTATGCAGGTTAGATTCAGAATGATAATGGAAGAAACGCAACTTCTTTTTCACTATAGAAATTTTCGTTATAAGTTTTATGTTTAATTTATGATCTTATACTTATAAAATAAGTATGATACGTACATTTCAGTCCAGCACCGCTGCTAACACTCTTGCCATTAAGCGCCCAAGTGACTTCAGGTGCTGGTTCTCCAGTAACTTTGACGTCAAGAGAGATAGGCTCTCCTTCACGCACCTTGATTGGACGCAGGTTGCGACGGTCGATCTTAGGAGCCACTGCAGTAAAGAATATATACATTTATATAAATTAAATATATCCTGCGATTTCAGCCACTTTCAAGGGTTTATAGGAAATCTAACAGCCTCCTGTATATGTTTATATGGCACAAGAGTTTGAATCACGACAACTCACGTCTCCTGGGTTTACACGTTACGCTCTTGCTGGCGTCGCTGGGCTCCCCAGGACCAGCCTCGTTGACGGCTCGCACTCGGAACTCGTACTCTGTACCCTCATCCAGGTTGGGTACAGTGGCCTTTTCGTTGTCGTTAGGACCCACCTGGAGGGATTATTGGAAATTAAGATTTAATTAAGGAAAGATATACTAAGATTTTAAAAATATATTTTCAATTTCGATTCATAAATCAAGTGGGACGTATCGTTTTTCCTTTTTCATTACCGTTTTCTGTTTCAGAACCCTAAACCTGAATAGATAATTTCTTAAGAGAGTAATTTATAATAACTCAATGTACGATGCCTTACCTCGCAAGCCTTAACCCATTTTGGTGATCCAACTTCTCTCTTTTCAATAACATATCCGGTGATGGGCGCACCACCGTCCTTGATAGGTTTGGACCATTTGAGGTCCACATGATCCTTGTCCCAATCCAGAACTTCGGGTGTTCCTGGTTTGCCTGGCTCGTCTGTTGATTATGAATTTTCATTAATTGCAATATGTAAATTTCTTGATACTGATACACTACACGGATTATAGGAGGACATGGCATGCAAGTAACACTAGTTCTATAATTTTTAGTGCTATGTTATATTTATAAAGATGTAAAAAGCGATTTTTTTTTCGAACACCTAGTAATTGCAGAGTGTAGGGCTTTCAGACAAAAATATCTGTTATATTATATTATGAATGCGTTGAAGGAACCTGTTCATTTGAATAAAAAAAAAGGCTCTCTTTTAATTATTTTTACAAGTTTACCAGAACAGTGAACTTACCAAACGGATTCTTAGCAATAATTGAATGTTCTCCCTCCAGTGGTTCCGAGACGCCCTCGTTGTTAACAGCAGATACCCTGAACTTGTACTCATGGCCTGGCACCAGGTTCTCTATTTCTGCTTTGGGATCCTTGGTCTTGAGGGCTGGCAGCCACCTTCCTGTCTCTGTATCTAGCTTTTCTACCAGGTAATGGTCGATGGGTGCTCCACCGTCGTCAAGTGGTGGGTTCCATTTTAGAGTGCAACCCTCTTTGTGAACTTCGGAGATCTGTAGACAAAAATGTATCCACATAAGTAATTTTGTCAAGTCCAATACTAGGTAACAGTCAAAAGAATTCAAAGCAAAGAAGTTATGGACAAAAGGTACAATTTGACTTGTAAAATTAATTAGTAGTTCAGATAATTTTATCATGCTGTAATTCAACCCAAGTTATGAATCAGCAGTACTAACGGCTAGCACCCAACATATCATGATTAGTTAGTAACGGATATAGAAGAAATGATATTAGATAGAACTTGACCCACCTTCAAAGGTCCCTCCGGCTTGTCAGGTACGTCGAGTACAATGACGGTGATGCTGGCCTCGTCCTTGCCACTGCTGTTTTCAGCCTTCAGCACGTAGGTACCGCTGTGCTTGCGGGACGCAACTACCACTGAGAGCTTCGTCTTGTAGTCTTCTACGTCCACAGAGAGGTCATCCCGCGTGGAGAGACGCTCTTTGTTATGGAACCTAGATAAATATATGATATTTTAAAAACAATATTTATAACCAGTTTTTTATTGGTTTCTGTAGCCCTAGTAATTTAATAAAAATTTACCAAAATAATATAATTTCTTGTTCATCCAAGGAAATTTAATAATTTGTTTAAAATTTGGTCTATATTAATATATGGTAATTAAAAAAAACATTTTCATGTAATATCAATAATCAGACAAAATATAGGGTCGGATTATCACTCTGATACAAATCTACCACTATAACAACACTTAATATGCTTATCGCCACGCAGTACTCACCAGGTCTTGGTCGGAGGAGGTTCTCCCGAGACCTTAACGTCAAGGCGGATGTTCTGGCCCGCCTTCAAGGTGAGGTCGCGCATGTTGGTGCGGTCGATCTTCGGTGGGGCTGGATTAGAAGTTTGCATGGATCAAATTATAAGAATGAGAGGAACGGAAAAAGTGATTCGTTAATATCATTACAAAATATTTATTAAAAAGATAAAATAAAGTTTTCAATCTTGGATTTTTAATTTGCAATTTGATGTTTTTCAATTTGGAAGTTTTTAAATTAAGAACCAGATTCATAATTTCAATCGTCTATAGAACTTACCAAATCTATCCTTCGCCAATAGATTCTCAGATGCCGCTGAAGGTTTTCCTGGGCCGGCCTTGTTAACCGCCTTCACACGGAACTGATACGTCTTTCCTTCTATCAGGTCCGGGATGCGAGCTTCGGTTTTGTTACCAGGAACCTGGAGGGTTTATTATGTAAGTTTTTATTATTTACTACTATTTTATGTTAAAGTGCCCCTTAAATGGTTTCAATATAAACATTATAATTTTAGACCATTTAACTCTCTAAAAAGAGACTTACCTCAGCTGCTTTCACCCACTTCCCAGTATCCCGATCTTTCTTCTCCACGATATATCCAGTGATGGGAGCACCACCATCGTTGGCTGGTTTCTCCCACTTGAGGTCTACGTGGTCTGCGGTCCAGTCTTTGAATTCTGGCTTGCCAGGGGGATCAGGTTCATCTGGAAACATTATGTTATTTTTAAAATGGCGTTGTTTTCATATTATTATAGTATAAAGATTTATGGTACGAGGTGGGATTTATTAAAATTTGTTTTTCTTAAAGATAGTTGATATATGTAACTGATTAAAAAATACATAACAGTGGAAAATGTTGTCGAATTTATATCTGGTTTCCGCATAATGAACTCACCGTACGGATTCTTAGCAGTAGTCGCAGTCTCGGTCACCAGAGGCTCACTCTCACCCTCAGGGTTGACGGCCTTGACCCTGAACATATAATCCTTGCCCTCATTCAACCCCGTGACATCCGCTTCCGGTGTCTTGGTAGTGCAGACGGGCACCCATCTCCCGGAGTCCGTGTCCATCCGTTCGACCACATAGCTCTCTATTGGTTCACCACCATCATCCTCCGGTGGCTCCCATTTGAGTTTGCAGCCGTCCGCTTTCACGTCCGATACCTGTACAAATTATTTTATTATAAATTATTGAAACAATTATATGGGTGTTCTTTTAGTTTATTGAATTAAGTGTATGGAAATATATTATGATTATATTAATTATAAAAACAACTCGGGCTATAATTTTTACCAACCTTCAAAGGTCCCTTCGGTTTAGTTGGCTTGCTGACAGCAGTAATCTCGATCTCAACTGTGTCAGTGCCGGTATCGTTCTTAGCCGTCACAACGTATTTACCACCATCAGCTCTTGTCAATTTTTGTAGTACAAATGAAGTGTGATAATCGACGTTCTCTATCTTCAGTCTATCATCAGACTTGAGGGTCTGATCCTTGAAGGTCCAAGTGATAGTAGGCTCAGGTTCACCCTTGACATCGGCTTCCAGCTTGAGCACGGAGCCAACCTTGACCTTGCGACTTTGCAAATATTTGCGGTCGATTTTGGGTGCCACTGTAAAATTTAATATGATTGTTAGAGGGAGTCATACGGCAATAATAAATCTATAATGACCCATACAAAAAATATCAACTCTAAGTTATGAATACTCACAAAATCTAGGTTTAGCCGTGACAGTCTTGCTGGGTTCACTGGGTTCACTCTGGCCGGCCTTGTTGAGGGCGATGACCCTGAATTGGTACTCGTGTCCCTCCTGCACGTCCTCCACGCGGCCCGTGGGTCGCTCGCCGGACGTACGGAGACAGTCCTGCCAGGTTCTGAGGAAAGAAGGCTCTCCTTATTTAATATCTTCCCCAATAAAATAAAACAATTAGTTCTCTGACAATTATTTCTGGAATTACCCGACAGATTTGTTTAGTTATTTAGGCCCTTTTTAGATCTTTAAATGAAATACAATACGTTAAATAAAATATGTTATACTTTAAGTTATACAATCACATCTTCGATTCCAATTGAATATGGTAGCGTTGAATTACCCACCTGTCACCCTTCTCTCTCTTCTGTACGATGTACCCTGTGATGGGTGCTCCGCCATCGTCTTTCGGTGCGCTCCACTCCAGCTCCACGAAGTCCTTGTCCCAGTTACGGGGCTCCGGACGACCGGGCTTGCCGGGCTCATCTACAAAACACACAAAGAAATTTATGTACTTATTATTTTAACAGATCTATAAACATTTATGTGGATTTATTTGGATCGGATAATTATCACAAATATATATATACATTATAAGATATGATATTAATGGAGATTTATAGATATTAGATATAGATATAGATATTAGATATTAGATATAGATTTATATTTAGATTTATATACATAAAAACTCACCAAACGGATTCTTAGCAATAATAGGTTTCTCAGTCTCCAGTTCCTCGGACTCTCCCTCTTTGTTGACGGCTTTCACTCTGAACTTGTAGGGTTTGCCCTCTTGCAGACCTGTCACGTTGGCTTTGCAGTCCTTAGACGTGCCACAAGGAAGCCATTGACCTGTAAAATTATTATTTTTATTAAATAAAAACTCAAAACTGCGAAACATATTCGATATAAACCAACTGTGGTCCAAAATAATGTACGAGTACATAACAACTTACCGGTGAGTGGGTCAAGCTTCTCAATCTCGTAGTATTCTATGGGAGAGCCGCCATCGTCTTCCGGCTTCTTCCATGACAAGGAACAGCCGTTCTTCGTAACATCTGCGACTTCCAGCGGTCCCTTGGGTTTGGATGGTTTACCTGAGGAGGTAATGGAGTAACACTATTGTATACCAAATATAATAGTTTTGGGTATATTTTAACCTTGTAGTATATATAAAAAAAACATTGGTATCATACAAATATATAAAATAAATACCTAATACAGTAATTTCCACTTCAGCTTCATCCTCTCCCACCTCATTCTTTGCTTTAATGACATATTTGCCACTGTTAATCCTCTTGGTCTTCATCATCAGGAATTTGGTATTATAATCAACGTTGATGATCTCCAAATTTTCCCGGTTGCTGAGCTCTTGGTCCTGGAAGTGCCAGGTCACGGTGGCTGGCGGCTCTCCGAAGACCTTGACGTCCAAGGAGACCGGCAGACCAGCTTTCACGATGATCGGGTTCAGGTTTGTCCTGTCGATTCTTGGCTTCACTGTTGGACGAACAGGATTTGTTTATATATACAATTATATGTAATTTTATTATACATTTTAATAATTAATTACATTTTAAATAACTGTAAATAATTAGAAGTACTAACAGAATCTAGGCTTAGCGGTATGCCAGTTGGTGTTCTCAGATGGTTCAGATTGCCCCGCCTTGTTGAGGGCTCGTACTCGGAACTGGTACTGGTTGCCTTCCTCCAGCTTCGGCACTGTTCCTTGGCAGACATTGCCTTGGACTTCGGCGGCCTATGCAAATATTGATTATATAGTTATTATTATTATATTAGAAAAGATAGATATTTATCGAATAGGAAATTTCTTTTGACACATCATCCATAATCCATAAAACACACCTTCACAAATTCTCCTCTATCTCTGTCCATAACTTCAATAACATATCCAGTAATAGGGGCACCATTATCCCTAATGGGAGGCTCCCACTTAAGTTTGGTTGACTTTTCATCCCAATCGACTATGTCTGGGAGACCAGGCGGGGCTGGTACGTCGTAGGGGTTCTTTGCAAGAATGCCGTGGTCTGTCTCCAATGGTTCCGATTCACCCTCTTCATTCAAGGCCTTGACGCGGAACTGGTAAGTGTGACCGGGTTCGAGGCCTGGGGAAATGATAAGGCTTAAATTACACTCGAATAAGCATTTCATAAAATAAAAAAATACATTTAAATAATGATGAATTACATACCTAAATCTATATGGGTCAAAATTCTGTTCAACTTAAGGGTCCGCGTCCATTAAGGTTTTAAATTTACAATGGGGGATTGAAAACAACTTTACATCTTAACCCAGAAACGGAAGATACTATAATTTTCACTTCTTCAGGATCGATTATTAATTTCTAAGTGATTAGTGACCTTAACAACTGAGTTGAAAGCTATGGATTTGGTTCGCAGACAGGTAGTTCTGTGAGAGCCATAGACTATGGTTTCGAAACGATAGCAACTTGGTGTCTGTTATTTCTTTTCGTTAAGCCCTTAGCTTGTTATTCTTTGTTATTTATTTCAGCCCCTCACCAGTAACTGTAGCATCGGTGACGTCTGGCTCGATGGTACCAGCGGGGCTCCACTTGCCAGTGGTGACGTCCATCTTCTCCACCACGTACGCGCTCAGTGGAAGCCCGCCGGTGTGCTTGGGCTTCTTCCACGACAGCTTCACGTGATCGGCGTGTACGTCCGACACCTCCAGAGGACCTTCTGGTTTGCCTGGCTTGTCTGGGAATTATATTTAGGTTTTATTATTTGATTAAAGGAATACTTATTTTTATTGTAGTTTTACGTTACATATTAGCATTACGTTAAATATTTATATGTTTTAAAGTATAAATATTTCTTTACTTATTTTAGAAGTTCGATATGCTTCAAAATACGAAATAAATAAAAAAACTTAACTTGAATCTAAGTTAACGCAAAGTTTCATGTTAAAACTATTTTATACAGTTATCGGCGACCAAGGTCTAGACAGATCTAGTAGTAAGAAATATACATAGCCTCGGTCACGAACGAAGTCAATTGTCTCATAAACATTTTGAGAATAACTTTTGGCACGTTGACTTCTGATATGATGTGGAAGATTCACAAGAAATGTTATTAGACCAATCCTAGAGTACGCATTCCAAGGACCCCTCTAACTGTTAAAAATATTGAGGTCGTGGTGTCTCAATTTACAAAAAGCCCAATATTATAAGATAAGATATACAAGCAAAGCTTATTGATAAGACTACTTTGACGGATCAGAGGAGTTGTGGAGATCCAATTGAAAACTTTAATATTATGAACTATCATTAGGAGAAATAACTTTGATAAGAATTTTATACAGAATGACAATTTTATTTTAGAGGTCTCAAACAATGCAAAAGTTTTTTTTAACAATAACCACAAAAATTTATCAGCCATAGGGCATGGAGCAAACATCCAGAATATTTAATATCAATTTAAGAACATCTTAATAAGCAGATAACCAACTGGAAATAGAAAATACAATACTGAAAGCATGACACAGACATTTCAAAATCCTGCATTATAAAAAAAAAAAAATAATAATATAAAAATTGTATATACATACCCAGAACAGTAACTTCTACAGTGGCTTCATCGACCCCAGAGTCATTAACCGCCTTCAGCGTGTAGACTCCAGAGTTCTTCCAGGAGGTCTCGAAGATCTGTAACTTGGTGTTGTAGTCCTCGTTCTCCAGTTTGATGCCCGGGCCGTTCTCTACGACCTGGATAAGGGAATTAAGTTTTGTTGATAACCTTATAATCTCTCCGTTGGAAAATATTCATTCCTTATTACCTAATATATATATATATATATATATAATTTATTATAAATAACAAGTTTTTTATCTTCTACAATATAAATAATCACAACTGAAATTAATACTGTCTTTCTTATTATTGAACTAAATATTATTTTTCTTGTATTATTATATTTGTCTTACCTTGTTAGCAAAGGTCCAGGTCTTGGTCGGTGGTGGTTCACCCTTGATGTCGACGTCCAGCTTGATAGTGGTACCAGCGCGGACTCGAACCGCCACCATCTTGTCGCGGTTGATGTGAGGTTTCACTGAAATTTCATTGATAATAAGGTAAGTAATAGTTGAGTTATGCTAATTTAATTATATATAAATTTAAAGCTCTTCTAAGATGAAAAAATATTAATATTGGCCGATTTTCTTACAGAATCTAGCCTTAGCTACATGCGGCTGCGTGGCGTCCGAGGGTTCCCCGGGGCCTGCTTTGTTGACCGCCTTCACGCGGAACTGGTAGGTATTGCCTTCCTTCAGATCTGGGACACGAGCTTTGCATTCTGGCGTCTGTTCGTAACAATATGATATATAAATGACAATGGCATTTAAACATTTTATAAAAGTGTTTCATGGAATATTTAATCACCACTGAAAACTACCGACATGTTACACAATAGCTAGCTAGAGATCTCACCGTAGTAACAAGCGCCTCCTGCCAGTGCCCGTACTTGTCCTTCTTCTCTATGATATATCCGGTGATGGGTGCTCCGCCAGTGTTCTTGGGAGCCTCCCACTTGAGGTCTACGCGGTCCACGTCCCAGTCTTCCAGGGTTGGTACCGACGGCTTGCCGGGTATGTCTAGTAAATAATATGATTTTTTATTATGAAAATGTATATACAATTTTCTATTATATTTTTAGTATTTAAATGATCAAGTCACTTACCATAAGGATTTTTAGCAATAACGGAGTGGTCAGTCTTCAAAGGTTCCGACTCTCCCTCGTCATTGACAGCCCTGACTCTAAACTCGTATTCCTCTCCCTCCTGCAAGCCCTTGATTTCCATCTCTGTGTCATCAGTCTTGCCAACTGGCACCCATCTGCCAGTCGCTTTGTTTAGTTTCTCCACTACGTAGCCAGTCACTGGCTTGCCTGCAATTGAAAATAAATTTATTTTATAACGTTAACCTATATTGAATCAATAGAAATTACTAAACATTTATTTCGACGCTTCGCGACTTAACCTTAAACAGAATACGTCAGACTTCATAATGTTACATACCACCATCGTCTTCAGGTTTCTTCCAGGCCAGCTTGCAGCCGTTCTTGGTGACGTCGGTGACCTTGAGCGGTCCTCCTGGCTTTCCTGGAGAGGACAATACCGTGATCTCCACTTCGGCCTCATCCTTGCCGTGCTCGTTGGTGGCCAGGATGCGGTAAGTGCCCGTCATGGCACGAACAGATTCCTTCACGTCCAGTTTGGTGTTGTAGTCTACATTTATAACGTTTTCGGTAACCTGAGTAAAAGAAAAGTTATCTAGTAACTACTACTTTATATATGACTTGCATTGACTGACTTTAGTTATCAAATTAATTATTTGTAATTTTGTCAGCTTTTTAAATATTTTTTTAAGGTGCCAAAATTTTCAGTAATTTCAACCATACAAAGGTTAAATACAATTTTGTTCATAGCCCGCTATTGGCAAAGCAATATTAGTTTTACATTTATTTATTTTTGCGGAAAAATGTAATATACTGCGATAGTTTATACAATGACAAATAATATATCTTTCGATAGGTTTTTTCAGGATAATAAAATCTATAATCTTCATAATTGTAGGTCACCTCCTTCTCCTCGTTTTTCCATTTCCTGAACCACTGCACTTTGGGCGCGGGTTCTCCTTTCACGTTCACGTCGAAGAAGATGGGTTTCCCGGCGCGCACCGCCAGCGCCTTCAGGTTGGTGCGGTCGATGCGGGGCTTCACTGAGGGGAGACAGCACACTTGAGATCTAATAGTCTGTACTAATGTGTGTAGCTTTTATTTTATTTAACGCAATAATCTCTGTCAATAGAAGTCTGATTTTAAAAAAAATATAATTTATTAGTTAATTTCTATCATAACAGTAGTTGTAGCTGTTCCTTCTGTTAACCACTTTGCGATAAACAGAACTTCTGAGCGACCTTTGGTGGATCTTAAGATTGTAGATTTATTTGCAATTTCGATCTAATGCTGGTTTATTTTTATTAATCACTGGAATTTCATCGATGTAAAAGTTATTATAAATTCATTAATTATGTTTTTGATGAAAGGGGGAGAAATTTTCTGCGATCATCCACTTACAAGCCTTATGTCTGATGGTGGTCATCTTGGTGGGGTCTGATGGCGCCGAGGGTCCTGCCTTATTGACAGCAACCACGCGGAACTCGTACTCACTACCCTCGGGTAATCCGTCCACCTTGGCCGACGTAGCGCTTCCGGGTACCTGGGTTCCGTACACAGGTTCAATATTATCACCGAATGATACCGGAATTACCAAAGATGTTGTGCAGAGACTAACGTATCATACTTCTCTACATTACACACTTAAAAACCTTAGTATCTGAATGCACCAAGTTTAAAAAACACCCACCTCAGCAGCATTCTCCCAGTCACCACCCTTGGGCCTCTTTTGTATGATGTACTTGAGCACGGGTGCTCCACCGTCGTCCTTGGGGGGCTCCCACGCCACGGTGGCGCTCTGGTTATCATTGTCCTCCACGCGCACGTTGCCGGGCTTGTCCGACACGTCTGGGAAGTTAGATTAAAGTAATTTTACATGTCACAATAGCTGATCAGTTACGGAAAAAAATCTTATTTTGTTTCTAATCGAAACCTTATCGTCAAAATTGGTATAAATAATAACAAATATAAGTAAAAATCCAAACTTACCGTATGGATTCTTAGCGAGTATAGCCTTCTCAGTCTCCAGCGGCTCGGAGTCTCCCTCGTCGTTGACGGCGGTCACACGGAACTTGTACTGGTGTCCAGGCTCAAGGCCTGTCACATCCATTTCCAATGGTTTCTTGTCACCCGCAACTCTGAGGAAATAATATACAGGTCATTATATCACTAGACAAGCCATGCCATAGTTATTTATGTTGGGTTTAATAATAAATATGGGATACCTTTATTATATGTAAGATAATGTGTAAAGGTAAGCGATTTATGCAAAATACTATACAAATAATTATAGCTGCGCGTTTAAATATATGTATAAAAAGTTATTACTTTAATTCGATCAACGCCATCTAGCGGCATTTTTAACAAATCAACTTCATGGTTAATATCTCACCTGCCAACTCTGACCCATTTCCCAGTGGCCAGATCCATCTTTTCCAATTCGTATTCCTTGACAGGAGAGCCTCCATCATCTTCCGGCTTCTCCCACCTCACCTTGCAACCTTCCGCATGGACGTCTGTCACCTCCAGGGGACCTGAGAGTTAAGCCATAGCACTATAGTGTTTTTGGGTCTTGGTAGTAAATGATTATTAATTTTTAAATATATACATGTTAAGTTACAATCACGTTTTAAAAAAATATATATATATTATTATTATTTTATCAAAAATGTATAAGGAACAAACTTTAAAGGAAAATATGTACCTACTTCTATTTGGATTACTATAGTACAAAAAAAGTTACTTTTTTTGTAAATTTATATTTGAAGTTAAAAAAATATGTATTAATATAATCAAAACTAAAACATCGTAACGTTTAATACGAAAAAACCCTAAAGTAACTTTTTGCAATAATAAAAAAAAGTCGTTACCCTTTGGCGAGCTGGGTTTGCTGAGCACTGTGAGCTCGACGGTCTCCTGGTCGAAGCCGTTGGCGTTCTCGGCCCGCAGCGTGTACTTGCCGGTGTCGCGACGCACCGCGTTGGTGATCGTGAAGTCGGTGTGGTAGTCCACGTTCTCTATCTTTATGCGCTCCGTGTTCACCAGCTTTACATTCTCACGCCATGACCTGTGTTTGAAAATGATGATAACATTTAGATGAATAATTTGCACAAATACGTATTTACTGGCGCATAGATTAGTCTATACTTTATCAACAATTTATTATGCCGCTGCGATTCTTAAAATTTTATAATATATTCCTAAAAGTTTCCTTAAAATATAGAGAAAAGAACGTACGTATAAGGTAAGTAAGAAGTATTATCCCAAAAGGCAAGAACATACGGTTTGTAAACGATCATTGTGTTCAATAAGCTAAGATGTTATCTAAACATTTTCGCTGGATACACTGATATTTCGACCAAAGCATCAACACCGTGATTTAGGTTTTAATAGCCCAATCTATCGACAATACTATAAAATTTGTATCCGTAGGCGTATTAATGAAAGTATATTTATTTAATATTAGTCTAATACATTAAACTGTTTTATGTTATCATTTTGATTACATAAACAGTTGTCAAAAAAACTTCTACTGTAATATTTTAGTGTGAAAAAGAGACGCATCTAGTGGCGTCATAAGGAACTATCAAGTGATGAGACCTTTTGTCCCTTTTAACTTCTTTACTATTACGTCAGAGGGCGTTGAAAACAAAATTAGATCAGAATAAAATATTTAGTTTAAAATTTGAATTGTGAAGTGAAGTGTAAGTCACTATATTTTAGTGGCAAATGACCAAAAAATATAATAAAAATAGATTTAAGTTTAATTGGTATATGTAAATATGTTTAATTATTCTTTATAAAACTCTGAACTCACCAAGTTGTCTCCGGAGCGGGTTCACCGGTGACATCCACAGACCACTTGTGAGTGCGGCCTGCCTTTATGATGACTGACTTGAATGTGCTACGTTCAATACGTGGTTTCACTGTGAACAAATGCGACATTAAGTTAAATTGATATTTGCAAGGTACACTATAAACATTATATTCAAATTCAAATTCAAAATATATAATAACATAACACTAGTATATATATAATTACATAATCTTAAACTATACAATCTATAAAATTGTAAATCTAATAATAATCAAATATACTAATTCTCTGATTAAAAAAAAATAAAACTAATAAATTTGTGGACAATTACATAAATATGTGATAAGTTAAAAGTAAAAACATTATTTATTTTAATCCAATAAAAAAATAAATTTACGTTAAATTCTTTTTTTACAAGGAAATTTCATATTATGTACCCTTAATAAAACTATTTTCTCTTAGTGAACTTGAACAGAGTAAGGAGATTTGAAAATACAAGTCAAAAGCAAGTAACAAAATAAATGAGTGTTTTAATTAATTAATCAATAAATTAATTAATTATTAACTTACAATTTCTGTGTTTGCATAAATGGTTTTCGGTGGGCTCGGAAGCATCACCAACTCCAGCCTTATTGTATGCCTTCACTCGGAACTGATAAATCATTTTCTCCTTAAGACCCTCTACCTTGGCTTCTGTCTTGATATCTTCAGTTTTGAGGACCTAGAGAATAAATTTGTAACTTAGGTATAAATTTAAAACTAATGTAACATATTCGTAATATAAACTTTTTGAATATATAATATAATTTCTTAAGTGATTTAATATACTTATATAAATCAAACTCACCTCAACCCATGTGGCAGTAAACTTGTCTTTAAGTTCTATAACATAGCCTAGTACTGGTCGTCCACCATTATCAGTTGGTTCATCCCACTTCAGGGTTACTGACATGTTATCATAGTCAATAATTGTGGGTTTTCCAGGTGCTTTTGGTGGATCTGGATAAAACCATATTATTAGTATTATTATTTACAAGAAATTGTTCACTTATATATTTTTATAAAACATATTTAATCTTTATATTTTTATACATCTTTATACTAAATAAGATTTCATTAAATTATATAATTAGGGTTTTCAATTAGTACTTTATTTGTTAAAAATACTATTTATTACCTTTGGTATCATTTTGTGCTCAGTTGTAATCTTGTTTAAGTAAGCAACAAATATAAAATTTAAAACACTACATACTAAATAGAGCTAAATAGTAAATATAACGTTATTTTATTTTAATGTCTTATATTACGTCAAACAAATTAAATTTGGCGGTCTTTATTCTTTAAACATTGTGCCATATTTGTTTGTTTTTGTAATGATTAATGCTGTCAGCCCTACTGACTTTGACACTGTCATCGGGAGTTAATAACAAAATGGTTCAAAAAAATAACATATCAGCTATTAATTACTACTGTTAAACTTTCTACATGTAGCGGATATAAGTAGAGCAGTGTATAAACAAACACAAAATATTTGACTATTATTGAGTGTAGGTATAAATGGAAAACCCTATTCTATAAATTACACAAACCCAACAGACACCAAAAATTACTTTTGACAAATTGGATATTAAAATTATGTTTCAACTCACCATAAGGATTCTTAGCAACAATGGCGCCATCTGTTTCCAGAGGCTCAGACTCGCCCTCCTTGTTAACAGCGCGTACTCTGAACTTGTATTTGTGGTTAGGTGTGAGGCCTTTCACAGTAAACTCGGTCGGGTCAGGTCCGCATTCACCACACGGTACCCAGTTGCCAGTGTCCTGAAAAGCAAACCAATAGTTATATTAGTTATAATTTGTTTAAAGAATAGAAATAGGCTTTTTATTATAAAAATATTAAAACTAGAAAAGTTATGTTCATACCATATCCATCTTCTCCAAGGTATATCCCGTGATGTCAGATCCCTTGAAATCGTCGGGTTTCTGCCATTTGACGGTCGCCTTCTCGGCGCGTATATCCGTAATCTCGATGGGACCATTAGGACGGTTTGGTTTGTCTGATAATGATTATATTTTATTAAGTTTATAATATTATATCAAAAGTTGTAAAGTTATTATGAAATGCAATTTTTAAAATCATTTTTTTCTCCTACCTAGGACAACGACATCAGCAATACTCTCGCAAGTGCCAGAAGAGTTGGTAAGAACCAACTTGTATTTTCCACTATCAGGTCTTGTGGTCCTTCTGACAGTCAGCACAGTATTCTTTTCATATTTATCAATTGTGATGCGGTCGCCATCATCACGAATTTCCTATACACAAGCAACAATATGAAAAAAGGTAACACAAAAAAAACTATTTGGAATATTAATGTGAGCAGACATGTTTAATACAACGGTGTTTTATGATTTGTGATAATCACACCTTTGATTAGAGAAAAGATTATTAAGAGTAACGCTTCGGAAGTAGACATCACTGAGAAGTGAAAAACATAAATTGTTTAGTGAATAGTGATAGTGCATCGAACCGTGTTAAGAAGTGTGGGCAATACTGCTTGTAGGTATTGCCAGTGTTAACATATAAAATTGCATAGTATATATGCTTGTGCCCAATACCACCTCTATTGTTTATTGGTGTACAATATTATGCTTTACATTTAGAGCGCATTGAAACGAGATAACATGTAACCTTACTCGCAAAACAAAAACGTTTAGATACAATATGGATATGTGCCACCGTGTGTACATGTGTTATTATTATGTAACGTGTTGCTGAGTATCTCGCTTCAACGTTTTCGGACAAAATTGAACATAAAAAAAACATCGAAAGCATCACGTTGTATAATTAAATATAATCACAAATAAAATTATTCTATTCATATTTTACAGAACGAATTGTGCTATATTATTAAAAATGGCATCGCTTTTGGTTGCTCAAAGTGAAATAGAGAATAAATCGTTCTGTAAGCTATGAATCAATGCTATGAGTCAATAGATATGTATAATTTATGTTAGCACAATATATTTCAGTGTACAAAAGAGTAGAATGTATAAGTATTTGTTTAGAAAATTATGACAACATTTATCAACCAATCTGACCTTCTCCGAGTACGCCTTTCCACGTTTCTTTTTTTGGACAAAATAAAATACTAATTAATAAATTATTCCTTTTTGAAGTATAGAACAATATCATTCAAGTTTGAAATAATAATGATGTATGAGCATGAATATTTTGAATGTGGAGTAGAAGATGTAAAAATGTACTATATTATAAATATGTATATTATATATACCTCCTCGCCCAGGAACCATTTAACCTCTGGTTCGGGTTCACCACCGTACTTAATATCAAAGGAAATAACCTGTCCCTTTTTAATTATCATACTTTGTAGACCTTCGCCGACGATGTATGGTTTTACTGTAAAGACATAAAATGTGAGTAAGTACAAAAACATTTCCGTTAAAGTTTATAAATTTATTTATAGTTAAAATAGTTAAAATTTCGTTAAAGATTATATATTTATGTTTATTATAACATTCCCACTTACCAAATCTACACTTAGCAATAATTGGCTTGGTGCTATCACTCGGTTCACCAGGTCCAGCCTTGTTAATTGCGCGGACCCTGAACTCGTATGTGCCACCTTCTTTCAGACCAGGCTGGGTTGCGGATAATGTATTCCCATCAACCTCTTTACCCTGCACCCAACCTTTGCCAAATTTCTCCTACAATAGGAAGAATATTTAAAATATGACAAGTTAAAAAACAATATATTGTTTATTAAGTTTCACACAGTTTCACATATTTTTCAAATTTGTTACGATTTTGTACCTTGTATTCGATGACGTAGCCGGTAATTGGTGCGCCACCATCGTTATCTGGCTTTTCCCATTTAAGATCTGCATGATCTTTGTCCCAGTCTACGAGCTCCAGCCCCTTTGGTTTCGACGGTTCATCTATAAAATGTGTGAATATATGTAATATGTTTCAATATTTATAATATATTTACAGGAACACATTTTATGAAAACTTATTACGATAAGTATTTACATACCCCAAGGATCCTTCGCCAATACAGGTTTGGCAAAAAGACCTGGTTCACTGGAGCCAATCTTATTAACAGCTCGAATTCTAAACTTGTAAGTTTTCTTGGGAACAAGATCTTCAACTTTGTATTTTGTTGGCTCTCCATAAGGTATTTCGCCAACACTATCCCAAGCGGCTTTAAGCGATAGATCCTAGAATAAAAGAAATATTAGGTACTTACTAATTCAATACTATTTTAGAGAAGTGTTAAATCTACTGGTCCAAAACATGTAATATTATCTTACCTGTCTTTCGATAATGTATTTAACAATTGGTGAACCACCGTCATCTTGCGGTGTCTTCCATGCAACTGTACAAGATGTCTGGAAAACTTCTGTAACCTCAACATTTTGAGGCGGGGAAGGTTCACTTTGCATGATGATGGTAACATTTTTGGAATCCTCGCCCTGGGCGTTGGATAGCTTTATCTCGTATTTACCAGATCCCTCTCTTGTCGGTTTTTTGACCTTAAATAGAACCTTTTCTTGCTCAATAACTGCCTCAATCTCTTTGTTAGGTAATGCCTTTCCATCCTTGAATAATTTTGCTTCGATTGGTGTTTGGCGTGTGCCAGAAACTAAAAAAAAATATTTTAAAAATTTTTAGAAATTATAAATATAATGGGAAGCGTAAACTCCTCAAAATAATTGTGAAATAAATTATTTTACAATTTATAACATAGAATAATGTATAAAAAAATATAAAAATACTTTTGTATGGAACTTCAATGACGAACGGGTGTCCAGCGGGTCCATTGAACTCGTCAGGACATTCAATCTGGGGTTTGGATTCACCCTGCTTTACAGTCAGTTTGCACGAGGAACTCAGTTTGCCAGATTCGCAAAGAATCTCGCCATCATCTTCCATTTCCAGCTTGTTGAATATCAGCTGGTGTTTTCCACCACCCAAGTTCTTAATTTCAATCCTTTAATAAATATACACATTAAAATAAAAAATATAAAACCATATTTTAAGAGACTTTATTTTCTATTTCGTCTTGGAGATTGATGAACCCTCTTTATTCCCTTACCTCTCATTTGGCACAACTGGTGCTCCGTTGAAAGACCACACAGCTTCCGCAGTCTGATCTTGCAATTCAACCTCAAGCACCACCTTATCCCTCTCAATTGCTTCTGTGTCCTTCAACTTCTTGTTGAAGCGATTCGAGTCTGATAAGAAATAATATATTATGTTAATGAAATAGCTATGTTGTTAACCGTATGAAGAAAACACATAAATAAAATTAAACTGGAAGCATTCGATATATAGACTCGAAACAATTATTACACTAGAGAAAACAGTACGTGGCTCCCATTTTAGAAGAGGTAAGCAGCTGATATGAATATCATTTACATAATAAAAAGATCTTTCTTGTCTAGATATGTTAAATTTTAACAAAAAACTATGGACCGTTGCCATTAAATTTTTCAGAATTCTTTGATGATATTTTTTTTATATTATACTAACGAATATTAAAGTCTTACATTTTGAAGGGGTTCGTTAATAACAATTTTCAATTTCAAAATAGATAAACAGTTCTTAATGTAAGAGATATTTATAGTGAGATCTATGTACAATAGATAATATTGTACGTGGTTGAACTCTTTTGAGAGGTGTTCCAAATAATTTTAAAATTATTATTATTTTATATAATAAAATCAACATGTATATTTTATGTAGTATATGACAATCGTGGTTATAAAAATTAGATAACTTACAATTGACTATCAATTCGCAGGCAGTTTCGTCGGCGTTGCTGACGCACTTAAAGTTGCCGGCATCAGTCACTTTAGCATCTTTAATGACCACCTTTCGTTTGCGACCCTCCTTTACTACTGTGATACGTTTATCCACCTTAAGAGGCTGGTCATTCTTGAACCTAACAAAATAATTATTAATAGTATATATTTATATAAATATAATTTATAGCAACGTTTTTTATTTGTAGTTTTTAAGATCATCCCAGCTCACCATTTAACATCACCCGCTGCATCGTCTAATTCACAGAGCAATGTTATGGTGTCTTTTTCAATGGCTTGTTGAGATTTGAGAACCTTAGTGAACTTATATGGATATTCTGTAAACAAAAATATGTAAATAATCAAATAAGGTAAATCAATTGATTTAATATCAAGTAATAGTTAATACTTACCGATAATCTTAAGTTCACAGTTGGTTTTGTCTGGTTGTTTCTCAATTTTACAAGTATATTTTCCGGCATCTTCGAACTTTGACTTTTTAATTATAAGTCTGCAAACACCAGACAGGTCTTTAGATATCTGGAATTCCTCACCATCTTCAACTTTAGTTTCTCCTTTCCACCAGGATACTATGGCTAAACTGTTTGAAACCGCACATTCCAGCACGACTTCATGTTTGGAGTATCCAGTAAGAGCCTTCTTCAAATGTTTGGTGAAAGTATACGTCGGATCAGGTTCTTCAACTTGTAAGAACGCTGTGCTTGTGATACCACCGATTTCAATTGTAATCTTACCAGTATCTTCTACCTTAGGGTTCATAATGGTCAATCTATAGGAATCTTTTTCGTTCGTCATCTTGTATTTTGATCCAGGGAATAGTTCCTACACAAAATAATAGTATTTAGTTATTGTTATTTGCAATTATATTAATTAACTATGTTAAAACATCATAATAAAAAAAGTAATAAACTTACATCTTTACGGAAGAACCATTTTGGTTTCGAATTCGGTTTTGTGAAAATAGCTTCAAATATCACCTTTTTATCCTTGCCTTCTTTAGCGTTTTGGTCTACAAGAGGTTTCAAGAAAGATTCTTGTTTCTGGAAAATCCGGTGAAAAATTAATATATCTCATTCACGAATAAATTTGATAACAAAAAAGTGCTCTTCAGACAAAAAGCTATGTGCGGACCATCAGTAACCTCAACTTCACATTGGAACACGTTGGACGATCACTCAATACGACAAGTGACACAATAATGACATATGCAAGAAAGTAAAATGTGAAACATTTAAAACAAGTTGTGATAACGGAGGCGTTAGATTCATCAGCCATCCTTTCATCCCCACTCATAAAACACCATGCGTTTGTACAAAAAATAGAATTTCCTTGACATTGAAAAAAATGCGTGAGTGTCGGCGAGTCGGAAGACTTTGCACAACGTATAATTTGGCTTGTCAAAAATAATGAATACTTGCTTTATGAGATCAATTATTATTCATTATTTTTAAAGATATGACCCAAGTGAATGGAAACATCTATGTCTGTGCAATAACCGGTGCGTAGTGCTGCAATGAAAAATATCACGGAGTGCAGAAGAGCCTATAGTATAGAGTAAAATTAAAGATAAAAGAAAATAAATGTGCTTTTTACACTGTTGAGGGTGAACAAGATCGGTGAAGATTTCTAGTGTAATAAGATACTTGCACTGATAGCTAACATGGCCCGTCCTGCTGAACCATGAAGTTATTGTAATGAAAGCTAGAAATACATCCGCAATGGATAATAAGAAACCAGTTGGAATGTTGAAAAATAGATATTAATTTAGCCTTTATTGGAATCAGAATATATCAACAATAAAAATCTCTAACGTCGATGCCCTCCGTCGAAATTTAAAGGACTTTAACAGATGAACTTTACCTTACATTTCATAACATAAATAGCTCTAGAACATATAATATAACTAGAACTGAAACTCATATTATAAAGGTCATTATGCTTTGATATAATTTAATATTAGATATCAGTGCAAGACGATCATTTCTAATCTTGCTGGACAGATTTATGCTCAAGTGTAGACGTGAAACATATTCTTGTGCGACAAATTACGTATAGTGATACATTTCAAGATGCATTGTGTCATCTAACGACGGACAAACGCGGTGTCAAACCTCGTTTCTTTTGAACGAGTGCAGCACCGGCCAATCTGGAATCAGTTCTGCAAGAGACGGTCTTCTATTTTGGGATCTCTATAAAATATCCACATTTCCTTAGTAATCGCTCGGTAAATTTTGTAAAAGTATTTGTATTATAAAATGTTAAATTTCAAAAACGCGTTCCTATTATTTAATACACATATTTGACACTTGTTATAATTATGACTGGTTTCGCAAAATGCCATTATTTAAACAAGAAGCATCATTTGAACGAACAATACATTCCAAAATCTGGGTACACCGAATGCATCAACTTAAATTAATAATTGTTTTAATATATAATGACATGACAAAAGCTCCTCAAACTGACGTCACATAAACCTGGAATCAAATGTATTTGCCAACAATCCAAAGAAAGTGAATGATCATCAAATTCATTCTCCTTACATTCCCTGAAAATGAAGTTAGGAGAGAAGGTGAAGTCGTGATGAAAACCTTGTGCTCGTTATTTAAAATCCAGTTTATGCATTGTTTATTTAAATCGCTCCCAAAATATCATTATTAATAAAAATAATATATTTAAGCAACATTTTTTTTGTAATATACTATATTATCCATAATAATAGTGGTATTTTAAGAGGACAATTTTAGTCATTCTTTTATTTAGGTGTTGTATCATTCCAATTTAAAATATATCTATCCTATTGGAATCACCAAAGAAATGTCAAGAAGCGTAAATGATCATAAATATACATATATAAATATAATAATACAATACAACATTCCAATAGAATAGATGATTATTTAATTTATATTTTTATTCCTTCTTTTAATCGAACCTTTATTTTGACAGTCTCCATCAAAGCGGGCCAATCGGGAATTAATTCGGGGAGAGACATTCGTCTCCTTATTTGATAAATGCCCTAGAACCGACATCAGAAGTTATACAAAAAATGTCCTTAGGGCCTGTATTGTATACAATGATGTTAAGCTACGTTAATTCAAAGCAGTGTTGTATCTATGAGTCAAGTGTTCTGTGTAGACCTTATTTGTTGGATTCGTTAAATAATCTAAGCAACTATTAAATTATACTAACGCTAAAAAAATCAACTAGTTTTCTGCTGAACCAGCCGGCCATCGTATTAGTTTAAGAAACAAAACGCAAATTATAGACGTCGTCACAACACAGAGTTTGTCACATTAAATTATTGTTATGACAACCAACTTTGGCAGCTTCTTTTTAAAGTTCCCTTGACACGAAAGAGTTTAAATAGAAAATAGTAGGGAGTCTCATCAACCACTATGTTGTGTTTCTGATTGTTATGAATTCAAAGAAATATAAGATGGAATGAATGATGATATTGTATTTCTGGTGTTTTGAGGACCTTAAACCAGGACCAATTTGAGGAGTTTCTGCGTCTGTCCGCCGGGAATCTACACATCTCAACACCTTCGGATACGACCACAATATGGTTTTCTTCTTCAAAATATCCGGTCTCTAACCCCTGAATCAAATACTATGATGCACACGATGTTTGAAACAGTTGAAACATTTTGAAAATAATGCTTACTGACACCAATCTACTTAAACTATATCGAAATAGTTTAAATTATATTTTTACAAGATTTTAATACCTCGTATGGTATACGTTTATCGTATACGTTTATTTAGTCATGCCTTCTTACAAGGCATGACTAAATAAACGTATAAAATTATATTTTCTGATATTTTTGTTGTGTTTCGTGTAATTAATTAAATTAGCTATAAATATATAATTGTGTATGTCCAAATGTATGTATGTGTTAATGACACAGAGGTGTGTTATTTCTTTGTTTTCATGGATAGAAGCCCCGTATTGTCGATTCTTTAGAAATAGTTCAGTGGCCCGATGGAGATGTCCATTTATTATATTTTATATTTATTTTATTTACATAAGATAGTTATTTTTACATTTTTTTTATCAATAAAAATTATCTGTCGACAGTATAAATACACTTCTTTACCTTCAATCCGTAAACACTTTTTATTACATAACTAGATGATAAATAAGTTGGATTCTCTTATCTTACCTTTTCAACTTTCTTAAGAGGTGGGATTGGTTTTTCAGTTTCTTTCAAGTCACCCCAATCTGGGTCATCCTTTTTCTCACCCCATTTTGCGTATTTTCTCCTTTTAAGCATAGCTCGGAAATCCATACCACTGGCATCTACACCATATATTTACAAACAATATAAGTAAAAAAATATAGTAATTCATTTTTCATATTTATATATAGTAGAATATTTACATATAGCAGTTTACTTTGGAAATATAAATGGACAATATTTCAAAAGTATAAGGATATAACACTGTTTAATCAGCGAATTTAGCATAAAATAAATTTTAAAACCCACCGGACACATATAATTGCATTTCAGCTGAGTCCTCTCCATGGATGTTGCTGACAACAACTTTATATTTTCCTTCATCATTAGGCTTCACCTTCCTCATGCAAAGAGTGATAAGACCATTTTCACCATCTGTGACGAACTTGAATCTGCCACCCTCGATAATTTCAGTAACACCCTTGTAAAATTTGAAGGTCGGCGCTGGGTTACCTTCCACTTGGACGGTAAGATATCCGGTTTGATCTGTTGTAAGAAATAAAAAGTAGTATCTCGCCACATAGAATAGAATTCTAACAATATCTGTTTCTAATAGCATAGCATTCATTTTACCTTCAACAGCTGAATTGCTTTCTTGTACATCCACAATTTGTGGCGGTCCCTCCTTGGATCCGAGAGGTTTCAGTGGTGTTGAGGGTTTGTTGATTAAGTCTTCGATATCTTGGACGGAAGGTCTTCTTGCATCACCAGATTTTCTTCGCTATATTATCAATGTAGCATTAACATCTCAACCGATTTAGTTATATAATGTTAATAACATTTAAATCAACATATAAGAAATAAAAGAACATTCAATTTTAGAAACTCCGTAACTTTTAATCATTGATATAAATATTTAAATTATTTATATCAACGGCTTTTCCAAAAATTAAATGTTCGGATTAATTTACAGATGCGTTAAACAAGTAATTTAAATAACATATGGTATGCGAGGTAAAATAATTATTATAAAATGATGATGAATCATATTTCGAATCGTGATTTATTCAACAATAATTGAACTAAACGAAATCGGCCAGTTAAATCATCGAGATACATTGGAATCTTTGGTGACGAAATTAGATTGAAAAATTATACCGTAACTAAATACAAGGCACATTAGTATTATTATGACATATGCTGTGCATCATATTCGTTCGCCAAACGACCCGACAATGAAGACCTGGACTTCCTGATAAATGTAGCACAAGTGTTGAGGCAACACTTAGAAATAATTACAACTGTGAATTATAGTGGCACTTTTAATTTTACGAATGACGTCATTGAAAATATTCTTGGTTCAAATGAACAGACAAAATTAAATCCGATTTCAATCATTCAATAATTACAATAATTATTATTAAAAGCCCTTTTATTGGCTATTTTTTTTTTTGTAGCTTCTAACGTAATGGTTTTAAAACATATATATTTGTACTGGTTGGGTCATTTAATTTTCATTTATTGTAATGATTAAGACTTAGATTATTCTCCAAAATAATTTTGTCTTCTTTACACCATTTTTATATTATATTTTTTGAATACAGAAAAACATCGTAAAATACTCTTTATAGATCGGTGAACAAAGAGTACGTTACATTAAATTGTGGAGAGAAAAAGTATACAAAAATATGATATTTTTCTATTTGTAAAAAAAGTAAATTAAGATATATGATCTGAATGATTGGGATAGTAAATTTTAAAACACAATTTAGGAAAAAACCGAAAAAGAGCCCTAAGTAACTTTTTTCGCATGAAGTAGTTTTGGTCTAAGATCCTATTAAAAGTTGATTAGAAGGGCTTTGAGCTTTTAAGTATTAAAATAAGGAATCTAATATTTATAACAATCTTAAAAATGACAGATTTTCATTTTATAAAATGTATCTCGATGACCCGATGGAGACAGAACCTTATTTAAAACTAAGGCATACTTACCGTGGCGTCTTTTGGTACAGCTAAAGCTGCGGGTGCTTTTTTTGCAACGGATGCCATTTTGTTAATCACATTTAAGAACAAAGATGCCACAATACAATAAACATAAGTAATTAATAGCAATTGTTTATTTTAATCACAGTTATATCACAGCAGCAACGCCATCACAACTTTAAGGATTTACTCACATCGTAATCCCGAAATTTATTTTAATCATGGGTTTTCTTGTATGATTGATATTCTAATTATTATAATATGAAACAATGCCACATAATAGGTGTAAAATATTAAATGATTTTAACTTTTTTGAGCTGCAGTTCGTGTCGTTCCATCTAAAAATGGTCGCGTGTGTCAAAAGACTGAAAGTGGTAAGCGGGCATGGTTGCTTTGGAGCGGGTGGGGACGTGGTATTCTATTTGTGCCCAAGCACAAATCAGCAGACCAATTCAATTAATTATCAGATTAAGGTGAGCCATCCGCGTTTATACTTCGATGCTGTTAACATATGTGTAAAGTTGTCGTCATCTGGTACCGAAATTTGGGTGATAAGTCTACAGAAGGAAGCGCTAACCACTTCATAACGGTTGTGTCTAAAAAATAAGAAGTGTAAATATTTTTGATTTACTATCTTCTTTTATTTATTGATTGTATTTTCATAGTCGATTATGTTTTTTCTTGACGGCTTTTGATGTGCAATAAATATATTGATTAAAATTATAAGCACAATATAATTTTTTGCTTTTAACTAGTGCTTGCAAGATTGTTTTACTGTCTAAAACTGTTTACCGAGATTTTGATTTTGTTTAGATTTTATTTTCAATATAAACTTATATTTGAAGATTAATTATGGATGTATAATTTAACCCCTTAATTTTATTCTAGATACTGAAAAAAAAGGTTTTGATTTTATAACTAAAAAAAAAAAAAAGTTTTTTTTAAAGTGGTGGAATTTTGAAGACTTGTTTCAGTAAGTATCTATTTATTAACGGAATCTACATTATCTAACTCCCGCAATAGGCTAAGGCTTTGTTAAATGAAACATTCAGTTATATATATATATATATATAGGATTAATAATGTAGCATCTACTTCTACAAAGTATTTATATAAATATAGATTAGAATGACGCGCTGACATCGATTGCAATAGTAAATCAATCAAACTAAAATAATATTAGATTGTTGGTCATAATTCAACAGAGTGCTTGCTTGTCATAAATTTAATTTCTACAGTTTCTAACAAACCTAAGTGGATATAAATCTGTTTTCAACCAAAAATGACCATCATTTTTAAAGATGGCTTCGACCAGTTTCTTCTGAGGAGTGCCTCAGAAGAATTTGCGCTCCATTGATGAAATTATCAAAAACGCAAGTAAAATTGAACAATTTATTCACAATAATAATGGCTTGATCAAAAAAAAATGTCAATCAAACATTTGCAGGTGCTGCCTGAAAATTGATAACACCTGTCAATGATGCTGGTACATCATTGTCAAAGTATTTATGCCAAGAATATCAGAGATAATATAGCGCCCACGACTCGCTCTTCCAACCCACGCTTGGAGTAAGGTACGAACCTTATCTATAACTATCCGTCAATCACATAGAGCTATTTCAATCTATTTGCAGCTTGACCTTGCCTGTAATAATAACATTATCTAATTGTGGCGCTTTGGAATGAGCAACGAACTTTTTCAGCTGAGCAATTTTTTAAAGTTCTTTTTTAATTTTACCAAGGCTTTACTGTTTTTGTTTTTCTGTTTTTGAAACAATTTTGATATTATAAATTTTTGAAAATGTTTTGATTTTGGAGGTTTTTTATTTCAAGAAAGACAAAATTAAATTGAATACCTCTATATCATCTCCTGTCCAATTTCTTAATTCCTACCGTTTACATTTATATGCTGTAATTAATAAATGATATTTCATGAAATAAGCGATTGAAGCTATAAGTCATTTGAGTTGGCAACTTGCATTAATAATTAAAGAGACTGTTTAAAGTTAGACTGAGCCTTGGCCTAGTTTCTTGTTCTTCATATAAGTCTATCAATCATTGGCGTTCTTAAAGAGCTGGTGTCATTTTTATAAGCTCCTGAAAAACTAATGTGTCTAGATTTGATCCTAACTACCTGAGATGTGAATTATTATATTATAATGTATTTAGTGGCAATAAATCTTTTACTAATCATTAATTAATACATTCACAGTGTGATTACAAAAATTTATAAGTTTTTAATAATCTATATGTATATTTTTTTTAATACTAAACATCCCTAACTATTATTTATTTTAACACATGTGCGCGTCGTAGCTTGGCTCATTTCATCGATTTATAATTATCTTTCTATAGCTTCCGCTCCTAAATTAAATTCTTTGATACATATATATTGGAAACGACATTGTATTGGAATGCTATTAATATGTTTACGTAAATATGTCTTGTGGCACCTTTTCAGGTATATATTATTTAACGGCAAAACATTGTTTTAATATTCATAGTTGTACGAAAGGCAAAGCAGCGTGGGTAGCTGGTGCGAAACATATAGTATTAATATTTGTATTTTTAAAGTAAAAGGCTTTTGCCAGGAATGTTTAAAAATATATTTAATAATAACATGCGAATCGTTCAAATTTAAAGTACATTATTTAGGTTTTGTTGAGGTAATTTATTATATTAGCAAGTTGATATTAGATAGACAGGGTTAGTGGCTCTAATAACTAAGTTAGGGGCGTGAGTAGTTAACATTTGTTGTCTAGATAAATTTTTACTTATAAACTAATTATATCACGGGTTTGTCTGCCGTTTTATAATAAGTTTTCTTAATAATAGTAATAGACGACTGCCCTACAACAGATAAATTAATCACGGTATCAAAACTATGTTAGCCACGGCTCTATAAGATCTTTTTTCTATAACATAGCGATCAAAACATATATTTTCACACAGGTATACCTCTTCCGAAAGTTCACCCGGCCTGCCGCGTTTCTTTTTGGAAAAAAATAATAGGTTTAGTAAACATTCTCTGTTAATGTTGTGCTTAAATTAATAAAATATAAATGTTTCATTAAAATGAGTCAGTGTGTGTAAGATATTTATTATAATTATTGTGCCATTTCAAATGTAACGAGGTGCATCTTTGTGTTATGTTATTTGTCATGTGTGTGTAATCTGTGTATTGTGTGCAATTATTAAGAAAATGAAGAAAAGAAAAGGAAAGCTGGTATAAAACAATAGCTAGGTAATTTGGTACTCTTTTCAGAGTGTTTGTAAAAAAATATTAGTTCTTAGCAAGCGTTAGAAATTACTTTGGACGTTTTAAGAATTATAAATAAGCCATTCTAATTATATTTTTGACTACAAAGCAAGTCAATAAGGGTCATAATGGAATAATTAGAGGTATTTTTTCCAAAATAGATATTGTTTATCATTAAATCTACGGAGTGTACTAAAGGTATGTGAAAGTCGCTAAAAAGTACCCCGCTAGTCCTGAAAGCGGCTTGTGGTATTGTGGTATCGAGATAAGGAAAACTAAGGAGAAGTCTAATTTTTATTGAATCATATATATTTTATATATATGTGTTGTCTAGGGAGGTCAAACAATTTATAAAATACAGATGGGTTAAATCTACGAGTATCAAGATTATGTTTTAGATGTAGTGTACTTAAAAGTGTAAGATGTATTCGTAAGTTCAAAAAGTCAATATTTATGTACAGATAAACGTCCGTCATGTGCGAAAAAAAAAAAAACTAAACAAATGCTCTGCAAAGCAAGCAGCCTCCTAAAACTGACCAGACCCAAACCTCTCACCTTTTTCTCGTCTAAAACTTCTCCAGGGCGTAATTTCGTGACCTGTTGTCAAAAAATACTGATAATAACCCCTTATATGTAAAAATTGCCTATCTGTGCCGCCGAACCGGAGAGACCTTTAACCCTACAACCTACTTTATTATTTATTGTGCCCTGAGTAAAACAGCTGTGAATTAGTCATTACTAATCTGTTGTCTTGTTAATTTTGTATTATTAGTTTTGGTTTTTAACATCTTGATGTCTTTTAAAGACATCATTAGCTCGTGTTAATAACCGTGTGCCTTGATGGAGTTTCGTAACCGTTATTCGTGTGCATACGTGCGAATAAGCTGTGCTGTTTATGTGTGCTGTGTCACAAAAGTGTGCAATAGCTCGGTGCTCTGTACGAGAAGTCAAATATTGCTGGATAATAACATAGATGATTTTTCATTAATCGTATATAAATAGAATTATAAATGACACATGTTATGTGATTATCCAGAAAACTTCCTGTGTAAATAGTGCTGTAAACTGCACCAGATGCATTGCAATAACATAACGTCTTTGACAGAAGAACAGTTAAATTTTTTCACGGCAACATCATAACGATAGCATTCAACGCAATAGTCGTAGCAATATCGCTATTACCTTCTTCTCTTCGATCACCTCTCCAGGTCTTAGTTTTCTATTGTCCTGTGGATTACGTGTTTTACCGTCTTAATATCTGTACCCTAATTTTAATAACCTATTCTGTGTAAATACTATTTTCTAAAAAGCATGGAATAAAGGATTCTAAGCTTGTATCAACCAATCAATTCAACTAATTGTCTTCGTTACTCAAGCACCAGGTTTACTCAAGCATCATTATACTGATGATAAAGCGTAATTCAAAGGATTTTCTCAGGGTGTTCAATTGTTATGGGTTCGGCTTGACAGAATAGGGTCTACAGGGTTCACAATACATAATATACGTCGCCACGCACCTATTTTATAACGAAACAGTAGCAACATGGCATCAACAGTATCACAATCATTAGGACTTCTAAAATAAGTGCGTGTTTTGAGGGTATTCGTAAAATGTAAGATCTAGACTACAATTAAACAGCACAATAAGGTGAATTTAGGAGTTTTTCATACCTTTGTCGAGTTTGTTGATACAATAAAGATAAGTTATTATATATGATTTCATTTAATCTTATTCTTTTACTAAGAAAATTATATGTACATACCTCGTCGCTAATAATGAGTGATGGTCGTCTTCCCATCTCCTCTGGTGGAGGGATGAGAGAACCTCGCCTAGCAGGAGGTGCTGGGGATAGTGACGGTTTCCTTGCTGCGTCTGGTTTCGGAGATTTTTCGTGTACCACCTCAATTTTAGGTGTCGCTGGCTTTTCCTCAGGTGCCTTAATTTCTGGTACCTTAGGCTTTTCAGCCGGCTAAACAATAAGGAATTAAAATTAGTTACGCAATGCAAGACGAAATGATTTTCAAAATTTTCAGATGTAATTTACACTTTTGAATTATCATTATTATCTCATATTTACTTTGTCTTTTTCTGGCTTTTCTCGTGTCGTTGGCGTTGGTGATATTTTTTCATATTTTTCAAGATCTGGCCTTTCATAATCTGGTATTTCAGGTAGATCTTCGGCTTTTTTCTTTACAGTAGTGACCTTTGCTTTTTTAACTTCCGCTTGTACTTTTTCTTCTTTAACGGCTACTTTCTGGAATTTTTCGACATAAACTTAAACTTCCTGGTTCAGCTTAGATCTGGCTTGTGTTATAATGTTGGTTTGTGGATACATAAATTATCCTTTACCTTAAGAGTTAAACTAATTAGGCTGTAAAATATTTTTTGCGGGTAGTAATGATATTAAGTATAAATGATGACGGTGTATATATCCGGATAATAGAGTAAACATTTAAAAACTGGTGATGAAGTAATACTTAAAAAATAGTGTTGATAAACAATAGCACACCTATTTTCACACGACACGATCTTATAAAATCGTACAAAGTTATATTTATAATTGTTATTAAATACTTACCATTAAAATATCCTGTAATAAAAATAGTTAAACATAACATCATATTTAGATTAATTAATAAGCTGAAGCAAAGCTGGGAAAATAAGTCTACATAAAAAGTAAAGATAAAGAGCAAGACAGACAAACAATTTTTGCGTTACCATAGACCAACAAATATAATACAAATATATACAAAAGATATAACAGCATATTTGTTCATATTCTTAGATGTTGACGTCTAGGATACGAAAAGAAAATCTAATGTTTTAGATATGTTTCTGTTTTTGTGCAAAAAAAAAATCAACTATTCAGTGCTAATCTACAAAGTCAAAGAAAGTGCAGTGCAGTGTGTTTAAAAAACTATTCAAATACAGTGCGTGGTGCAAAATTTTCGTGTAGATAATTTGTAGCCAATTTGTATACCTCGTCTGGTGGAGGTACGCTGCCTAATGCAGGTTCGGAAGTCTCTAAGAGACCAGGTTTTTTCTCCTCTTTGCCATCTGTCCCAGCCTAAAGAGTAAATTTTATTATTGGCGACCTTACGAATGTAATTTTATGTAGTGCAAAGAAATATAAATGTGAAAATGCGAAATGTAAATAGTTCCATTAAATCCAATTGTTGTCTCTGATGTTATCTTTGTAGGAATGTGTAGTGCAATTGAAAATAGAGTGTGCTCTGTAAATGTAAACATGTTATACCTGAGGAGATCTAGATCTTCTCCAAGGCACATTAGTGTCTGGTGTTTCTTGTAATGTAGGTTTGTATTTATCCTCTAATTCTGGCAATTGTTCAGCCTGATTAAAACGATTGAATTAATATTGAGTAATTTTAAATTATAATACATTATTTCCTAGAAATGGTTTTATACCTGTGGTATTTCAGGAATTACTTGCCATGAAAAAGGCACTTCATTTTGATGTGGTTCGGGTGTGATAAGTATGGGTACCTGATAAGTTTGTAGTAATTAATTATGATTCAAGTACAATATTAAAATTTCTTTGTGAATTTTGTTTGACTTTTACCTCCTTCTGTTTTCTCCACGGGTATAGTGTATCCTGTGTCTGTGTGTCTGGTGTTGTGTCAGGTTGTTTTACCTCATCGGGTTCCTAGTGGTAATGTGTATGATTTAAATTATAACTTCTAACTTTATTATATATAATAACGTGTCAATTTAATTCAAGTGTTTTATGAATTACCTCCTTAGCTTTGCTAGGACGACGCCACGGATAATTTGGTTGTTTATCAGATAAATCTTCTTCTTTATTTACTTCATCTTTGTTCAGATCCTAAACGTAAATAATATTAATGTTTATTTCTTTAAAACTTTCGTATTTTAGATATTTTCGTGTATTTTTTGAATTGAAGGACGCAAATGAAAAGTGTTTCATTGATAAATATTTTATCTGTTGTTGGTGCAACGACATTTGTCCTTTCAAGTTTATGAGAGATTTCATAAGTTACTTTTAAATATTTTATTTTTAATCACAAAACAAATAAATTCTACTAATTATACGATAAGAATATTATTATTTACCTCATCTAGTTTAGACGGAATTTTCTCTGTAGTTTTTGTCGGTTTCTTGGAAATTTTATTTTTTTTATCAATCGACTTTTTAGCATTTATATCCACATCTGTCCCATCGTTCTATTAAAAATGTAAAGTTATTTAAAATAAAATATTGTAAACAATATAAGATTCTACAAATTATTTGTATACCTCATCAACATTACTTGAAGGATGAGATGTACTGTTAGGTTTCTTGGGATGACCTACAGTTGCCTTTCTTTCGATTTCTGTATGATCTACTGTTTCATTATCAGATTCTTCCAGATCCTAATATAGCAGATTAAAAATAAGGTTTAATATTTTAGTTATGAATAAAACAAATATAATTCAACCGTAGTTAATAGTACCTCAGTTTTACTATGCCGACGTCTGGGTTTTATAACTTCATTCGTTTTAGGCTGATCTAGACTAATACTACGCTTAGGTTGCGTCTTCTCAACGACACCCTATTTTTTTAAATACAAATAATAATTATTAGTTTTTAGCTTATCTATATATATATATACATATATATAGTAATGTGTAATGTATGTATGCATGTGTGTACCTGAGTGTCTTGTTTCGAAGGTCGCCAAGGATATTCCTCCTCTTTAGGCACGTTAGATAATTTTGAAGTAACATTGTCTTCTACTTGTTTAGTGTCATCCTAATTACAAAAAGTGATTAATTTACCTATTTATCAATACTTATCCATATTTACATACTATTCGTGTGATATTTCAACTAGAAATGTAATATGTACCTATATATTTTTTTATAAACAAAATGCTGAGACAATACATAGTAGACATAACGAACATGGACAAACAAATATATACAAAAGCCATGACTTTATTACATTTTTGGTTTTTCCTTTTTATTCAAGTGGGGAATAATATTTTCATGCATGACATCGTATGTAGAAGCAAACTTACCTTTAATTTTATCGTTTCTAATTCATTTACAACCGGTTCAGGCTGTCTTATTCTAGGCTAAAACCAATATTAATAATAAGCAGGGATCTAATTAAAAAATAAACAATCGGTAATGCATTTCGTTAAATCCAAGACTACAATATTTCATAGCTTTTAAATATCAATAAAGCTATATCAAAATAAATTATCGTTAAACAAATCTATTGTTGAAAAATAACCCGCGACTTAGCCAAGATGAAGATGCTTTGCTATTTGTATCGTTGCTATAATTATTTTTTTGTTATGTCTTCGAGAAATCAAAAGTATTTCAATATGTCGGTAATCGAAAAAAATTTATATTTTTGCATCTTTCTTGACTAGGGCGATCAGATTTGCAAAAGCGTTTACATGTTCCGGGAATTTGAGGAAATTTTGCAAAAAGCTAAACTTGGTGTCATTACCAGCTTCATTTAAAGCCAAAACTACTATTCGTATGGTTATAAAATTCAAGTCTACATCAAACTTCAAATATGGGATTTGCTTTAGGGTTGCGCTTTGCAGTACAATTCAAATTGCAGATAACCAACACTTAGATTTTATTCTACTTGTGATGATTTCTAGTATTCTTAAAAGTTTCTCCTCTCCTTAATTATCATCTACTTACCTTGAGAGCGGTCTTTTTGACTTGGGAAACCTGTTCTTGTTCAGATATTGATGCCACCGATGATTTTCTGCTCTCGGATGATTCTTTAGTAAACTAGTAAAAAATAAAACAGAGACAAACGTTTGAAACAAGCTACTTATAACCAAGGTTTTTTATACTAATAAAATTAGTTCAGTAAGAGTGGCGCCAAGATTACGCATTTGAACTAAATGTCTCTGAAAATAAACTAATTCATTCTTGAATTTGGACACTATAATGAAAATCTAAAATAACATCATCCACAGGAAAAATAGTCTTTTGTTTTTAACTACCACTATAAAGATAGCGAGGCCGCAGCAACTTGGACGACATCCATATTCGCTGGTTGAGTAACAAATGATCAAGATTCGTGTGGGCCAGCTCTCAGGTAGTATATTAACATTCGCGAACCAGCCCAAATTGCATACTTTGTAAATGCGGAGCAAAAGCGTATTTAAAAATACTTATGAGCTGTATATTTATAAATTTATATTATAAGAAACGGTTCGTCTTTAACTGTTTTATGTAAAGTTTTGAGAATAAAATTATTGTGAAATATGTCTAATATTAAGAATTTGTGTGAATTTACCTTAAGTTGTTTATTTTCGATGATAGAGCTTCGCCGGCTTTCCGATGAAACTTCTTGTTGTACCTAAAGAAGATTAAGGTATCTTAAATTCGAATGTGAATTTTAAAGTATAAACGTTTTTTAAATAATATTTCCAGTACAATTATTTTTGTAAGTTTTTGTACGAGACATGTATTTATACGATTGTTTGAAAACCAAATTAGTATTAGTACACTAAGGGCTTGTCTTCTTATCACTTTGGACTTTGGTCACAATACACTTACACTTAAAACATTTTTCACATACTTCTCGCTCCGAAACCCAAGCATTATCACTATTTAGACTTCACGGCGGCCTATCGTAAAGTGACATGTGTGCCAAAAAATCCGTCTTTTATTAACTCACTTCTTGGACATCCCCACTACATATTTTTTTCATTCATAACTAATTTCTGCTCTTATTTTTTTTAATATAGCCAATTCAAATAGAGAATGATATTTTGACAGATTTTTTTATCGAACATTAAAGTAATATACATAATCAAATTATTTCGTAATTAAAAGTTACGTGAAGATAAAAAAACAGCCCTAAGTAAAATACAGATGAAATACAATAAATGCTAACCTCACTTTGAACAGAGGACCTTCGGCTTTCAGTCTGGAAACGAATCAAATATTTTATGTACAAACATACAATTATTAAAACAATGAGTGTTATCACAGGATAATTAAACAGAATGGTATATATAACATATGAAAAAAAAAACACTTTTTAATAATAGTCATACAGTGAGAATTTATATATATGAAATAAAAATAACATGCCATTCATTTAACATTTGGAATAATTTAATGACAAAATTGTATTATTGGGATTCTCGTAAATGTAAAAAAGAATACTTGATAGATTTTTGCATAATTAATTATGAGAGTGCAACTGATGTAATTTAAATAGGAAATGACAAGGGACACTTAAAATACAAACAATTATACCTTAACAGCGAGAAACTGTTGTTTTTCGGCAACCATCTGCATTATTATAATATATTTTAAACTGAACTTTAGTTGACAAGGTACAAGAGTTCTATGAATCTCTTTCAGTGATATAGGGGCAACAGACAGACTTCAAACAAAGATAAAAGTATGATATTCTTTGATATGATAAAAATAGCAAAATAAAAACGCTTACCTCGCTTTGAACTGACGTTCTTCGGCTGTCGACCTTGAGAAATAAATAATCAGTATTAACATACATACATATGGTTTTATATATACATAGCTCTATATTTCTAAAATTTAAAATTTCTCCATTACTTTTCCGACATTGTACTAAATATTTCAACGTTTAATTTAAAATGTTTTTCTGAGGTGGCAGAACAATTATGATTTTCGCAAAAAAATATACTACCGTCCAACGAATTGGCATCAAATTTAAATTATTTTATCTTTTTCCAGTATTTTTACCGTATTGCAAGATCCAGCTAGCAATCATATAAGGAGCATAGCATTTTTAACGAGATACGAGTATGTCGAACTATAAAAGTATTTAATCATTAAAAAAGCTTTGAGTTGTGGTTACCTTAGCGACTTCCTTTTCTTTTTTCTCTCTTACTGTCGGAGTTGGAGTAATCTTTTCATATTTTTCCAGAACTGGTCTCTCGTAATCGTCGACGAAATCCAATTCATACTGTAATTAAAACCAAGTGAGTTAACTACGATAACAGCCAGAAACCGATATTCTATAATATGCTTTCCGAAAATACCTGGAATAAAAACGAATAACAAACATTTGATAGCAGCATGCGACTTTCAACAACCATTGTAAGGACGTTATAACTAGGATCTACAAGCTTTGGCTAATTATAAGCCAACCCTATTAATAAACTTTCTTGTGTTTTTTTTTTAACATATATACTTAATAGGTTGTGATTTTAAGTGCTAGTGTGTTTGTAATATATTTGTCTGGTGTGGCTACATGTACAGTGTGTAAGCGAATTGATGTGAAAGAAGTGTGTGAGAAAAGACAGGAATAGTTTACAGACACGACACGAAACATTTTCAGTACTGTGAAATGTTTACCACAACCGAAGTTTCCTTCAGGTCAGTCGTAGCGTTATTAGGCTTTTCGGACGTCTTCTTTGTTGGTTTCTTTAGTTGTGGTAATTCAAATTTACCTCTTTTGATTGAAAAAGGTTCCTAAAGAAGCAATACAATGTAAGCTAATTGTACTTTCAATATTATCAAAGCGGTTTTCCTCTAGCGCAAATGTAGCTAAAGTTAGTTTATTTTATGCATAGCAATTAACTATCAAACAATTATATTACTATGTTAATTATTCTTGTGTATTTTTTAATTATCTCAGTATTTATAAGCATGTTTGTTTATACCTCTTTAGGTTCTTTGGTTCCCTTTTTGACCACTGCTGGTTTTTTGACCTTAAGCTGTGCAGCTTCAGAACCCTCCTATGGAATTTTCAATGTTACGAATGAAAATAATGGTCTTAATAATAAATATATTATTAACTGTTACTGAGATAAATAAAAATCTCAATTATCAAGTACCGTTGGTTTTTTCTGCGCAGGTGTTTTTTGTGTCAAGGAAGCCTCTTCAGGAGCAGTAGTGCTTGTTTTAGTTTTTGGCTTGGTAACACTGACAGATTCTTCAGTATCCTCGCCCTACGATAGAAAATGTAAAAAAAGAATTCGGAACACTTGTAATTGTTTGAAATAAAAAATTGAAAGGAAAGTCATAACACTTTCAAGATGACTAAAAAATAAACTTTTTAATGGAGTAAGAGATGATGTGTTATTATTTCTAACGTTTTAATAAATAATTCATACATTAATGTGGTTTTCCCTTTAAATTTATTTTCGCAAAAGATCTGTATTTTACCTTCACGAGAAATTAAATCATTTTTAATATGTGTACTGAAAAAAGATTAGTCCTCATATCTTTTGGTGCAATGTTTAAATTTATCTGCTGTTTTTCATTTGGAATTATTTGATAACGTTCCTAACGATTACTTTAAAGTTACTTTAGTGATGTTTCTGTTCCCACCTTTGTATCCTTATCCTTGGGTACAGGTCGTTTAATTGTTTTTTCTTCAACGACCTCTGGTTTCTTTATTTTAAGTTTGGCTTCAGCCTCATCCTCCTACATAAAATATATTTAATGGTTTTAATAAATAACATTGCGCTTCGACCATGAAATATTACATTGAAACTAATACGAACCGTGGGCCTAATTTCAGCGGGTGTTTTGTGTGTGAGCGAAACTTCTTCAGGGCTTTGTCCTGGTTTGATTGGAGCTTTTGGCTTAGAGATACTAACATTTTCGTCAGTTTCCATAGGCTGGATTGGGAAAAACTAAGTAAAGCATCTTTCTTTTTAAACATTATTTAAGTGTTTATTTAAAGAGAACAATACCTCTGGCTTATCTTTGTCTTTGACAGAGCGACGTCTCTGAACTGTTGAAGTAGGTGTTTGTTCTTCAGGCTTTTTGTCCTCCTAATTTAAGAAACTTCGTTTTAGTATATCTATCTACATATATATGTTTGAATAATTATGGATTCAACTTGTAAGTTAGGCTGTCAATGGTTTTTATAAGCAATTAATTTTTAGGAGCAACTCTGTGTAAAAGCAATTTTTAAGCTTATGTCGTATTATATGTGTACCTTCGGCTTTTTCTCTATAGGTGTTGGTGTTATTTTTTCGTATTTTTCGAGAACCGGCCTCTCGTAATCGTCAATGAACTCGTCCTCAACAACCTTTGGAAACCAGATTACATTAATGTGTCATGAATATAATTGAATGCTGAATGTGTACAATGTATTCGTAGTAGTTATATAGCTCGTTCTTTTAAATTGGATTCTCTGGAACTCATACCAACATAAAATTCACACAAACATATAAAGCAAATACGAGTATAGCTTGTTGTACTTACCTTACCTTAATCTGTATTAAAAAAAGTTACATAAAAAACAAACGGAAAGTTTATTTGAGTGAAAATATTATATTTTTAGTGTCAGTATATAGATAGGTGTTTCTTGTGAAGTGTTCTGGATAAACTAATGTGCAAATGGTAAGGAACATTATTTCAAGTAATTCTAGCTTATAATTATTGTGTACCAGAAAATGGTGCAAAAATGCGAAGGGATATTATTGCAGTTATTCTATAGTACCAAACTTAAAAAGATATTTTAAGAGTTATTGCGATATATTTATCAGACATTAGAATGTTTATATGTACCTCCTTTTCTTTAAGAGATGGGCGTTTTTTAGGTTTTGTGTCATCTTTCTTAGTTGGCTTTGCCTTTGGTTTTTCATCTGCTTTTTTCTCCTCCTCCTATCATTTGAACAATAATTAATATTGTATTTACCTAAACAAGCTTGTATTTCGAATTTTAGATAAAATATTAACTACCTTATCTTTGGCTATAGACACTTTGCGTAATGTGGGTAATGCCGGTTCTTCTTCTTTATCCTTGGGCTTAATTTTACCCTTCATTATATCCGTTTCGTCCTTAAAAATGTTTTTAAATTTTATAATATCCGCACGTTGTGGAAAATATATATTTTTTAATAATTGAATTGTGTTTATAAGCTACCTGTATGTCACTAATGCGACGTTTATCTTTCGGTGTGGGAGTCACTTTTTCGTACTTTTCAAGTTCCGGTTTTTCGTAATCATCAACGAACTCAGATGATTCCTTTTGATTGTTTATATATTAGGTAAGTATTGAATTGAAATACTTTAAAAAAAAGTGATTTCAGAAGTAATAAGTAGTTAAAAAGTCTTATAAATAACTTAATTAAAAAGAAAGAATATTATAGAAGTTTAACTGCATGTCAGCTTTATTTTTAAACTGTAATGTATTGGATATAACGCATTTTTTAAATATTGTTCCTATATACCTCTTTGACTCCATTTTGTTTCTTTGTCCTATCAGATGGAGTTGGAGTGACCTTATCATATTTTTCTAAATCTGGTCTTTCATAATCGTCGACATACTCTTTTTGTTCTTCCGGCTATAGCAGAAATTGATTATTTAATATAAATATCGTAAAAAAACTCAGACTGATTTAAAAAAAATAAGATCGGTACCTTTCTCAGTGGTTTTTTACTTTGCGCTACTTGCGGTTGTTCAACGTTTTCCTCAACAGGTTTAGTTGGTATTTTAGATAATTTAGGCTGTGATAATTCATCAACAGCCTCTTCAGGCTTAGGTTTACCTTTTTTGATGCTGAGACGTTTCTTTTCTTCTTCAACCTATTAGTTTACCAGTTTAATGCACTTGCGACATTTTTTTATTTTATTAAAAAGTTAAATTGGTTTTAACATTTAAGTTTAACAACCTAATTATCGTAAATAGTTTTAAGTATTCATTTCTTAGAATTTACCTTTTCTGGTTCAACTTTCGTTTTTTTCTCCGGCGCTGGAGTAGCAACCGAAGGTTCTTCATCACTTTCCTCCGGTTCAGTTTTAACACTTTCAGATAGTGATGCGCGTTTTGACTACATACATATACAAGAAAATTAACAAGAAAAACTAATTGCTCAGCAAAAATAATTATTTTTACGTGTAAATGGGTCAGTGGATATTGTGTAGTAATTAATTACCTTCAATGTGTCATTAACTTTTGGTTTCTTTTCTAGTGGTGTTGGTGTAATTTTTTCATATTTCTCCAATACAGGACGCTCGTAATCATCAACAAACTCGAATTCCTAAATTGAGAAATGATTTAGCACATCTATGTTATCACAACAACAACAAGCCTTTTGTTAACACATATTTATATTAAACAACATTGTCTTAAAATCGCCATCACTGCATAATTCCAATAATGCAATGATAAAAGAAAATAAACCATAATACTATGTGATGTATCTCTTTCAAACAAAAAAATATATATACTTACATCATCCTTCTTTTTGGTGACTACTTTCTTTTTAATAACCTTTTTCTTTTCTTCAGTCTTTTTAGTTTCTTTCTTTTGTTCTTCAACCTTGGGTTCTTCTTTGGGCTTCACAGGTTTTAATTTTGGAATACCTTCAATTTTTGCCTCAGGTTCCGGTACTTTCTCAACTGTTTTCTTTTCTAGCTTTTCAAGAAGTGCTTTTTTCTCTTCTTCTGTTTTTGCGGTTTTCTTTTCTAGTACCTTTCTTGCATCTTCCATTTCAACATCAGCAGTTTTTTGTTCTTGAATTTTAGATTCTGTTTTCTTAGCCTCTACCTTAGATTCAGATTTCTGGGCCTCGATTTCGATTTCCTCCTTTTTCGTTTCTACTTTCACTTCTTCTTTTTTTGACACCTTTTTAGAAGCTGTTTTCTTTTGTAAGGTTTCCAATTTTTCCTCTTCTTTTTCTTCCTGTTTTTCTACCTTTTTCTGTGATAAGATTAATATTTATATTCTAAAATCAGTTTACTAAATATTAACGTTGGAAGTAAACAATATTATTAATGCTACCTCAACAAAACGTTATTGAACACATATATGAATAATAGAAAAAATAAAACTTTTCTTACTACAAATGTATTTTTAAATTAAATTGTTACACAATTTCAATCTTCCTCATTTTATTTTTAACATGATGTTTTGATTTTATTTTGATATAATGATAATGAAGATTTTAATTTCAAACCTTTTTCTCCTCAATGTGATTTTCTTCGATGATTGATTTTTCTTCGACAATCGACATTTCTTCTTCAGATTCTTCTATGACTGTAGTTTCTTCTTCTTCTTCCTCCTTTTTCTTTTTCTAATTATAATAAGTAATGTTATACTAAGGTCAAGTTTTAAATAATAGTATTATATTTATATATTATATAAGCAATTATTATTTACCTTTTCTTCAATTATTGTTAAATCGGCACTAGATTCATCTTCACCAAACTCGTTTTTAATTACTACCCTATAGTTAGCAACATATTTCGTGGTTACATTTCTTATGATCAAGCGTGCGTTCGTTCCATCAAAAGATGTGTTCACTTCAGATGACTCTCTTATAACGGTAGAATTTTTATACCAAGTACATCTGCATGACTGGTCAGATGATTTAAGTACAGCCAAAAATTCTGCTTCATCGTTTTCTTTTTTAGCCTAGACATAATTGTAGAGTATTAGTTGAATATAATCAAACTGAATAAAATATTACAGTAACGTAAATATTGCTTGTTTCAATTTGAAGAAGAATTTAAGTACTAAAAAGAAACAGATAATCAAATATTACTATATAAATATATATATTAATATGTACTTACTTGGCTTCTTAGATGCTTTATAATTTGAGGCTTCTCACCCTTCTCTTCAGGAATATCAGTAATTTCAACTTGTTGTGAGGTCGCTTCACCCTTTTCATTCTTAGCGACAAGTTTGTATGAACCTTTGTCTTGTTGTGATATGTTTGAAATTTCTAACTTGACTGCAAATTCACCCTGTGGCACACAAAAAATGTTTTTGTAAAATAATCTTTAACAAAAATGTTTGGTAATAAATGTTGCTTGTACGATACTCACTTCTCTTACTGGTTCAATTAAAACCGTATGCCTTGAATCTTCTTTAACTGCACTTGCTTCTTTGAACCACGTACAAGAAGGTGCAAATTTACTTAATACTTTACATTCAACAATCACGGTTTTCTTTTTAACTATCCTAATGATCTTTGGCTTCTCTTTAATAACTGGAATGACTGTAAATAAAATATTGATGATAAAATATTTATACATTTTTATTATTAAATAATTTTAATCTATCAGTACTTTAGAGTAGTTACATACTTTCAATATTGAGCGTTAAATTTGCATTGAGCTCTCCAAGTTCATTTTTAATATTGCATTTATACAATCCGGAGTCTTCAATACCAGGATCGATGAGTTCCAAAATTATAGTGTATACGTCTTCTTTCACTTCGACCCTAGTTTTAATTTTCGACGAGTCCTTAACTTCTTTCCCTTCGTGGTACCACACAATCGTTGGTCTCGGGCTAGCTTTTACTTTGCAACCCATTATTACAAGTTTACCATTATCTTTAGACTGAATTGTGGGCTTTTCAACAAACGTTGGTCCTTCCCCTTCAGGTTCTGGTTCAGCCTCAATATTTAAGTTAAGATTAGCATTGCTCTCCCCAAACTCATTTTTGACATGACAGCGATAAGAGCCACCATCCGCTGCTGTCGGGTTTGATAAGAGCAATACAAGTTCATAAATATCTTCACTTATAACTGATGATTTAATTTCAATTTTACTGCTAGCCTTTATAACGGTTGTGCCTCTATACCACGTTACTTCAGCCGCCGGCTTAGCTTTGCATACACAACGCATTGTGATAAGTGTGCCATCTTCGTTGGGAATGATTCGAGGTTTTTCTATAAACGATGGTGCAAAACCATTGTCGTCATCCCCACCTAAATTTAAAAAAAAACATAATATCGACCGCATCAATATATATAACTATCGTGCAGCACAAAAGCTTGAGCATTACATGCATTGCTACTGTATGCGTACTTAATCTATATTAATCTTAAACTAGTTCATGATAACCTTATTACCTTGGAAGTTAAGAGCAATGTTAGCATTGCTCTCACCAAACACATTAAAAGCGTTACATCTATAATTGCCACCATCTTCTTTAGTTGGACTTAAAATTTCAAGAGTGAGATTAAAAGTATCTTTTCCGGTAGCTTTTCGAGACATTTTCATTTTAGCACCGTCCCTAATTTCTTTATCTCCGTGAAACCAAGTAATATCTGGCACGGGATGTGCTTCAAGCACGCATTCCATTATTAAAATATCCCCTTCTTGTCTAATGGTTGGTTTTTTTGGAAATCGAGGAGCTTTACCATCGGGGATTCTGTTTAAATAAAAAAATGATTTAATAATGAGTTTTTAGACATACCTAATTGTAATTTTTAAAATATGCTTACTTAGGTTTGTCCCCACCCTGAAAGTTTAAGTTTATCTTTGCAACGCCTTCCCCGTGTTTGTTTTTAGCTAAAGCCCTGTATTCTCCTTTATCAGAATTTTCTACCCCCATGATCTCTAATCGCGCCATATGATATAAAGATTGATCTTCTTCTAATGATATTTTGTATCGACTGCTTTCTTTTATTAATTTCTTTCCATGGTACCTGAATATGTGCGTCAATGTTAGTGGAAAAAGGACAAGTTTTATAATTTGAGTTTGAGTTTTATATGAATGCCCTTACCATGAAATAGTTGGTTTCGGTTTGCCAACACATCGACATTCGAACGTAATTTTAGTACCATCCTCCGATTGCCTGATGACTGGTCTCTCCGTAAAAGTCGGTTTGATAAAGTCTTCAGGCACTGGCGCTTCGTCGCCTATTTAATTTTATTTATTATTTTTAATATTCACGTTAATTTGCAGCTTTGTCAAATTCACTGAGTAAATTTAAGATGTTTTCTTAGGACTCGTGTTCATATTAATTACAACGCATCCAGATTTGTATATAAAGTTAATCAAAGGAGAGAGAGTAGGTAAGATTATCAAATAGATAAATAAATATGTATATTTTGGATTATTTGTTCATCTTGTAACTAAACGTATCTTTCAATCAGTACGCATCACAGTTGCTAAGGTTATAAATAATACAAATGCATATGCAGAAGCGAATAAATTAAAGAAACATTAAACACAAAAAAAATGGTAGGACGTACAAGGTTAGTAAAGCTTTTAGCTCGATAACAGAAAATGGTAAGAGAGGCAAGGAATGTAAATAACATAAATAAACTAAAAATGACGGAAAGAAACTTGTGATATGGAAAAGTATGAGTTATGTGAGTAAATGGTTCAGAAAAATACGTCATGACTCACTTAGAAAACATCTTAAAATGAGAACGAACACAAAAAATATAATCGAACAAATATTCTTGTTCTTGTGAAATTAGTAAATGAATTAACAAGCTTTTCTGCAAATTCTACGTTTACAATCATGAGACTACTCATAAACATGATTAGGACCACACAAATACATATAAGCGTAAATTGTTATTTCTTAAAATATATAAAAATACTTCTTTTTTTGTATTTGTGCGGTTCATCAATTGTACACCAAATGCTTTTTGTAGAGACATTAAGCAAAATTAAGTAATAAGAAACATGCGGTTTTTAATTTTCTATTTATATATATATATATTTATTTGATATTTTATTTATTATTTATATTTTTTAAAAGTTTATTGACTGCCTTCACATACTTGTAACTAAATCATGTTGTGGTGTTACATGTATGAAGGTCAGTACAGTTTTATTTATTTTAGCTATATATATAATATATATTTATACTCACTGTCGAAGTTCAAACTGATAGTAGCGTTGCTCTCGCCGAGCTCGTTCTTGGCTGTTACCCGATACTTGCCAGCGTCTTCCACAGTCACGTTGTTTATTTCCAAGGATGCGTAGTAAGATTTGCCATCTTTGCTTACTGTTAACTGTGAATTAAATATTATACTATTAACCGTGCATTTTCTTATATAATTTTAATGAATTCTAAGTTAGTAATTTTGTAATTTACCATGACGAACTTATCACCTACATCCAAATTGTAATACAATCTTATATTATTTACTATATAGTGAATGAATTTGATATAATAACTGTACTGCTTATTCTTGTATGTCTAATATTTGTTATAAAATATCAGCACGGATACTGAGCCAAGTATAATGAGGTCAAGGTCATTTGGTTTTCTAATGGACAGTTGTAAATTCGGGAATTATATATTAGTTTATTTAAAAGAATGAAGTATCGTAGTAGGATAACTAGGACATGTTGACATAAAGGATGATTTTCTAATTTACTCTCTTAGACATTAAATGTCTTAATATAAATCTCCGAGAAAAATACCTTTATATAAATTTTAAATAAATATGTTTATATACTATATATTTTATTGTACGATAGAAAATTTAGAACTTAATACACCATGTGTAGCAGCCGGTGCAACTTTTTTTCTAAAATTGGGTTATAATTCGTAAATCAATCCATCTGAGTTAATTTAGCCGCCTCAGAACTGTGGCAATTATTTTCGGAAACAATTATTGGTTTACCAATTTATATATTTATTTATATTTACCTTATGCCTTGGGCTATGTTTGACTTCCAATGTATTGTGGAACCACGCGACACTGGGCACAGGCTCGGCCTCGATGCGGCACTCGAAGATCAGTCGCTTTCCGTCATCCTCTTGCCTGATTGCTGGCTTGCGCGCAAATGTGGGTGCTTTACCGTCTATTTGTCTGAAGATTGATAATTTTTGTTAGTTATAATATTATATCTATAAAATTAATATACTAAAGGATAACAAATAACGTTGTCTTTGTTGATATTGCTCTTCATTTTACACCCATAACCAGTCATCCTTTGAATGGTAGTAAAAAAAATAAACTATCGTAGATTTTAGAGAATTTGTATATACTTTGGACCTAACGTACTGTAGGAAAACCGTGTAGAAATATATTAATATGTTTTTTTTCCATTATTTTTTAAATAGCTGTATCAAGTTTCTGTGGTATAAAAACTGTGCCGGAGATAAAAATATATATGATATTATATACTCACTTCTGTTTGTCTTCGTCAGCAGCTGAAAATAAAAATATTTTTTTTTTAATTATTTTTTTTTTACACCAGATACAACAATAGGAATTATGAAATCAGGCGTCATGATATGTAAATGTCAATTAAAATTCTGGGAAAAAAATTCTGTTATTGCTACATGAATCGTTAAAACGACAAAACGTCGAGCAATTCAGTAGTTTGTACACGATATGTTTTAATTAAGATAAACCAACAAAAAGTCGACACAAAAAGACTATGGTCGCTTACCAAGGCTTATCATGATTTTTTATTCCATTCCTTACAATTTTATTAGATGCATATATATAATATAAAATATAAATACGAACGAAGCTGAAATATATCTAGAAACTGCGGTTGAAATTTTGTTTTGAATAACATCTACCAGACGTAAACATTTTGAGTGGCTTTAGAATCAATCCTAAAATAGATCCAGGTGTTCAATATTTCTAGTTCTGAATTCATTATTTTCATGTAACCTAGAATGGTATATAATATTATATAAATCATTGGATTGTTGCTCTGTAATATAAAGTAGTTTACGGACGCCATTTTGAAATGTTTCTATTTTGATTTTGACATTAGTGTTTGACAGTGAATCGGTGAATCCTATTTTCTTAAAATAAAAATACTTTTATTTTTATTTTAAGAAAATAGGAATCAGTCAAACATGAAATATGTTTGTCATCATATGTTTATAACGTTGATTGTCATCACGTTGACCCTGTCTACAATGTCGACGTTCTTGGCTTCGTCGGTCGATGACTAGTTCTTATATTTTTATATTTTATGACCAGTATTATATTACGTTTTTAACTTTAATTATTATTAATACGTATGTGGGTGCTATTTGGCATATTCCTTCTTACAAATTTCCACCATATGTTATCCTAAAACAGACTTAATACCGTTTTTTTAATAATGCTATTAATAAATATATCAGTTCTATATTATGACACGTTTTGGAATTTTAGAATGAGTATTTACTCTTTTTCTTTAATTACATCAGAGTAGGTGCTTGAATAACATTTTATGTTTAAAATAATAAATGTATTTCTCTTACACAGACTCATCTTTAATACAGATGAATTTACCAGTGAAATAAAAAAATAACGGAAAATGTATGAGTTTGTATAAGCCAGTAGAACTAACAGCATCAGGTATAACAAAAAAAATACTTACGACTAAAGTTAAGGTTGATGGAGGCGGCCACCTCGCCCATCTTATTTTTAGCCTTAACTTTGTAGAGCCCCGCGTCGGTCTCGATTACATCGTCTAGCTCCAGCACCACCAGGAACTTGTTGTTGGCGATGCTCTGGATCCTGGTGAAGTATGATCAAAATGAAACATTAAAAGTGTACTCTATTTTTCACTCTAACAGTTTCACCCCACGATATTCCGTCTCAAGACGTGATAGGTACATTTGTACCATTGAAAATATTCGTTTTCAAGACTTCTGAAATACAAGTAAATCTTTTTAAAAACCAGTCCAACGAGGAAGGTTTAGAAAATGGTCCTGTGTATGTGGCTAAGAATATTTTTTGCACTACGTTATTCTTATTGTACAAATAATTTGAGCAATATTATTTACAAATACTCTTTTCTAGCATCGCTACCGTTTGTGAAAATAACTGCATACATTCATATAGAGCAGATTTTTTAAAAATAAAATAAAGTAATCTTAATCCAAAAGGTCACATTAAGCATACGAGTATTTGAAGCGTATATGACTTTACTAACTTAATTTTTTTAAATCGGTTCAAAAAAATAAACCTTTGTGTTTTATATTTATAGACAATGTTTATAAATCTGAAATGTATGCTTAGCACCATTAAAATACTATTACTAATTATTTCATACACTATAAAAGACATTTTATCTTATATAGATATATATTATATATATTGCTTGTATACTCGTATATCTAATGTATGTAATATAACAACTTTATATCTATTACGAATTTGCTTTATTTTTTAGTATTTACAAAATACGTTTATTTTACTTTATTATCTTATTAATTTATTTACTATAAATGTAAAGTATTCAAACCTTAAAAGTATTTAGTCATGTTCAAGGCTAGTTGATTGATTCAATAAATTCAACGTCGCACAATATTATAAAAAACAATTTATACAGATACAGTTAGTGCATTTTAGGCAAAGTATCAACTGTAACCTGACGCTTAATTTGCAGGAAACTGACGCTTAATTTGGCTCTAAGACACTTCTGAGAGCTTCGTACACTTGTATATCTTCATACACTTATGAATATGAACTTAAAGCGTGATGCTTGACACTTACGAATATACATACATACACAAATCTTTTCCTGACCATGATGACTATTATAATATATATATTTACCCTGCCTGATTTTATTGTGATGGACTCATGAGTAAGAACCCCGAATGGCTTCAAAACTAATTAGGCCAATTCAGATAAATTAACACGAATACAGCCAGATTTACAGATTACAGATTTAAAAATCTATAGTAGTTATATTTCTAGATGGAATCACAAGTACATTAAAAATATGGTTCTTATAGAAGAGATGGTTCCAGCGTATGTAACACCTAGGACTTTTACAGACACGTTTCACAGATCCGGAATTTTATATTTTTGAAATGAGTCGTGTCTGTGACCGTACTGTTAGTCCTTAAGATACAGTTTGGCGATTTGTGAATTCCGTCATTATACTCGACAACTGAACAATTGTTGGGTAAAATCATAGAATATATAGAATACTAAGATAATTTTTGCCATATTATTATTCGAATCTTGAGAATATTAGTTCTCAGTTCAGCATTTGTTACATGTTTTTTTTTGACCTGAGGTATTTTATAAATCAAATATTTTTGGCATTTGTTATTTGATACCATTCACACTAGTAAGAATTATAATTTCTATATCATCCATACATTTGAAATCGAAACAAACAACAATATTTTTATAATATAGTATGAGATTCATTAATTACCACATGTTTTTTTTTAGTGGAATAAGGAAGCAAACGAGCAGACGGGTCACCTAAGCTACTGCCTTCGCCCATGGTCGTCTGCAACTTAGGAGCTAGAAGTACGTTGCCAGCCTTTTAGAAGGGAATACGCTGTTTTCTTGTAATAATATAGTATCGGTCCGGAAATACCTTGGGCGAAAATTTGTTCAGATTCGTGATGCGAGACAAAAAACTTCTAGAGAAACGCATAGTTGTGTAACGCCAGCTGTTGAGACTGTAAGGGTGGTGTTTTATCGCATTGGACCATGGTGAATAACTGTGGGTGGTATAAGTCCGAACAACTCTTCAGAACACTCGCCATGGTATAAGAGATAGAGAATGCAGAGGGAAGCTACATCTCTACGCAACGCTTAGGGATTAAGCCGATTGGAAAGGTCTTGGCAATCGATAATACGAGTGGCTCTCCGTTGCATCCGGTCAAGAGAGAGAAGCTGGTACTGGGGTACCCCTGCGAACCTGCACCTTATAAATGTGCACCTTATAAAGGTCCGGAGTGAAAAACTGTCTCGGTTTGTTCAGCACATGAAGCTTCTCTGAGGTCAATTTGGGCTTACTGGACTTCGCTCGAAATATCGACGCCAAGGATTCCAATATTGGCTGCGGCAATTAGGGGAGGGCTCTCAAACGAAGATGATACGACAAAAGGTCTCTTTTTATTGTAAAATTTTATTTTAAATACGTATTTTACGTTTTTTTGAAATGTAATAATTTAGAGTTCCATACTGGCCAACTAATAGAAAAAATAAAATAAACATATGAACTCTACCATAACTAAAAATTTGACTAACTAACTAATAAGAAACAGTTGCTAAGACACCCTCTATAACAAATAACATGACACGATCGTCTTAAATTCTACAATTATACAACAATTATCACTTGCACAAAGCGAAAATGCAAACAAAACACTTAATCCTCGCCCGCTCGTGCCAAATGTGCCAACTTTCGATTGTGTTGGCTTTTAATAGCATCAAAAGGAATATTGAGAAAACAAATAGTTGGTGACTGTGTCGATGACCCCCAATAAATTATCAAACATTACACAGACAATTATATCCTTCGTATATGTCTGCACTGCCCTGCACTACATTATCAATTTGATTCTGAATTTGGTTTCGTTCATACATTGTTGATAACCAACATTTTGTAAGATATTCAATTATATTAATGAATATTATTAAAATTACAATAGTCAGATATGCTGAATAAGCTTTATAGCTTAATAAATAATTCAATGGTATACAATCTCTACCATTATTTATTTATTCATGTGCAAGCTAAATTAAATTATTTTGTTTATCATAGGGCTGCAAAAGTGCCAAATTATAACAAAATTAATTAATTTCTTTATTGATAAATATTCTCTGTCATGTATAAAAAAACATTACTTACTTAAATTGTGTCCTAGTATCCTCTTTGAGCAGTTCATCGCTGCGGTACCAGCAAATCTCCGGCTTCGGAGAGGCCAAGAGTTGGCACTCGAAGACCAGTTTGTTGCCATCGTCTTCCTGTCGCAGCTGCGGCTTCTGCGTGAAGCTTGGGGCAAAATCGTCGGTTACCCCCATATTACTAGCTGGTTGTCATCACTGTTTGAGAATAATCGCTGCCGCTTTTCGAAACGGAGCTTCAGGACCTGTGAAAGATAATATTGTGGTTATAAGAAATGTTTTCATATGGTAATTTTCTTATGACAATAAATTGGAATCGATTGTTTTCAATAACTGCTACCGCCGGTTAAGGTAAAGCTTATAAGTAACTTATGTAAAAAATACTTTCACTTATATTCTGAAATCATCATAATCATCCCAAAGATAATATTATCAGAGCCTTCCTTTTAAATAAATTATATGTAAATGTAAAATTATTTATTATAAATATAATTTTACTTGTAAATGTAAAATTATTTATTATAAATATATATTTAGATAAATCCAAATAAAACATTCAGGAAAGTACTCTTTAAAGAGTTATAGTGAAAATTTTAGAATCATTGATTTTTTTTTATTAAAAATAAACGTGAATAATGTTATATTTCTTGATGTGATATATTTACTTTATTTAATGTCGTTTTCTTACAAAATACAAAATTTACATGCTTTTTAAAATTAATTACTAGACTCTCGTTCTACTATATAGTTAAGGCTTTTCTTTTATTTATAACGAAAACAGACAATTCAATACAATCATAATTTTGTATACGAGCCAATTGTCTGAAAAGGCTACTGTGCTACCAAACATTTTATAAAATACAGGCTAGCTATTGCCAGATTGCCAGATTTTAGCTTCTGAATTTTATAGCTTTTGCTGTTGAAATATTGGTTTAATTAAAAACCGTTGACGTCGTCATCACATTGTACATTGTAAGTAGTAATACTTGTCGTCGGTCTGCTTTATTTAAAGTTGAACGAGAGATGAAAGCAGCTATTTTCTTTTACCGTACGAATAAAACTTTTACCCGATCGATAAATCAAGTCTATTGAATATATATTATACATTGAATAATTTGGTGAAATCAATATAGGTTGTTGTAGGCTACTTCCTTGGGGATGAGAGATTTTTCCGGACCAAAAATATAAGAGTATAAATGATACTTTTTCAGCTCAATGAGTTACCACACTTTTTACCGAGAGGTTAGTCAATCGGTCAGCTATATGTAACGTATTGCAAGATTTTTTTTAATAAGCTTAGAATGAAAAATAAAAGGTACGGCCAGGGTTTCGAACCTGCGAGCTCTGGGAAACCAATATAGCAATTACTTTCTTCTATTTTAAGAAAGAGGTTTGTGCTCATTTCTATCACTAAGCCTTTTTTTTTATTCTATACTATAAAAAAAATATATGACATGTATGACAAAATATTTATAATTTCTTCTGCATTCTGGTAGTAATCACAAAGAACAAAATTGAGCTCTTTTACAACATGCAATTTTTTTTATTAAAATTTACCACTGTAAAGCTCTTAAATGACTCATTTTCTTAGCAATCAGCGCCATCTACATTAGGAAAGTAAACTATGCCTGTATGGGTGTGTGGGTGTCCAATGTTAGAAATTTTCAGAAGTATAAATGAAACGTCCCAATCTATTTCTGTAACCGTTGAAGGCCTCGAAGTCTTTTCGTTTTCTTGTAACTTCTGATGGTTACCTAATATTTTATTTAGATTATTATCAAATTGGACATTCAAATTAAATGAATTATGGCGTTAGAGTGAATGTAACTATTTCTGTGGTTTCGTAATAAAATAAGTTTTATCTTAATTATAACACAATAAGTATTAAAAAAGTAACACATTTTTCAAATTGTTGTATTTTTTTTAAATATTAAAAAAAATACAAAAATTTGAGAAATATAATTGAAATACAAAAGGGAATAAAGTTATTGTTTTAATCGTCTAATTAATTAAATATAACATACCTATCTATATTAATTGATCAATCCAAATCACAAAAGTCTAAACACAACCAAAACACAAGCACACAACTAGTCAAGAACGAAGTTCGAGAACTGACGAAGGTAAAGCAAATTGGTTTCGAGAAATAGGGTTGTCGCCGGCGGCGGGACGCGTCGGGTCGTTTTCGAAATCGTAACTAAAACTAACTAAACTATGAAAAGTTGGCGGCGAGCCGAGGCGGTGGGAATTCGCGTGGGCAGCTGCAGCCGGTTGGATAACTGATTCTGACGTAGCCAATGCAGAGGTGTTTTCCGTCGAAGATAGAAAATGATCTAATGGAATCGAAGGGTTGAGAGAAATTGAAACTATATTTAATCATTTATTATTTTGCGCTAATTAAAAAAGACTTTTGGTTAATTTGTTGGATAATCTTCTAATAAAAGTTATTTATTTAAATTTAGTGAGCCTTATTTAAAGTGGCAATTGAAAAAGTATAATCAAAAACATTTTTTATTCGTTTTGTAATCAATCGATATTTCTAGTATATTATATATACGAAAATTATAGTATTTATATATTTATAGTTATCATGAATTTCAGATTTGTATGGAAACCGAAATTTCTAAGCATCACGTATATTTATATTTTTTGTCAACATTTTTACCAACAAAAATATATGTATTAAGGAACCCTATTGCAAAAATGCAATTTTAAAAAAAAGGTAATATTTCCAATATTAAGGAAAATATGCCTTAATTTGTAAATATTTTTTCACACTATCAAAACTATTTATAACAAATGAAACCGAAAAGATTAATTGAACGCTTTGAATTTAAGGAGTTAATAAATAAGCTATTGTTACTAATAAAAGTTCCAAAGTCTGTAACAAACATCTTAAATCAGCGGAGCACTAAACAATTCGACACGCTCCAGAAAGTTTCACTGCCTGACCCTGACCAGTTGCTATTTTCTCACTTCGTCACTCAAACATACACGTCAAGTATATTTAGTATATATTTTTCACCGATTCATTATATTTTCTCTTGGCAACTGGATAACAGTGAGGTGATTAATAAATCCTTAGCATCCTACGAACAATCATATGACTGGTGAGTCAAGTTTCTAAAATTGTGAAATTGAAATAAAATCCATAAGAAAAATCTTTTACAAGAAATCTCTTTGAATACATTTTGATCTATTGAAGGTTTGTGTGAAATAGTTTTCATTGTGTCAAAATATATAAGAGCTTGTTTGTTAGATGTGGAATATGCAACTGCTAAGAATATTATAAGTAATCACGTTTTCTGAATAACTTCGGAGCCAGATGGATCACAGGATATCTAATTCAAACAACAAGATAGAAGCAACAAATATAAACCCACGCTTAGATATTTTAGAAATCCGGGACATAACGATAGAATAGTTTGTGCTTAATATCAAGATGCCCGAGTCTAAACAAATAGATTCCGTGGAATTGAATTCTACTGAAGAAGGATATCAGGTCGATAGCAATTTATTAAACTATTTTGGTAACCAGTTTTGAGGACAGAATTCTTTTAAAGAATCTTAGCTAGAATTTATTAGATTTTTTTCGATAAACGAAATATGGATTTGAAGTGAAATGAAGGGTTCGAAAGGTTGATCATAGTTTTATTATTTTATATGATCCGCCACAAAAGCTATCTACTGTAATAATCAAATGATTTCATGGTAATATTTTACTATTTATTCTAAAACCTATATGGTTTTCACTTCCTTTCTGGTTTGTTTTTTTGGGTTGTTACATTTGTCTCTTTCTTTAAAAACTAGAAAAGATTGTATATATTATTCATCTGAAATTAATGAGACTAAGAGTAATCAGACCTATTTAATTAGACCTATATTTTTTCAAACGGTCATTCACTTTTAAATGCTCCGAAATGTCGCAAAGGAACGAATTCACTAATAGATATGAGAGCAATGGCACGCTGATCACATGCAAACAAATGTTCGATTTTCATGTCTCATGATTTGGCTTGGCTTCGAACACTCCTATGACTTATTGAAAGAGAATTTGTGCTTTGATACTCATTTAATATGCGCTATTAGGCACGTACGCTTCTTATTTATTATAAGGGCATCTATTAAAAGACAAAATGTGCTTAGAATAAGTAGCAAGATTTTTTTTAAATGTTTTGTATTTATGTACTGCGTATACCATATCTATCCTACCTATGAATGTTAAGACAATTTCGTGTCGATTTTTCTCTGAGTAACTTCCCGGCTTTAGAATATCACAGCATTTCATTGTTTATTTTTAGTCTGAATTTAAATTTGAATTTTGTTTATGTTAAAAACTTCCAATGTTCGTGGTTTTTATTAAGTTACCTTATGGAATGAAGTGTTAAAAAAATCTGAATTGCAGTAAGTACCTTGTCCAAGGAAGGTATGACTTAGACCTGTCCACAAGATATATTATCTAATAACACAAGAATATATTTTTTTAATTGAAATATATAGATGGATCAATGTAAAAAATTATTTTTACATTGCAGTTCTATGATGCTTTCTTATTTGCTTAAATAATTCTAACTTTAAACAGAATAATAATATATAATGCTTTAACTTATAACCAAGAACGCCAATAGACAACACCTTGAAAGTTAATTACAGAAAAGCAACATGTACAGAATTGTCCACAAGTCTAGCTGCAGTCCTCTCACTGCAGTTCGTATTGGGCTGGCTCGACCGGGGAAGGACCACCCTCTCACAGAAGACCGACGTGCAGTAACCAAATTCCTTTGGTTATGTTCCGTCGGTGAGTGAGAGATTCCGGAAGCCCAACCCCCCCCCCCCCCCACGCCAAAACATGAACATGAATGCATTGTTAAAAGGAATTGTACCCCAGGAGGGTACCGGCTTCGATGAAGCCGGACAATCCCTCCCCGGGCAAAATCGGGGAAATGATTCTTCGCTTTTGCTCGGGCCGCCTGTCGTATCTGGGGCGGGCATAATACTGCATTCCGTGTTCAACGAGGGCAAACGACGAGCAAACACAGCGGCACCCAGTTCCACCCTGAGTGTGGACTTTTGCAACATACGGGGACTTCACTCCAACTTAAACGCCGTCCACTATCATCTTGAGACGGCGCAGCCGGCCTTGTTGTTTTTGACGGAGACGCAGATATCTCAACCTAGCGACACAGCGTACCTATCATACCCCGGGTATAAACTTGAACATCATTTTATACCACACGCCGGGGTATCTGTGTTCGTAAGGGAGGATATCTGCTACCGTCGCCTTCAGTTTTTTGAAGGTCGGGACCTGTCTTTACTTTGGCTGCGCGTGGACATGGACGATCGTGTCAGAGTCTACGCGTGCCTCTACAGGTCCCATAGTGGTAATGCAGAAACGGAGCAACTCTTGGGCCATGTCCAGGCGAAGATTGACGACCTGCTTTCACAGATTCCCTCCGCTGAAGTCATAGTCCTTGGGGACTTCAACGCGCACAATACCGACTGGCTAGGGTCACGTGCCACTGACTACGCGGGGAGATCTGTTTTTAACTTTGCTCTGGCAAATGGTCTGTCCCAATTGGTTCAGACGCACACTCGTCTACCAGACGTGGACAGCCACATGCCCTCTTTGTTAGATCTCCTGCTGACTACACATCCCGGAAAGTACCAGGTCATTGTCGAGGCCCCTCTAGGGTCCTCCGATCATTGCCTGGTACGGAGTGTGGTGCCAATTCAACGTCCGGCTCGCACAAGACCCGCGACCCGACGCGTTTGGCACTACAAGTCAGCGGATTGGGATGGACTGCGGTCCTTTTTTGCGTCCTACCCATGGGGGCCGATTTGTTTCCCTTCCAATGATCCCAGTGACTGCGCTGCGGCTGTAGCTGAAGTGATACTACAGGGCATGGAACTTTTTGTGCCAAGCTCTGTGGTGCCACTTGGTGGCAGATCGCGGCCTTGGTTTGATGCGTCTGTCAGGGCTGCAGCAGCCGGCAAACGGCAGGCGTATCGTGCTTGGGCTAATGCGTTAGTCACCAAGGATCCGAACTCTAGAGATCTGAAGAGGAAATATAATCGTGCCTCCAGATTCTTCAAACGGCAAATAGCTAGAGCAAAGTTCAAGCATGTCGTCAAAATCGGGGAACAGCTGGCAAAGTACCCACCTGGCACGCGCAAGTTCTGGGCGCTATCCAAAGCCAGTCTGGGCAACTTTTGCCAGCCGTCCCTACCGCCATTGCATACGGGGAATGACTCTCTGGCCCACACGGCAAAAGAGAAAGCCGATCTCTTGGGCACTCTTTTTGCCTCAAACTCGACTTTGAACGACCAAGGGAAGACACCGCCTACCATCCAACGGTGTCAGAGCTCCATGCCTGAAATAATTTTCAAGCAAAAACACATTCGACAGTCTCTGTTTTCCTTGGATGTTCATAAGTCGAGTGGGCCGGATGGGATTTCCCCATTGGTGCTACGAACATGTGCTCCTGAGTTGACTCCAGTGCTAACGCGTCTATTTCGGTACTCCTATATAAAAGGCGTAGTCCCGGTCTCATGGAAGAGCGCCTTTGTCCATCCGATCCCTAAAAAAGGGGATAGCTCAGACCCAGCTAACTACAGACCTATCGCCATCACCTCTCTACTCTCCAAAGTCATGGAAAGCATCATCAACCGACAGCTCCTGGCGTACCTCGAGAATCACCAGTTGATCAATGACCGGCAATATGGCTTCCGCCATGGCCGATCGGCTGGTGATCTTCTTTTATATCTTACGCATCGTTGGGCTGCGGTTGTTGAAAGCAAGGGAGAGGGTCTGGCAGTTAGTCTGGATATAGCGAAAGCCTTCGATCGTGTATGGCACAAGGGGCTTCTTTCGAAGCTTCCTTCCTATGGGCTTCCCGAGAGTTTGCGCAAGTGGATTACCAGCTTTCTCACTGGGCGGAGCATACAGGTCGTTCTCGACGGTTTTTGCTCGGACCCCAAGCCCGTGAACGCAGGTGTACCCCAAGGCTGCGTGCTATCCCCAACCCTGTTCCTCTTGCATATCAATGATATGTTGGATATTTCCAACTTACATTGTTATGCGGATGACAGCACTGGGGATGCGGTATATTCCGGCCGTGCAGGTCTCTCTCGGGAAAACGTCGACGAGTGCCGAAAGAAACTTGTGTCTTCTGTAGAGACATCCTTAGGGATGGTCTCAGAGTGGGGTGAACTGAACCTCGTTCAGTTTAATCCCCAAAAGACACAGGTTTGCGCTTTTACCACTAAGAAAACCCCAATTGTCGTATCGCCGCTCTTCGAAAGCACACCCCTCAACGCCTCGCCAAGTATCAGTATACTGGGCCTCGACATTTCGAGCGACTGTCAGTTTCGTGGTCATCTGGAGAGCAAGGCCAAACTTGCCTCGATGAAATTGGGTGTAATCAATAGAGCGAGGCAGTATTTCAATCCTGGCCAAAGACTTGCGCTCTATAAGGCGCAGGTCCGACCACATATGGAATACTGCTCTCATCTCTGGTCCGGTTCACCCCAATACCAGCTTCTACCTTTTGACCGCGTACAGCGGAGAGCCGTTCGGATTGTCGGGGACCCAGTGCTCTGTGAACGGCTGGACTCTTTGGCATTGCGTAGAGACGTGGCTTCTTTGTGCGTTTTCTATCGCATTTACAACGGGGAGTGCTCCGAAGAGCTTTTTGATCTGATGCCCGCCGCCGAATTTCACCACCGCACAGCACGACATCGCCTGCAATACCATCCTTACCACCTGGATGCGTGGCGATCCTCTACTGTGCGGTTTTCAAGAACATTTTTTCCACGTACCACAAAGATGTGGAATGGACTTCCTTCGGCGGTGTTTCCAGATCGATACGACATGGGTACCTTCAAAAAAGGCGTTTATACCCACCTCCAAGGCCGGCAACGCTCTTGTGAGTCCTCGGACGTTGCAAGAGTTCGTGGGCGGCGGTGATCAGTTAACACCTGTGATCCGCACGCTCGTTTGCCCTCTTGTCACATAAAAAAAAAAAAAAAAAAAAAAAAAAAAAAGCTCTATCCTCGGCATATGTTTTAGTATTATAACAAGCTTTAGATATAAGTACGTGTTTCCGTCAAGCTTTATTTTTCATCCTATAGGTCGGTGGTAGATCTTGATAATTAATTTATTTAATTGTTTACCTGTAAAATGTCAGTACCTGTTTTTGTCTATTTTATAAATAAGCGAAGTATCATCCGCAAACAAGATTATTTTACACTTATCGGTTATTAAACGAGGAAGGAAATGTAGAAATTCTAAGGTTTAAAGAATATCTCCTAAAATTATACACTCGTGTATGATTTCGTGGGAGTTTCTTGTGATTTTGGCTTATGATACGGGCTTCTCAAAATAATAAGTAATGCAATTTCGATAGCAGTATACATAATTGATTGCAATACAAATTACATATATCACGTATGTGCAGGTTAGTATATGGATTGAGCCAATTCATAAGATTTACAAAAATATATATTTTTGTTTTTTTTCTAACTCAAGTAATGATAAGTTTTTCAAATAATTTTCCCCCTCTCCAGGTTCTTTTTGAGGCAATAGGTGTCTTATATCATTTTCTAGCGCAAGATCTCTAGCACCTTATAATATGATAAAACTTTACAATTTCTTGTTGATTCGACCTTACTTCACGTGGTTTTCTTAAATGGAGTGATAGACCTTTAAAAACACCAAGAGTTTATAAATGTCGAATACATAACACATGTACTCTGCAAAGATCGGTCAGACTCTTTGACTTTAACAGATTATTTGAATAATTGTTTACATTATTTACATGTAGTATACTTTTATTATTATTTAAATATGGATGGAAATTTAAACATACTTGAGCTGATGGCCGACCATTTTTATGGTGTGATTTTTTTTAATGGTTAGTCTTTTGAAATAAAGAAAAAAGGAACATTATTATTATATTTAAAGTCCACTTTATTTTTTATTATCAAATTGATCTTTAACAATCTTCATAATATATATTAAATACGTAATTGGATTAACATCAATACCGGAGGACAAGCTTTTCTAAGTCCTAAACTCTATCACGCTTCAAATATTTTGATGTCTAGATGTTTTTGGTGGACAATCTGCTTAATTGCCTGCTACTGATATAAAGAAACTAGAACTAGACCCAATATATGAACTAAATTTATAGAGCTATATGTGTACATGTGTGCCATGATGACGTGACTTTAACCAAAGTCATAGAAAATCTTTTACTTATGGGATAGGAAGGCAAACGAGCAGACTGGTCACCTAAGCGATTGCCGTCGCCCATGAATATCTGCAACTCAGGAGCTACAAGCGTTGCCAGCCTTTTAGAATCATATTGATAATCGACCACTTTTTTGCCAAGAAAGTCTTGTTATTTGGATCATTTAGAATGGCCACGCGGGCGTGGGCATGGTATTGCCTACGTTACGTCGTTTCGACACTTCAGTGAGTTACTTGCTATAATTAAACACTGATTCAATTTGAAATGCTCTAATTAGTTACGTAAATATGATATTCTAAGAGTCTTTAGGCGCTTAACAGATGGGATGAATTAAAATAAGCAATTTTGGTTGCTTGCTTGCTAACCGATCACTAGTCTTGATCTAGATGTTTTAATTGATTCTTCAGACATGATTAAGCTACTTTTTAATAGAATAGCATATAAGCAGAACTTTCAGTAATATCTTATAAAAAAGCGTGTAGATCCCCCTTATTGATTTGATTTTATTATTAATATTATTGTTTTGCTAGTTTAAAATATTGCAAAATGCTTTACGATTTATTTTAATAAATCGATATGCTATTTTCAATATTAATAGTGCTAAAATTTTTTGGAAATTAAAAAAAATCGTAAAAGATTAACCAGTCTTTTGATAATAGATACTATCCAAGAAAAGATACTAAAGAATCTAATACCAATTTTGAATTTGTTCGGCTAACAGACAGCTACATGATTTTTTCCGCTTCAGTAATTCTTTTTTTTTGTTTTTGGCCTGTGTTGTCCGGATGAAAAAGAAAAACTAAATATAAAATGTGTGTTTTATTTTTACATTTTACACTTTTCCTCTAATTTCAACAGCTGCGAATTTTCTTATGTTTTAGCAAAATTTCAAAAATTTTTAGGAAATTAATCTATCGTTTGACTTTGAATATGAGCAATCCCATCAAATAAATAGTACTAGAAAATGTATATGCCAAGTTTGAGTTCGATTGGATAAAAATTGTGTCCCCTACAGATATTCAAAATTTTCAACTCAGAGAATATGAAGTTGAATTCGGATACACACACATCGACGTTTTCTTCATCTCCAGTTCATAAACGGCGAAAATATTCTACTCTGGCGACTGGATCCCGCAGTTGCGTTGATAAGCAAATTCTTAGAATGGAGTCTACCTTAAAGAATAACAAAACATTTTACTGATATAATCTAAACGCGATGTCAAGAAGGTGCCTTACTGTAACAGGTTATATAGTTAAATTAATATGGAACTAACAAAAGTAGGTGAAACAAAATAAAATTCGAGTACCTATTCTAAACTTACCATTGTCCTTCTAAGATACATTTCTATCATATCTGTAGTGTAATTCCGTTTATAGCTTCAAAGAGCAGATGTTTGTTATCATGACTCATAAATATATCATACAGTATTCGTATACAAAGTTCTCTAGGTCAAGTTTGTAAATCGAGTGAGATATCGGTTTTAGATTGGTTTGATCACTTCTTGTATAGTTAATTGCTGTTACTGTTAGAGTTTAGGACGTATTTTTAAATGAATTTCTAAATATTGTTGTTATTTATGCTGTATATTTTTTTTTTGTATTGTCTCTGCTGTTAGCCCTATTACAGCTGTTACAGCGTCACCGGGGGAGAGTGTATTATCATGGAACTTCTGTATCAGGTAACTTTGTATTATTAAACTACCTAAATACTCATTTGGTTTTGCATTATATTAGGCACTATTCATATTATATACAATATTTTTAGATGCTAAGAATTTGACTTGAAATAACGATTACATACAATTCATTAAAAAGTTAATCTTGGGCCTTCTCTATAATTTTTGATTTTTTTAATTTTTTTCTATAATCTCTTGAAAGATAATCTGTCTGACCATCAACTGCAACTTAAACTTGAATAATATATACTGTCATATATCTCTTACCGAGTTCCACAGGGTTCTTATCTCGGTCCCACCTTATTTTTGTAATCCGTTTTTGATCTTTGTAGTTATTCCCTTCGAAATCTTTGTAGTTATTACCTTCGAAATTGCAAAATTAATGACATACTAAGGATTATTGCTAAAATTTATAATTAGCGTAGATCTGGTTTGCTGGCGTATGAAGTTAATAAATCTAAATTCTTTCCTTTTGATTTGCCTGAAAAGTATTTGCATTTTCTATACCAGTTGAAATTAACCATTCCACACTTGCATAAATTCACGAGGTGATAAATGCCGATGTGACGTTATAATTGACGAATGTTAAATGGAACCATCATACCCATACCACTACTGATGAAGAAGAGTATGAAAAAAAAATAGATAGGTTGAAAATAACAGAATCTGTACATGTGAACTGTCCTTGGTAATCGTGTCACAATTTAGTTGAGGGGGGAGGGGGGGCACGTTTACTGCCGCTAGAAAGACCACTTCTAAAAGTGATTTTTAGTAAACCTTTTCATATCGTCACTAATTCCTATTTTCCTATTCCTATAGTGTGTATCCCCTACCAGTTATATAAATTAAATTACATAAATACCATGTAAATTTATATTATACATAAATCCATAATCTAAACTATAACCTACGCAACCTAAAATCCTCTGTAGCAGAATGAAATTACTACATAAATAATGTGAGTTCGTATCTGCATTGCAATAAAATTAATAAAATTTTTTAAACAAAAGTAATTGTTAACAAATACTGAACATTAGATGGATGCATGAAGTTTAACTTTCATATAAAATAAAATAAATAGTAAGTATCTAGGTATTTACACTATATAACCAAAATATATAATTGTATATTTAAAACTAAACAACTAATTAGTTACTTTTGCCTTTTAATTTCATAGAACTATTTAAAACTACAAAATAACTTTATGAGTAACTCTAAAATTTACACTGAAAATTTTAAAATAAATAGTTCTTGGTATTCTTTAAATAACTGATGTCGGTTTAGTTATGTTCTATTGTTATTTATTTGAAATGTCTGCCAAAAATGTACTCTAAATTATCAGAGTCCATGTCCAAATACTTATATTACAATGATTAAATTATTTTTCTAATTAAAATTACTTTACAATATACTACAGACCTGCTTTAACCATGGAATTGCGATACGAATAACAAAAACGAGAGGTAGAATTATCAAACTCTACGTCACAATTTTGTTATTGAGATTTTTATACAACGTGAAATCAATATATACGTCTATTATATCGGAATTTGACGCGACTAAATTCCATGCGGAGTTCTACTCATGGCTAGAAACAGCAAACTCGCAGAGTGGATGGTTCACCCGGGAAATAAATATATAATAGTCATCGTGGATTCTGAAAGTTAATATATAATCATGTATTTTAATAAATAAAATGTGAGATAGAATGATAGCAAATATTGTAAATAATTTTTGAAAATATTTATAAACACGTAGAGCCCTGTGAAGATAATTTAACTTTTAATAGATATAGAATGAAAAATAAACTGAAACGGGCAGGGATTGTAGATAATGAGAAGTGTAGATGAACATTGAAAGACAAAAAAGATTATTATTGCATTTCAAAGTTAGAAACTAGATATCACCACTGTCCCGATAAAGACGAATATATATAGAGTGCTTAATTCACAGAGTCTGGTAGCGACACGGTAGCTCAATTGCTAGAGCGGCGGGACGCTTACCCAGAGGTCGCGGGTCCGAATCCCTGCCCGTATCGGTTTATTTTTCATTAATTATATTTATTAAAATGGTAAATAATTGTCAATAAAAGCCCATTTTAATCATCATCAGTCTTTTAAATATCATCATCGCTCTTCTAAAAATCATCATCAGTCTTCTTAAGCCTACCGAGGATGCTGAATTTTGCTAAAATGACTGAATTAAAAACTAATTGCACCTCTTTAACCAGAACTAACAAAGTTTGAAGAAAACTTAAAATAAAAAATATATTTGAATATAAAAATATTACGTCATTAAACTAATAACATATTTGAAGTTAACAAATCAATTTATCCGCAGATCGTGGAGAGTGCGATTGCAATCTATTAAAAACACTTAATAATTTTCGAATTTCATAACTTTGTGGTTTGGCAGGTGGCCATCGTCGTAGAGACAGAGATGGTTTTCCGCTCAAGTGGAAGTGGGACAGGTGATAATCTTGTGTGAAAAATATTTATGTTAAGGCCTTCTGTTGCTATGAATACGACTATGAATAGAATTTGTTATTTTAGTAATGCTTATTGAAGGTTAACTGGAACACTAAAACTATCTTAACAGTTGCAGGCTATGAATGATACGAGTTAAAATTCTCTATTTATCTGAGATCTTTTAAATAAAACTGTTATTATTATTAGGACTAAATATTTCCACAGTCAGTTTACGGTTACTATATTTTTAAGTTTTCCTTAAGTTCAGTATTGATAAATTCAAATATATCTTCTATTTCGGCATCCGTGACCTAAATACTAAACAGGGCTCAGTCAACATGGGGAGATAAAGGCCTAAGAGACAATAATTCAAGATAATTGTTGTAAATAAAAGTTGTTACTACAATTAAATATATATTTTATTTGAAACTTCGTATTACAATGTGAAAGAGAAAATTGTCCTATAATAAACTCACCAACAATAATGCCAAATCAGATAAATGGTCTGAACTCATCTGGTAAATGCTACATTTATTCGCGAGACAATAAACCTTAATGAAGCATTTGTAAACATTTCGATAAAAGAGAGGACGTTGGCATTATTTTAGTATAATAATTTAACTCAGTCACAACATGTCAGGCAACCATTATTTTTTGGATAATTATTTTAAATGCAAATTCGTAATTAGGTCTTTACATTACCATTTGTTTACTTGTCACTACAAATTAAGGATAAAACGTCAAGTTCTTCTTTTATATCGCCGTGTTTTAATTAAGACTGTGTTTTAATACTTGAGATATTTGTGACAATTTACGACAACCAAACTACAATTATACTTTTTATACTGATGAGTGACGACTATACGGTATCATTCACTTGTCTTCATCTCATTTGTTTGGTCGATGCCAATATGTCTAGCAACAAGAGATTTGGTAACGTTTTTAGCACTGACTGCAGCCCTTAGGTTCAACCCTGCTTGGTTTAAATGTGTTGGTGGGATTTCGGTCATATTTGGTGGGTGGTGCAGGATGGTAGCCACTTATTTTTGTGCCTTTGCTGACATATCCATATTACCACCGCCCTAGAGATGACTGGCGATATGACTGACTGGTATGGTATCGTTATTATATATTAAGTTACCAGCTTACATGCCCAGATTTCAATCGGGTGACATTTCTGATTATTTTGTTTTATTCAAATTTAACGACATTCTTTATTCAAACTTAACGACAAGTTGGGTTTGTTTTTTTTTTTTATTTAAATTTAACGACATTCTTTATTCAAACTTAACGACAAGTTGGGTTTGTTTTTTTTTTATTTAAAGCTTAAATACCATTTTTATGAATATAATTTGGAAATAATAAAGTTTTAAACTGCATCTACCATTGAATCCTGGATAAAATCTCCAAAAATCATTTACTATCATAAGAGTATAAAAGTATATTTTAAAACGTAGGCATACATGTTATAAAATATACTCATGTTTCCAGATTTAAGCTTTCTGACCAAATTAATGGTGGGTACAGACAGAAGATTTTTTTTTTATAATTATAGATTATGTTAGCTCTTATTTAACAACACTTATTAACGGATTATCTATTTCTTATAACCTGATATGGTATTTAGATGTAGGTTCATTATAAAGACAGTATAGTGAACTATAAGAAACTGAAAAGGAGAGAGCACTGATCAAAATCAAGTTTAAAAATAAACATTTGCTCCAATGACTCACTAACCACTGTTTTATGGAAGAATGATGACAACTAGTCTGGTATTAAACATTGTAACAATTAAAAAAATCTCTTTTTCTTCTTTTGATTTTAAATTTGGAACGCATTAATGTTAAAAAAAAAAATTGTAGTTTTTTCTAAAATATGGAATGAAAACAGAATTGCAGTGACCAAGTTAGTATTAGGGCATCGCTCACTTCCTCTACTTTTCAAACTTTTGATTTTATTCCTATATTTGTCTATAGTAATATCTGTCTATAGTTAAAGATTGAAGCGATCGCGTTTTGTAACAACTATTAAGACTATTAAAGCCAGAATTCGCTAAAATCATAAATGAAGGTTCCACTAGAACTTTGTAGCGTATAATAAAACAAGACGAAAACTCGGTGCTTATCGTTGATATTCAGGTATACTCTCAACTACTATAACGACGATTTATACGAGACGATCGATCAGAACGCCTCCGAACCCGATAGACCTGTAAAATGCACAGAAATATCCCCTTCACCACTGAAAATATTTTGAAGATTAAACAGACACAAAAATGACAGAATGTTCTCTCTAAGCACAGCTCTATATAATACATGTGATCGTCATCAGTATTGGTTTTGGTGAGGGGTATGTTATCAAGGACTCACAAAGTATTTTTTCTGAATATTAATAAAGATAAAGCATTTCAAAAGACGTTATACATCATGTTGTGAAACCACTCAACACATTTTTTTTAAATGTACCGGAGACTTTCCAGTATGACTCTGCCTGGTCACAGGGTACGTACTAACTAAACTAGACTGGACAATAATTCTTTATAATAGCTAAATAATATCTGACATCTGGTCTTGATCTGTACTCCTTTAATGACATATTATGGTTATTTAGAGGACATGGCCTGGTCGACAGGAGCAGACAACCCCTGAATTTCCAATTGAAAGAGTGCCTAAATTCATAAATTTGTGGCCAGACAAATGAAAGACATGTATCAAAACGAGATATATTAGATTTTTTTTTCAATTTGCTGAGACTATAATTTGACACTTTGATAATTTGATGAAAATTACTTTTGAAAATATAACGATTATTAATTTATAAAAGATTATATCTTAACTAGATAGAGACATGAATGACAGCACTGTCACGAGCTGTGATTAGTTCTTTATCATGTAAACAACTAACCAGACTCGTTAACAAAACAAACTAGGGTTGACTGCTATGACAAATCAGTTGTAGTGAATCTATCATTATAAATCGTGGACAGGGTATGGCATTCCCCAGTCTACGTTATAAATGCTCACGAGAATACTGTGGAGACGAAGACTTATAATTATTTTCTAGCTGAATAGTACGCTAATTTTGAACAGTAACTTTTTTAAAATAAAAACATTTTTAACCCCATTTTATGTACTTAGTAGTTCCACACTCAAATCTTAAATATTTATATTGAACTTCAAGATATTTATTTCCTTGGGTAGAATACTAAGAACTATTACATTGAGAAATAAGTATCCAAATACTTTGAAATACTTTAAAACATATGTGAAGGTAGAACGACAAAACAACATGAATCACTCTACTGACATTTATGGAACTCTAACCTTTGTTATTCCCGTACAGATAACTTTTTAGTACATAGAGTACATTATAGGTTTGAACAAAACTAAATGAAAAGTAGTATAGTTATTACGTAAGTTTATTATAGAATGTATCCATGTTGTAAATAATAATTTATTCTCTAAAATAAACATTCTATTTTTTTCAACTCATTTGTCCAGTTGACAGTACTTGACCGAACGTCATCTATCTTGTGTGCATACGGCTCAAGCAATAGATTCATTTCCGATAGCGAGTGATAAATCGATATATTTCACCCGAGACAAAGCCAGTGACTCACGAGAATGGTTGTAAATATTCAGAATATTTAAACATCAGATTTCATTTGGAAAACAGCCAAACTTATCTTTAACTTATATACCTTAAAGAAAACGTTATTCTGGCTACAGTTCAATATATTGAAATGTACGAGGATGTCATCAGTACAACATGTGGGATGGTTTGATTTTGATTATTTAGTTATCAAGACAATACTGATTGATACAAGGTTCTATGAAATAATACTAGTTACTATCGACTTGCATTTGCTTCGTAATGTATTCTGTTTGAAAATTATTAATCAGTATACAAACTTCATATATAATAACGTTTCTAAAAATCAACTATGCGTTTCTGTATCCGAATCTTTCTTGGTGATTCCTTCGCCGTTATTCGGATGTTCAAAATTAACAAATTTATTTGCACCTACAACGTAATATAATAATCTTTAGTTATCAAGCAATATATGATATATCCCTTAATACTAATATTATTTTATTAATATTAAAAATAAAGTCATCATAAAGTCCATATTTCCTCGCTGTTATATTAAATTTTGGTTCACGTCACACAGTACATAAAATCATTATATATAATTTTGACTTATGCATATTTTTTGTATTAAACAATACCTACCGAGATTTATTAATTAATGAAGTATTTTGAATTGGTTGGTAATTATTTTTAAGAAATTGCTCTTCATATTTTTTTTGTCTCGTTCCTTCTGTGGAATTGCATGCAATTTTCTAAAGCGATTTATTTACATATCACTCTAATATTAATAATTAATTTAACTTATAAAAATACGTTACGCTATACCTTTTAAATATACATACTGACTTTAATTAATAAAACATATCGATTAAAGTATCAGATGAAAATTTATGATACCTCCTTGTAACCTTCCTTTATAGAAAACGTACACCCTAGCCACTGCTGGACTCCAAGCAGTTCTCCCGCCAGATAAGTATAAGTCGATAGTTACCTTTTAGGTATACTACCCTTATTAAAAGATATCTCCTAACCGAGGTATATTCCATTGCTAAATTTATTATTAATTATTAATATATTTGCAAACAAAAGCTTAAAAGCAACTAAAAATGTCTGTAATACCGTTTATCCTCTATTTAATGGCTTAGAAATATTATAATTACTTTTCTGTCATTGTTTTTAGATAGAGTGTAGAGATGGACATACTTAAAAGTCTTTTTATGAGTATAAAGGATTTTAATTCTGTAGAAAGAGCTTCGAACAAATCCCTTGTTATCTGTAGGGTACCTTATATCTGTCTAGACAATTTGAAGTCCAATTTTATACATATTTTGTTGTATGTACACATTCATATTTCTGATAACAGCTTCCCGATATAAATTACAGAGTATATATATTTAATATTACTATTAGAAATGTAAATATTACAAAAATATAATATCTGTCATTGGAGACAGCTGGCACTGCTGTAAACCATTTTTGGACCACGGAAAGACGTTTGGAATTAGTTCAGAATCATATTTCAAAGGAGTTTTTGCTAAATTCTAAATAAATAGGCTATAAAACGCAAAAAAAAGCCTAAAAAATAGGACTTTTATTACAAGAGATCAGTGCGTGTAAAGCCACAAATTATTCAACTTTATTATTTTAGTACAGATTATAATTGGGTAATAATTTGTGGGTTGTTTTTAAAATTTTTGCCTAATAATTATCGTGAGGGCGTTAATTAATAAATGCCACACCGTTGCTTTATAATACGGAGAAGAACATTCGTTGTCAATTCAGTGTTCAGAGAAGTCATTAATACAGGGTGACAGTCGATTTTATTATTTCCGCATGAAGTCAAAGAATATTAATATATTAGCAGAACGAATTAATAGATGTCATTTAAGGTTTAAATATTCTTTTTAATTTACAGAGGAATAAGATAGTACGGACTAGCCGCCGGACTCATGAGACTATACGCCAAAGCAAAATACTAGACGCTTTCCTTTACATGTACCTTTCATATTGCTTCTTTGGATTCGTTTAATTTTAATTGTAAAGAACTAGAACAAGTTACTTGCTGGTAGCTGGTTACCATTGCCGATGGACGTGCAAAATAAGAGAGTAGAAAAATTTCAGGTACTCTCTGTAACACTAGATATTCCTTTGCTTAAAAGAAACCTCACATACACGAGAAAAAACTCTGAAAACGTTATCTTGAAATGAGACGCTGTTAAGTGTATGTATTCAAAGGTTTCCTTTCTAAATGTTAATTAAAATGTAGTGCTTGGAATTGTCCATTACAAATAGCTCTCAATTAATATTTGATCAACGTTTTGCCAAACAATCGAAGCATATAACGATGTAATTCTAATTAATATGTGCAGACTAATCGATTACTTGGAAACAGTTCTAGATTGGCTGTGACAGTACATCTCTATACCTCGTTTGTATTGTTCAATAGTTGTCTAATAATTGTTGTATATTTATATATGTCTGTATCTTCTTTGTATATGCATGTTTATATTTTCAGCTATGTATTTATTTAAAACCAATTAATAAATACAAAACGCTACTAAATTCTTCATGGAAATTTTTTCAAACTGGAAAATAAATTGATTATGAAGTAATTCTAATAAAAGCTTTAAGAGAACTTTTTTAAATATATTTTATAATATTAATTTTTTATGAAAAAAGTGTATTTTTGAATACCAAATCAGAAAGTGTATACGAATTGATATTTTCTAAATACAGAAACAAGGTTATTTGTTAAAGTTCATAATTAGAAGTCAATGTTTGACATCAAACTTGATTGAAATCAAATAATTTGATTCTCCATAAGCCAAACATTTTTATAATCAGTAAAAAGTAAAGTAAAAAATATTTATTATTATTAGCTAAGATAGATGTTGGATGGATTTATCTTACGTACATTTTATATTTGAATATTTTGTATATACATTTAGTTGATATATCGCAGTCGACTATTATTTTGCTATATATTTAAAAAAAAACGACCACTGGTCATATTTTTAAGTAGATTATCTCATCCGAACTCAATCTGTCTCAAAAATCACTGTCATGAGAAGACAGAAGTGTGAGTGAAGGAAAGATATTTAGTGATGAAAGAATATCTCTATTGAGACCAGCGAAATATTATCTCTTATAAATATTCAATATAATAAGAGAGCCTTGTGATATAAAACAAAATGTATCTATTTGTAGAATAACCCACATCTTATCAAAACACGCTGAAACTGTAAAATCATCATTTTTGTAATTTATCAAAATAATAATATTTGATTTCCTGTGTAACATAAATAAAAGCTTAACGTTTTGTGTATAATAAAATCTAATAAAAAAATTACGATATTATTTTTTCAGTTAAGCTTGAGATAAAATTATAAACTATTTAATAATTGCATTTATAGACGCCTCGCTTAAAGTTATTCAAGCTCTCTTTTCACACTAAGCTTACGAAAATTCTCTGAAATCTGACTTAAAACAAATCCCTCAATTATGTAATACCAGTCAATGCAATAAATCTTTTATAACATTAATTTGCTGTTACGAGTTATTTACGGCAGACTTGTTTCGCTACAAATATACTCGGACATATTAAAAAAGATTGCAACATATTACATCATTAATAACTATTTACATGCAGAGCCTTTTTTTATTTTTAAGGAATTGTAGCGTTCCTTTGGTCGCGTTCACTGAAAATAATATTCTGAATTTCATAATCCTGAAATCATCGAAACGCCCGTCGCTGGCGGTCGCTCTAGCAGTATAGCCGAAATATCACGCGGCGTGATTCAAAAATAGTCCGCGCCGACCGACGCCGGGCTGCATACAAAACTGGTCGGGGCGCCCAAACATATCGCCTTATCAAATTTCCCTGCCCACACCCATCGCCCACGCATCACTCAAATTTCCCATTGCGATCTCAACAGTCGACGTCGGCGGTCATGCATTAGTATGTTAGCACAGCCAAGACCTCCACTTAATCCAGGGTCGACACCGAAGCACTTCGAAGCGTTAATCGAATAAAAAGCACTAACTTACACTGAGGTACCACTGTACGAACACTGGTCAAGTTTCACGATCGCGAGACCCGACGGTACGCACTCAACGCCTGCCACTACTAAACTGCTTCCGACGAATCCAACCCGCAGCAAGACGCTCCAAAAATACCCCTCATTGTGTGTACATTCACAACTTATAATACCTAGGCTTTAGTATAAATCTCGATCTTTATTAATAGTGCAAGATGTATAACTTAAGTGCAGCTGGTGCCATTAACCTACATGAGATAACCGGGATACATGCTAAGGATGCTGGAACATGAGAGCGTTCATTTAAATCTTATAGTTTTGGGAGGACTCATTACACCTTTTAATTCTAACTTTGTGTTTCAGTTTTGTCACAAAAGACAAATTAGTGATAATACTGAACACTGAAATATTTGGCAATAATTCAAAATGTATAGTTTTGTTGTATTCTAGTTGTTAATTTTTACAGGTTATCCGCATTCAATCAAATGCAACAAAAGCGTGATTACGTGCAAAAAAAATCTATTCATAAACTGATAAGTATATAACTTAAAATTGTCTGTCTATTTATTTGTTGTCTCTACCATAATTTTATTTAATACAGGGTGTTCTGGTATATTTCTATATTGAAAGGGTTTATTAGGAATCTAGGAATGACTTTAATAGCCTTGATGCTGAAGATCTTTCTAGACCATTATGTATATTCGCAAAATAACAAAAGTACGCGTCTTTATTAAATATCAGATATCACATTAAAAAACGAATCATTGAATGATAATAATATTAACAAAAAAGTATTTATATAACTATAAATTAATCGAGTAGTCAGTTTTTTTTACAGTTACAGTTACTAAAATCATGTTAGTGTTATATTTCAGATCATGCCCAGTCTTTTCTCACACTCCAATTTAAAATAGATATATTTACAATAAGTACCCACACACACACACCCACACCCATGCACATTCAGTAATCTAACTTTAGTGTTTTAATACCATGAAAAACATAATATTTTAGGTAATTCATAATTATATAATGCATGTGTTTAAATTAAATTTTGTTACTAGTGTAAGCAAACTAAAGCTCGTGCTAAATATGAAAAGGACTTAAGGAGTCTTAAACGTACATTGAATTTCTTTCTGAAATATTATGTAATGTCCACACGTAACTTCTGAGACGGACGTAAAAAAGAAATCATATTAGTAAACTTCGTCAGTGCCAAATTAAGTGTAAATCTAAAATATTTAAATATATATATATATATATATATATCAGTATATTCTATACTTTTACGATAAGTACAAAAAGCTCATATTTCAGATTGAAAGCTGAACTTATTGGCTGATGGATAGATCAGTCCGTCGTTTAGGATTTTTCATCAATTATCAACGAGACTAGAATACTATTCGTTAGTTATATGGTAAATAATAACAATATAGAATAAGTTTTCGTTGTCTAATGCTAAATTCTAAAGTATTAGAGAAATTCCTAGCCCATGTCCAAGTCAATAAATTCAGCATACTGCTAAAATATTTTACGTATTTTGTGTGCTGAAAGTTGTAGCCGTCCTTGTATTTCTCAATGGTATTTGTAAACCGATTTATATTGGAATTTAATAGGCTGTGAAATATTTAATTTATTCTGATTAAACATCTATCTATAAGAGCTCAGTAACAAAATATATATGAAACGTGAAATACTTAGTTATAGAGTAACGATTTTCGAGCAAGAAAAAATTACAAAATAAAAAAAAAAAAAAACTCTAATTAATGTTGTAGTTTAAGCTGAAAATATGTAACTTAAAATTGTTTGTCTATTTATTTGTTGTCTTTACCATAATAGTATATAATACAGGATGTTTCGGTATATTTTTCTATTAAAAGGGTTGACTAGCCTTGATGCTGAAGATCTTTCTAGACCATTATATATATTCGCAAAATAACAAAAGTACGCGTCATTATAAAATGTTAGATAGGACATTAAAAAAATTTAGCTTATATTTATTTGTTAATATTATAATTTTGGATCGTAAATTGAATAATGTTTTTATATTACTTCACATTATAGCTTCTTATAAAGAAGTCAAACTAAATTTGAAATTTTAGTTTAGTTACTTATGACGTCACTTGCAGCTTAATATTCAGGGGCTTTTCTTACTTTATTTTATTTACATTATTCATATATTATTTTCTAGTAAAGTTTCGTCAATTGTACTCTAAAACTAGTGTTTCAACCTTGGTATGTCTTGCAATGGCAATGAATATGCAGTTATTTTAAGGTTATTCACAATTGAAATAAATATGTAAAATAAAAATAAACCGATACGTTCAGGTCGTTAGTACTTCCTAATAATCAGAACTTACATTTAAAATACTGTGGAGATAGTGCACCGTAAAGTATAACGAACAACTGACCCAAGTATTTAAAAGAACTTCGCCCGCGCCAACCCGCGAACACTGGGAAACCGTCCCGTCGCTCTACCAATTGAGCTACCGCTTCGCTACACGAATAATTCATCATTTTATATATAATCATCTAAATAGAGATGGAGGACACATCTTTAATTTTTTTTTAAAAGTCACTATGATGTAAAACTGGAAAACAAAAAAATATATTTTAAGTACCTAACCTGGATTTCAAAACAATTTTTATTTATTTGTCTCCATGTCATCACTCAAAAACTACTTTGACGCATTTAAAATGTGTGTGTGAGTGTGTGGTTCTAGTTTATTATTCTCGGAGTCATGAAGTTGGTCCATTGATTCAAATGATTTCATGTCTTATGAAAATTGAGATACCTCAATAAACCTAATTACAATAAAAAAACTGTATGTTTATTTAAAAAAAAAGAGATGTTACATGGTTTATTACTTCTGCCAGACTGAGAAGAACTTAAGATTAATAACATATCCTGCAAAAGTCTAGGATTTAACACAATACAACATTATTTATTTGTAATTTATTAATATACTTACCATTTTAAATAAAAAAGGATAATAAGTCAACAATCTAAGGCGTGTTTGTAATATATTTTAACACTGCTGTGCATACTTTTGTCATAATTTTAAGCACATGTTTCAATGGTTCCTATTTGTCGCCAATCACTCAATGTCACATGAAATATTAACGACCCGTCTGAATGTATGTTAATGAGGTCAAAATATTGTAATAATAACTCGTGAAATATACATACTTCTCGACTCGGTATAAGCCGAAGTATCGTCCTATTATTTGTACTATCTGATACAATAACAGAATACTTATACTGCATAAATATTGTGATTTACTTCACTTTTAATATATGTAAATATGGTTTTATGACAACTTATTAATCACACCTAAAACATCCACTTGGCAGACAGTTCAATGTAATTACTTTACGAATCTATTGCCGCAACTGCATCAAATGAATAAGTCATGTTCTCGTAAACCTATACAAAGTGCTTTGTAATTGGTCTAATTTTCTAACTACGTGAATTTGTATAATAAATGTGGAACGGCTGTCCAAATATGATAATTGCTTTATATTAGCCGCTGTCAGAAACTTTTATCTCAAAGAAGGATCAAAGAAAATTCTGACTTCAAGATGCCAGAGAAGAATAAATCAAATGTCAAATCTCTCATAAATGTCACTTCATACAAATCAAAATTACAGTTTTAAAAGTAAACATAAAAATAAAAACACCATGTGAGTCACCAAACACGATGTTAAGAGTATGATAAGTGTCAGAGGATTCTTCATGGTGATGTTGAGGAGTGCGTTCATAGTCGCTTTCCTCAGCATTCCCAATCCTGTTAGTGCTTTCACAGGATTCAAAACCTGGTCAAGAAAGGCTTTATACCATAAGATCGACCTCTGCACTCAGTCATGTTACAGTCAGATTTTACCAGGTCTTTATTTGAGCAATGCACGAGCGGCTGCTGACAAAAATGTGCTCCAACATCTTAACATCACCCATGTCCTCACTGTGGAGGCTCACAGGCTACCAAAATCAGTCTTTATGGATACAAACATCAGCACATTATTCATCAGAGCCTACGACACTCCAAACACCAACCTGCTATCCTATTTTCCGATGTCCAATGCTTTTATTCAAGAGGGTCTAAATAAAGGTAACGTCATTGTCCATTGTCATTTCGGGGTATCCAGATCTGCCACCTTGGTCATAGCTTTTATTATGCAGAAATACCAATTGACATTTGAGCAAGCGTATAACTTTGTGCGACAAAGACGAAGATTTATAAATCCTAATCCAGGTTTTGTGAGTCAGTTACGACAGTATCAGGCCATGAATTATGACGTGAACGGTTTTCATAGATTCGAAGCATACATGAACGTGAACGCAAGAAAACACAAGTTTAAGATAGCGTCTTTGGCTGCAGTAGTAGTTGGAGTTCTTGTGCCACTAGCAGTTCTAGTTGCATAACAGTTTTAAGGTAATAATGTAATAGTAGTGTAAAAATAGAATGAAGTATAAAAATCATGTTATTATGTTTGTTTTAATTGTAGTTTATTTAATTATTTACTATCTGAAGTAAATGAGCTAAAAACAGTACAATAGGTAATATTGCGTGTAACGTTGTTCGTCATTCTTATTAAAAACTTGTAAAATGGTCGCTCACTTCGTTTGTAATCTGAAATTGAGTGCTAATCGTAAACACCTAGTAATAACGCAATTATTATAAATATATCTTAAAACATTTTATTCCCGACAGTTACCTAAGCTGTAATAATATTTTATGTTGCAAGAAACATGCTTTAAAATTATCACAAACGTTTGTTATTTAACATTGTTACAAAATTGAGTATTAACAGTTTGACATACAGTTCGGTCAAGATGTCATTTCTTTTATAAAAGATGTATTCATGAACGCACTATTGTAGTGCTCTCGGTAACTACATAATAATTAGAATTACAGTTACAATGGCAATAGGAAACCATATTTTGATTTGCCTCGTGGTGACAGCTCATTACGAAGCCGCATCAGTACAAGAATACATTCCGTTGTTTGTACATTTTAAAAGAAATTTCATATTTTTCACAAACCAGAAAACTTCTAGACAGTGCCAAGTGTAGCGGCAACACAAGGCTACCAGTTTCAATGTCGTTTACGCAAATATGTGTTGTATTTTCCACGTCACAATTGTCAAAATTCTGCGTACGATTCGGATGGCAATGTCACTGTGGAGTCGTTATTGTTTTTGCCGGGCTATTAATTGGGCTGATATTTTGGTCCAGCTATATTTAAACCAGAGGTTAGTACTCACAGGTGCTCTGCGCTAAGCTATGATGAAACACAGATGTAAGATATAGTAAACAATTTATTCTACTAATTCAATATAATGTAAATCTTATTAAATGATGTTTCTCGAAGTTGGATTTAAAAATAGTATTTTCAATCTTTTTGCCCTTAGAAGTATGTGAAAGTTTAAATTATTGTAATTTTTATATGCTTACCGATATTTCTCTAAATATTATCAGTACGTGAACAAAAACTAATTTCTAAGTCTTAATGTTAAGTCTTATTTTTGACTTAAACATCCATTTCATTGTTCAATTTAAGTGACCCTGGGTTAACTACAGATAAATAACGACGATTATATATTGAATGCTATATTCAGTAAGTACGTTTGTGTATTACATATTCTTATAATATAATAATTTATATTTTATGAATGCTATTTATTATTTTGATTTATGTCTATTGCATCGTATTGCACGCCTGCAAACGACATTTCCTTTTCCTACACGCCCAAGTTTACAGCGAGTATGTTAGCGTTCAGACAACCCTTGGTACATGTTTAAAGGAATAAAAAAACAGAATATAAATATTAAATGTTAATCTGTCTAAAGATAGCTGATGACGTCACAGAAAGTAAAAAAAGTTATTCCAAGTTGAAGTATGTAAAATCACTTTTACTTTCATCGCAGAGAGGGATTCCAAAATTTCCAAACACCGTCCGTAATGCATAGCATTGAGGAGCTTATACATATTTGACATAATTAAATTCAGATAATTATAACACTTAGTAAATAATGTAATTTATATGTTAGTGAACATGTAATATACATTCATTTACACTGCAACTGTGTTGTATTTAACGCAAGTCCCGAGTTACATCGGTTTTACAGTGTACAATTAATTTCAATAGATTGAAGATAAAAGTTTTTAAAAGCGGCCACCTGATGGTTTATTATTAATTTTATAGCACCCTTAAATATTGTAAGTGCTTTTCTGTGTAATAGTTTAAGATGTTCTTATGAATAGAATTAATGTAATATATATATTTAGATAAATATATATTAAGTAAGGTTGTATGTGTGTTCATTGTTGATGGCTGACAGTAACCGATGTACAATACCAGATCGACATCATACTTGCATTGATTTCTAAAAACTACAAAGTTTATGGATAATATATAAAATGTATATATAGGAGTATTTTTGAAAAAACCGATCCACACTAGCAATGAGATCTGGATCGTTAATTGATTTCATTCGTGTATTGCGCCAAAAAACTTATGTCTTGTTAGTTATAAAGTCACAAAAAGGTTATGATAATTATAAAATTATCATAATAAGACTCTATAGATTGAAAAATGATACTGCAAGTTTAATTTTATTGTACATAACTTAATTGTTACGTCACTTAGTACTCATAAAGATAAATTAAATATTGTATGAATTTCGTATGAGAAGCTAAATTACAAATAGACACATTAATTGTTAGATAGGCACTATTGTTATATAAATACAACAAGAGCTGTACCTATATTTTTAATAAAGAAATTAATGTGTTTGAGATTACCTGTTGAATAGTTTAAATTAAAAATTAAATTATTTTCATCCTTGTGGTATTTATTAGTAATGGACAGTAATCATACAAAGAAGGCTTATTTAATCAACGATGTTACCATGCAAAAAAATATATCTAATTACTATGGATGGACTTTCAAATTATAATTAATTTCTAGGTACTTATATGTTAATAAAATTTCTAAAAGCGTATAAATACAGTTTATATAAATACATACACAAAACATTTAGCAAACAGACGGACAATAAAATGGGTTTGTCGTATAATGAATTGTTAGTAGCTTCTACAAATTATATTTATACTTTTACAAATAATACTTAAAGACGCAACTTGGCAGTATTATAAATATAAATGAACCATTATTATTATGAATATTTACTCATACGATATTCAGCAAAGTCTATTGTCGTTACTATTTTATTATTAGCTAAATATTGTAATAATTATGTTAGTAAATTAAAACTGTTAAATTATTAAAAGCAGAAACGATTTTTGTTCAAAATTTTATTGATAGCGTTTGCTGGCAACATATTCCAAAATAATTGTCTATTTTTGTGGAGCCGACGCAGCGACGGAATGTACACGACAACAGATGTTATTTCTGTTATATTATACTCTGCTGGAGATTTTAGTTTTTTATAATGTTTTTTAATATGTCGCAACAATATTTTTAATGAATCCTATTTCATCTTGTATTTGCCCTGGCCATAGCAAGTACTATAGAAATATTATAATTCACTCAAAAGATAGATAAAGTATCACAGTTTAATTTTTTTAATGCCACAAATTTACTTAGTAAACGTTTTGAGGTGTCTGTTACATCCGACTGATTTGTCAATACGTAAGATGTTATATTTTTCACAATTATGTACCTAGGTTAAGAAAAAGATGATATAATAGTGACGTAAAAATTACTTATATTGTGGTATGCTGACATGTTTTTAATGGAGGGTAGTTTTAATCTACATAATTATCCAATGAAATTTATAGATATTTGAATTAACTTCTTTTATCAAGTTAATTTAAATTAGTAAGAATTAATTCAGTAAATGAATTCAGTAGTACAATTCATTGCCATGATCCAAGGTTTACTGCAACGATCCAACATCCGATGTACAGTAGGTATATGTTTCTTTACATAATGATATTTTCTTTATACTTACTCGAAATATTTGATGCTATAGAGTCATTTTGCCCGAGCGACGAGCTATTCTTTAACGTCTTTATTATATATGTAAATTTTATAACCCTTCTGGATACTAAAGGGTGAATTTTGAAGGACTATCTTTGAAAAATCTTTAAGATTTTTTTAATAAAGACGAATGTTCTATATTTATTTATAGGTTATTTTTTTTGTTTCTTAACAGAGAGTTTTCTAATTGGATTTAGTAATATTTACTTTTTTGGCAATTGTTCAGCATACAAAGTTGAATGACACGTACCAAATGGTACGTAAAAGTAAAACAAATATAAAAAATTAAAAGTAATTTATTTTATATTTTCATTAAAAATAAGGTTGCAAAATGTTTACAAAGATATTTATACAAACAATAATTTATTACAAAATATAGTATTTTGTTCTATTACATTGTGCGTTGTTCTTTAAATAAAAAAATTAACAATACCTAAAACTAGTAATCTCAGTATAAAACACTAACCTAGGAGATTCGTTGTCCCCGAAACACTTCTTCATTATATTGCAATAATATTAACTAATTTAAACCGACATTATTATAAGTTTATATCTAACATTTTAACATTTGTAAAAATTCTAAAAACATGTCTACATATTTTGTACATTTAAATTTACTTAGTAATCTCAGTGGGGACTTACAGTTGTATGTAAAAAAGTACGCTATATAACAATAATGACCTCTTAAATAGGCACCGTTGAAGTTTATTTATTATTTTAGTTAACAAGGCACTTCTGGAACTTGATAAATCTATATACAATTTTACACACTATAAGGCACTTGGTTACAATATAAAATGCGTTATTATTTCGTACTTAAAACTCTTGGAAGACAATAAATGAGTAATTTTTAACTTATTTACAAATATTTATAAGTGTGTGTGTCTTTTGATGACCTAACGTGTACTTTACGATAAAACAATACTAATTTAGAATTTAAAATTAATCAGTCTCTCGGAAAAGAGCTAAATAAAAAATATATTGTATCGTTCTATTATTTTTAATGGTACTTATTTACTATTGAATCATTTGCAAATATTGATTCTCTTCATAAAACGAAGACAAAGAAGTACGGAGATCGTTCACAACCATGTTCTCGCCGCCTTGAAGGGGATGTGTGCTGCTCGAAACTATTTCTGAACTTTTCCAGTTCTCGCAGTTTTCCACATATTCTAATGTCCGTTGGTATGTTTCCTGACGCATGGTATTCTGGTTCTTTTTTCTTCCATTCGTAGCCTCTATTTGAGATTGAGATATGTCCCATACTTGAACATCAGCCTGATTAGTTTGACTCCTTAGACTGTTCATACTGCAATCAGTCTGTTGCTGTTCACCAGGATTTTTCATTATTTGGTTGCAGTTCATGGATATTCGTGCCCCGTTTACAATTAGCTTGTGGCTCCCGGTAGACATATTTACAGAATTTTGTACCGATTTTTGCATGTTATGTTTATTGAACTGATTACCTGGATAGTCCCATTGGTTGTAAGATCTTTGATTGTTATAGTATTGGTTGTTGTTCATCATAGCTTGGTTATATTGATGGTTATTCTTAGGTGGGGGTGGTCCCATCACATTAGCTGCATTTGTCACAGCATTATATGGTGGCGGTGCTGGATATTGCATGTTTTGGTTGTATTGATTGTTCTGAACGGGACTCATATTTTGTTCATAATAACCATTCAAAGTTCCTCGGCTCATATTGCCACTGTTGTCAACACTCATCATGGAAGACCTTGATATTTGCATGGGATGCATCTGATTACTCTGGTTTGTATAGTTGCCATGTTGAACGTAGTTGGCCATTTGATTGCTATATATCATGTTTGGATTGCTTGTTGGTATAACGGGTATTTGTGTTTGATTTTGATTAAATTGCTGCATCATTTGGTATTGCTGTATATTTTGATTTCTCATATTAATATTGACCTGATTTTGAACAGGATAAGAGGGTGCTTGGTTGTAGTTTTGGTTTTGGTATTGATTAGGAACATTGTTATAATTTTTGTGGGCTGGCTTATTATTGCAATTCTGACGATTATTATAGGGTGCTTGCGGCGTCATTTGCTGTGTTTGATTCATGTTCATCATCATGTGTTGATTTTGATTTTGAATCCCTTGTGAATTGGCTGGCATATTGGACATGTTTTGTACCATAGTATTTGGGCTCTGTAAGCCTGGATGCATAGGACTTGGCATTCCATGGCTCATCGGACTAGCTATATTTTGATTCATAGGGCTCGCTATGTTTATCATAGGACTGCCGATATTTTGAGTGATAGGGCTACCTATATTATTGTTACGTGGACTCATCATATGATTTGGCATTTGAGGACTCATTAGACTTGGCATACTTTGAGGACTCATTGCATTATGCTGTGGGGACATCACACTCATAACACTCTGCGGGCTCATAACATTGTATATACTTGGAGGGCTCATAATTCCTGGTGGCATGTGTTGTGGACTTCTGATACTTTGTGGACTCATAGAGCTATGAGGAAGACTCTGCGGACTTAGCATACTGTGAGCCAGATTAGGACTCAGGATGGTTTGAGGTGTCATAATTATAGTTTTAGGGCTCATAACCGATTTTTGAGGTAAAGAATTATTAACTCTCATCCTGTTCGATTGGTCAGTTTGATTCGCAGCCATCGTTTGTAAGGACTGTAAGGGATTGTTGACCACATTACTAGTTGGAGGTTTTATGTAATCTTCACGATTGTCATTTGTAACTTCAGGGATAACTTGTTCTTGAAGAGGAGGATTTTTGTCGTCTGGAGATTTAGCAGCTAGAAGAGTGCCACTATTGCCCGACATACTAACGTCTAAGGACCTTAAATCGACTTGAATATCACTTATGTTGAGATCACTTCCTATGGCACCTAGATTCTTGAGAAGGGAATCATCACTAGTAGCGACATCACTGATTTTGTCGCTAGAATTGTTTGTTTGTGTTTCACTGATTAAGATGTCTTTGGTTGTATCATTTTCTTTATTCGCTTCTGGCTTGAGCTTAGCGGAGTCCGTTTTGGCTGGTGTTACCGAGTCGGTTCCCAATATTGATTGGTTAAGATATTGCATCATTTCGTCTGGTATCACCAGTTTGTTCTCCACCATTTCCCCTTCAGCGACCTGAAATAAGGTTTTTATTAATAATGATATCATTGATAGTTCCGAATATTATATTATATTATACCTTTAACTCTTTCATTATTTTACCTGTTCAAGATTAACTTCTTGATTTGGATGATGAACCTGGGCTGTAGTAATAACTACCGTGTTCGTTGAGTTGGAACGGGACTCCTTGTAAGTAACGTCATGATCGTCCTCCGTTTTGAACGGGAATGGAGTATCACCCTGCAGAACATATTTAAGATTAGTTAATAAAATAAATTAAAATAGTTTGACTGTGTTTAATGTCAGTTTTGTATATTTATTGATTTGGTAGATACGGTAACTTACCACATCGTCGTTATTACAAGGATAAGGCTGATAGCTCTGAGTTTGATCACTCAAATTGGATTGCTCTGAAAGTCTCCTCGCTTCTTCTTTCACTTGTATGTTAGGATCCAAGCCAAGAGTCAATTCTTCAGCTCTAACTTCTGAACATGTGACTCCTCGGAGTAACACTGCCTGAAAAAGTAAAAAAAAAAAAACATTTCAGAGAATTAAAAATAACATTTCAGAGAATTAAAAATAACTTATCGTAATGTTATGTATTAGTTTTAGTATATACCTGATGGCCTTGTGAAGTCCTTACAGCTTGAACTGCGGCTAGAGCTGATGAAGGCGGTGGTGCATATCCTACGCACGAAACTTGACTAGATCTAAAACAAAAATACAATTTTATTTATATGTGCTCTATAACGTACATGGTCAGAGACCCGTAATGACACATTCAAGTGACATTTAATTGACTTCATTTTATAAGAAATAATTACTCACCTTCTACTGCTATCAGGTGACAGCTGATCATAGACATTAGTATGTTGGGAGATCAGTCTTTGAGGTCCTGCGATTCCCATTGTGGTAGCGACTGCACCTGATACTACAGACGCTTGGCTGCTCTTACGGGAGATGTCTGAAGATCTGAAAATAGGGAAAGTAAAGTCTTTAATATATATTCAATAATCATTTTAATAATAAAAAATATTTATATGTTTAATAATTGAAAGCCCAATATACTCTTTTTTTTTTAAGTATTATAGGCATTGAATATTTTAAGTACCTACTTAATGGTTCACATTTAAATAAACCGATAAGTTAATCCAAGTTATATTTTTAAAAATAATATATTATTTGTTTTTGTATTGTATATATAAAGATTTTTTTATTTTTGTTCTTCCTGTTCAATGACTTTCCATATGAGACCGGATGCTTCATTACCGACATAAAATTAGTTTATAAACATTACGCTATTGCTTTGTACAACATATTATTTGCTATAATATGTAATATTTACAAAATATTCTTAACCTTACCTAGCACTATATAGACTGCTGCCGGAAGAAATGCCAGAATCTCGTCTCGTGTTCGGTAATCCAGTTTTCAGCTCGACAGCTACATTAGTATTTCCCAATTCAGCTCGCCCTTGCATGGCACCTGAATAAACAGTAAGGATGTAAGATATGGGGTATATAAATCAATAACGTCCGATTCTTTTGCTGCTAATATCGTACTAACCCTTAAATACTAGATTGCAATCCAGGATCTAGTTTATCAAATTACACGAGACTTACCCATGTCATGTACTGAAGGCATAAGTCGTCCAAGTGCCATTTTGTTGCCAAATCGCGGTCCGTGCCGAGGTTCACCGATGGCCACCATCGCTCGTAGCATCAAAGGAAGTTGACCAACCTCGCCTACTACTTCTTGTTCCACCTGCAAAAAAGATTTGTCCGTTTTAATAAAGAAATTGCCGAAGTAAAATTGTAGTCGAGATTTAAAAGCTTTAAATTTAATTGTCATAATATGTTAATCAGGATAACTTACATCACCATCAAGTCGGAAGTATGGTGCACCATTTTCATCACTAAAACCACCAAGGCCCGAACCACCAAAGTCCAACTCCCCACCGCACTGTGCTGAAAGCTGCAAAAATAATTAAGTTTTAGATCTAGAATAGTTACGGTAAATAACAAAACAAAATTATTAAGAACTGAAAAATAAAGGTAAAATTAAATCAAAAATACACCTTTCAAAAATCTAATATTCTTATTAAAAAACTAACTTTGCACATTTATTAAGATTTTCAGATGAAGAAGTCGTATTCACGTCACACCAGCCCTAATCTTTTGACATACAGAACCCTAAACCTCACCTGATGAGCAGCAGTGTGCATGAGTGGCAGCGGTGACGCGGGGCTCTCGCTCTTGACGGAGGCGGAGGAGGTGTGTCCCCGCACGAGGGGCGCTCCGCCCTCCTCCGACCGCGGGGAGGAGCCCGCGCAACCGCCGCCGGACTCCGCGGAGTCGTCGCCACGGCTACAACCTGAAGGAAACCGTGGTTATTATGCATTATCACCATCACTATTTCTTCGCCAATAAAGGAAGCATAAAACTAGTGCTCGATAATTATTTCATCATCATTCATCATTCTGAATTTTTACATTACATAACTTTTGATGATTTACCTTTATGTTTCTTACTAGCGTAGAATTCTGCGCCGTGGACTGTCTTTACATGTTTTCTGAGAGAAGACGGATCTGTATATCTTTTTGTGCACCCTGGGGCCTTGCATACGTACGGTTTCTAAAAGCATTAGTCATGATTATTATATGTTAATTATCTGTCACGCATGTAAATACATTTAAGCTATAGGGAAAAATAGGAATCCTTTTTCTCATATGAAGTTTTGTCTGAAATAAAAATGATATTTTATAAAAATATATATACCTCGTTGCTATGAGTTCTGTTTTGATGCTTGGCCCGATCGCTGGCATTAGAAAATGCTTTTGCGCAACCAGGATACTCGCAGGTGTAAGGTTTCTCTCCAGTATGACTGCGTAGATGCGTCTTTAGATTTTCTAACCGAGAGTAGGCTTTGCAGCAACCCTCAAACTAGAATGATTGGAATTTGATATCAGTATTATATTAGTAAAACCTTGTTAATATGTACTTCCAATTCATAAATTATTGATTGATACTTACTGTACACTTGTGAGGTTTTTCTCCTGTGTGTCTTCTCATGTGTACGACCAACATATATTGAGCTTTGAATGGCTTTTCATCCCTGGAACATCCCACCCATCGGCAGACGAAAGCTTTTTTACTAGCGTGGATGTGATCAGTATTAATGTGCTTTACGAGATCGTCTTGCGTTGGAAACTCTAGCTTACAGTCAACCTGAAAAACATTATCATATTTTATATTACTTTTACAGTCATATTTACGACAAAAATCCAAATTGTTAGTTTTGGAATTGAAAAAAGGGTAGGTTACAAAAGTCTTAGACCAAAACTGTCCTTACCCAATGACAATTTGTCTCAATAAAGTCTCCAGGCTCATCCTTAGAGTCGAGGCCATCATGTACAGTACTCTCAGCAGCTGCTGATAGCGGCTTGTTGCTATGCATATTGTCTCTGTGAGAAATGAGAACTTGTGGTGATTTGCGTTGCGTTAATGCCGATGCACTAAAAGAAGAAATGCGATTATCCATTATATGGTGTATTATTTTTAATGTTCATGGTTTTTTTTTTGTTAAAGAAATTAGCTCTTACCTATCAGCTTCCATTACACTGGTTATTTCTGGTTGTTGTTGCTGTTGCTGCATATGAGGAGGTGTTCCATCTAAACCCAAACCGTTTCTTACATCTACCGGGGCACCTATTAGAAGCTGCGTTGGTGAGGATATATGGGACCTGTAATAATGAAATATGATCTTGTTAAGCGTTTTGTACATAGCACTTTGATTAATTATACCTCTTAAATATTTACCCACATCAGTCTTATTGCCAATTCATAGTCAAACTTACCTATGAATCCCAGCAACAAGATGCGCATGGGCAGCATGGTGCGCCGCGGCAGCTGCAGCCTGCTGGTGAGCAGGGTCCAGCAACACACCTCCCGATAGCACACCGCTGCCACCAACACCACCACGTGCCAAAAGTTGTTGTGCGAGGGATGCGTGAGATAATGACAGCGCTGGAGATATTGCACCTGGAATAGAATTGCAAATTGTAATATCTGGCCAGAGTTTGATCCTAATTAATATCAATAGAACCTAACGAATGTCTGAGCGAAAGAATATATTGGGTATAATCTTTTTTTAAGCAGGTGGAAAAAATATCAAAGAAGAAAACTTACCAGCGCTGAGATGTCCATAGCTGCCTGTAGACGCGGCCGAAGGCGCTCTTACGGCTAAACTTGCTGGCGATGCTCGAATCACTGCTGCTAGGTCTAATGACTCAGCAGAGTAGGGGCTCCAGGAAACTGCCCTTTTTCTATTGATAGAAGCTCCTATTGCTCCCCCAGATAACCTCAACCGATTTGGTGAAGCTATTCTTGATCCTGGTTAATATGTTTTTAAGATTAATAGGATTTATGACTATCTGAAGCGGATATTTTCAAATTTTTTTTTTATTAACAACAAACCTTCTAAACTGAGCTGAAAATCTTGACTTGCTAATGTACTTCCTACATGCAGTTCTGGGTGCAGACTTCTTGCTGCACTTAAATATTCTAAACCTGCAACAATTTTTTTTAATTGATGCCTTTTATAAAGTGTACACAAAACGTAGAAATAATGTGATATAAATATCAGACACAACGACAAAGTCCACAAGATTGTTTTTTCCTAACAAGTATTCTAACCTAAATTTTAATTGGCAGACATTTTATTATATCTTGATTGTAATAACACTCATTAAAGTGAGACCAATTATATTTTAAACTGAAGGTCGCCTCCTTTAAAACATACAAAGCGTGCAAATTAAAATAAAAAAAGAATGTAAGGCGATACCACAGCAATAGACACTTAATACCAATTCACTGAATCCATGACAACATCAGGTCTATTTTAATAACGGCTCAAATAGTTATATGATCATTTGGAACCTTATTATAAAAGATTGAGTTGTCAACGGACCGTTTTGAATATAAAATGTTTACTTAGCGCTGTAGGTGATTAATAACTAACCGCTAGACATTTACGACCAATTTTGTTGATCTCATTTTATGCTACCTAAATTAGGTGGCTCCTAAATATGCTGGCCTAATTGGTAACCACGTTTCGATATTCCAAACTCGATATTAACTTGATCGTTGGATTTTATGGCTTCATTTTTGGGCCATGCTAATTTTAATCCTTAAACATTTGAAATGGTTCATATTTTTAAAACTAGGTAGATATGTATTGAATGTTATAAGAATCAAAATCATAATGAAATCTTATTATTCAATTAAGTACTTAAATATGTATACATAATATAAATGCTAATATTTAAATCAACAACCTAACATTATAACAACTTATTTGAAGTGTTTTTTGCGAGCTAAATACCTTCAAGCGCAAAAAATGCAGCAAAAAAAATATGAATCCAGCGCTTATTTTATGCCACATAATTATAGTGCAAAGCAACAACAATCTATTACGTTAACGTGATTATTTAGTTATTAATCAAAGCTAATCAACTTAAAGATTCATCACGAACGTTATTGCGAATATCCTTTATAATTACATGCCTCATGCCTTTTAAAACAAACACGTTTTAAATGGAAAAAAGATCAAGACGTCTTGATTTGTTGATCACGCTCCACGAACCGAGGCGGGCGATTTGGGTTGGAATAATAGGTTGATTCAAAAGGCGCGAGAGACCACCGATTTGGCGGACACCCAAATCAACAAGAAAATGAACGCGATTCCGAAAACCCTCCAAAATATTGCCTGTGGTCCGTTTGACGCGCCGCCGGACTTACAAAATTTTTATGTCTTCATCCTCTGTGAGAACCGCCAGAAACATCGATATTTCGACGATAAAAAGCAATCATCAATCGAATCCAATGAAATCGTTCCTATAGGAATTTCATCAGAGTGGTCACCTTAACATTCGTAAACGATTATTCTTTTTTCGATCGGTTGACTATCAAGCATTTATAGTATCGGCTGGGTCGCTTTTTTCTTTATTCTTTTTCATATTTCGTACTAATTTTATCACTCTAGATTGGGCGTGAAATTAGTTGGAATGGACGACATCTACTGTTAGTTTCGTGGTCACGTTTTGCGTTAAAATATGAATGTCAATAGCTTTGTTTGGCGGCGTCTTTAAACATGGTGAAGGGACTTTGTAGTATCGTATACTAATGAGCGGCGGTAAATTATGACTTCGGTTATTTTTTAAGATGCGGTGAGATGACGGCGTTGCGATGTAAATTAGTATTTAGTGGGCGGTTAATTCTTTATGAATCACGATTATATGGATAAAAGATATTATAAAATAGAACAACATTTTAATTCTCACGAAGGTATTAGTTTTTTTTTTAATTTTAGTGTCATTAAAAAAGTAAATTCGTAATTAATAGATCAAGTGTAAATACTTTTTCATTGCTATAAAATAATGACGTCACACGATTTATTATTAAAATGCACCTTGTTGTAAAAAAAAATATACCGTCACTAGACTCGAATTCGTAACAAGCATATTCTCATTAAAGCATCAGTTGTCATAAAACGATTAGAAGTCGGTAGGGTCCGCAAAAAAGTCTTAACGAGGTTTTTATACTATAATCAAAGGTAACAGGTAGATGCAGGTGCTTCTCGGTATTATGAAAAATAAAATTATAACAGGGGGGAACATCGCCACTGTGAAATTGGTTTCGAAATAAAATTGGACGTTTTAATTATTCCATTTCTGTTTAATAAAGGTGTTACATTAGCAGATACTCAATTAATTCAAAATCTCTAAGTGTATTTCATGTTTAAATGCATTCTAGTTGCAGAATTTACAATCTTTCCAAATTCATTTTATTTTCCAACCCTACGAGATATCTAGCCCAACCAGTAATATTAGATTATTTCTCGCTTTATAGATGAACGCATTTTAATGAATTTTGACATGTAAGTTAGGTCTCAGACCCGGACTAGTTATCGCGCTAACTATATCTAGACTGACATTTACAAGTTGAGGTCTAGATAGTAGCTTATAGTATATTGAAAGTATACTGCGTTTTCACACATGGTTTAATCTGCTCGTTAAGTTGTTATAATATTAGCTTTAATTTAGTTAGTCTCTCATGTGCATATAATTAAAATTTTGTGGTTAATATTTTAGAAATTTACTGATACCATAAAATATAAGGTGAGAAAATAGGCACCGTAAGTAGAGATAAATAAATATAAAAACAAGCAATTATCTATCGCTGGAAATTGAACACCACCAAGATGTTACCATCTGGACTTCCGGCAAGCAATTATAAAGGGCCTGTGGTTTAATTATCTTCGAAAATAGTTTCGTTTGTTTTCAAAATCCTAAGGGTGTTAAAAGTGGGCCCTTAACACGAGATAATTATTATACATATAAGAAAATACTACGAAGACAAATCTCGGTACGAAAAATATAATTTCACTAACTTAAAAAGTAATCGCTACATATTCTAAACAAGACACAATAAAATAGTATCTGTTTGTTTGTTAGTTAAATACCCGTAAACCAATAAAAAATACATTTGGTATGGTAATGTTTATTTTTATTGTTTATTTAATGGTTTGTTCGTAAATCACCTATAAACTTATTATAAAGACACATTTGGTAACGCAAAGTACCTAGCTTATAGCTCTTTGTCTGAGTTAAAATATAGAATACTTTACGCCGCGGAATTTTTTCCCTTTTTAACAGAAAAATACAAAATATATATAGTTACATTAAAAGCATTGATACGGCTTTTATGTGCAAATTTTCATATGATGATATGTCTTATTAGAAGCAGATGAAGCCATTGGTAATGGCATCTAACAGCTAGCAGCAAATATAATTTATAGATCTATGTAAAGTCACCTAACAGTAAATAAAAATAAATCTGTGATGACAGTTCAAGAGAGTCACAGCTAGCGATGTGTCTAATTATTTCTCTGTTATAAATATCCTTGATTATTAGTCAGTTCGTAAATCAAAGTGCATATAAATTGTGTCGCATGTCACCAACAGTTCAAGACTCACAATTTATAGCTAAATAATTCTTAATCTAGATATTAATAAGGGAACATTTTTAAGTATAGCAAGTCGCTTACCGTGATTTAGCTTTCAGAGATATCAATAGCTTTGTACGTATTTTTATACTTACATCGCTTATTTCTCTATTTAAATATGTATATGAATTTAATTGAATTACTTTTTAAGTTTTAATATAATGAAAAACGGAGTATTTAATTAAATATATAAAATATTAGAACTTACTTAGTTAAGTGTTTTTTTAAATGTTTTAGCATAAAAAAAACGGAGTCGTTAATAGAATCAAATAATTTGTAATTTTAATTAGAGCTTAAAGCCTAAGTCCAGGTGCTTTTTTTGCACACTAAACATAAAACTAAATACATTTTATCATCAATATATGTATATATATATGTATATCGCATTAAGAAATGTGTTATCAGAATTAAAGTAAGGTCAGTAAAGTAATTTTGCATGTTTACAGTTTTATTGTCGGTTCTAAAATAGTTAATTTATTATGGCAGCTGCAATACTTAGAGCGTATACGTTTATATAAATATGTAATATATAGTAATCTTCAATAACTGTATATTTTAAAAACGTGACTAAATGTATTAATTATTTTATTTCTCAGTTCAAATTAACGACTGATGACGTATTGGATTAGTATTTCCGTCAAAATTAAAGATGTCATTCGAAACCAATTCTTGCCAAAAGTGTATAATTCACCAAAATATTTTACCGCCATATGTTTAGAGTATTTGAGTACAAAAACACGTGTTAACTTGATAATTAGTTTTCTTGGAACCATCGGAACGACAGGGCTAGTATTATGATTTATGTTTTCCTTTACGAACAAAAATGTTATTTTAAATATTATTTATATATAGTATTGAATGTTCTTTCTCTTCATATTTATATAAATAATGATAATTTATCTTTTATAATAAAAACAACTAAAAATCTAAGATGTATGTAAGAAATATAAGTTAAATCATTAAACCTTTTATCGATTTTCATACATATTGTTAGCAATTTGTTATACTTGTATAAATAGGAATTTTAGAGTCTTTATGAAGATGGAGTCTATCCCATAATGAGGCGTGAAATTTTGTTTTATGTTTGTTTTCGATACACAAGGTTTGAGTTTGTATTAGCCAAGCCAATATTTATATGGCGGATTATCTTTCCGGTTATATATTTTAATATACATAGACAGTCGAAGCCGCGATCATATTTAAAATTAATTATAATTAAAAACAAAAACATACAATTCGTTTTAAAAGCAACAAACGTCACAGAAATTTGAGTGTTTTATATTAAAGTCTAAACAATGTAATTAAATGTAACCAAAAACGTCGGCCGCATTACAACAGGACCTCGTACGTCTAACGCATAAAACAATTACTTTTTCTATTGAATCGAACCCTAAGAAACTGGAATCGATGTTTCTGGGAACAATTATGTGCGAGTGTCGTGGGCGGAACTGATTGGTCCAAGATAGAAAAAAATCGCTTATAAGTTGTAAACTGGAGCGTGGAATAAACGTCATTATAATTCGTTTATAATGTAAACAATAATACCGAGGGACAGATTAAGAATATTAAGTTTATACAGATTTTTTTACAGTTCTTTAATAGAGGGGAAAACAAATCAACGAACGTCTTAAATGTATTATTGTGATAAATATATCAAATTCAGAATTGAATGTAACTGCATTCAGCCATTAATTAAGTAAATCATAACCGCTACCTCTCTTACCCAACACCACTACGCTTGCACCAATAAGTTGGAACTCGTTTCAAAGATGTCTCAATCTCAATACAGACCGGATCAATCGTTGCCGACTCACAGGTTTTTTCATCGGACATGATCGGACCCGTTTCAAAGACTTAACGTTTAAAACATTTGTATATAATCTGATTTTCCGTATGTTGCTTATAAAAAAGTATGACAATTGTATTATTATTTATCAAAAATAAACTTCTGATTACTATAATATTAGCAGACGGATTCGTCCCAATTACTTTGATGCGGAATTCTTAAATTCCTGTTAGTAATATTTTGAATCACGTATTTCATTATTTTCAAAGGAAAGTTCTGGTGCGCTTTCATAGATTCAAACAATAACGTATTTCTTTATTTTAAATAGAGAGCTTCAGTTTTTATACATAGAAATAGAAAATAAAATTACAAATGACAAAGTTTCATATTAACCTTCATCGATAGGATAGAATTCCCAAAAAAAATATTCTAAATGCTTTTTTAATATTTCCACCAAATTTCAGCCTTCGTGCGGTTGGAGCTATGCTTTGATCTGTCGGTAAGTCACTTAATTCTTTTATTTATTAAGACAAAGATAAAGAAATGTAAACAATCAAAGTAATTAATGGTAAAAGCGAACCAAACAAAGATATGATCAATATTAATGCTAACACTGTAAACTATAAAGATTATCCAAATAAAGCATAGGAAAATATATTTTATGATATTGTTTCACTCAGCGCAGCGGGTCTATCAGTTATGGACGTCGTCAATCACGCGGGAGAGCACGGCTTCGATCATCAATACTTAGACAAAAAAGGATATACCGATAAATAGATTAACAAACCTTTCAACCAAATCAAACGAAACCATAAAGAAACGTAAAATAATGTTTGTAACTATTTGATTGATTATTTGACTAAATTAAAAACAAAAACATTATTTTTAATTGTAGATTGAAAACTGCTGACCAAGAATACCACCCATTTTTTTTATTATACGTAATCTTTGCGATAAATTTCATTAACTCCCACAATTTTTTTACTTAATTAGGACACGATGTACTGACGAGAGAAGCAGAAATGTAAATATTTTAAGATTTCTTGTAGCTGTTAAGATGTTCCAATATTCCATTCCAGTAAAACAGTATAAAAAGTCATTCAATTAATGGACCAGAGATCAGAATTAAGCCTTCCACGTTTAAAATGCATTAATCCGGTCACTTGTCATGCGCGGGCGCAATCACGGCGTCTCTGTCTAAAACCCGTTCCGGTTCGCCTCTCGTTTCTTCTTGACAAAGATTAGGGTCCAGGAACAGATTTCTTTGACAAAGGCAATTAAGAATATGGATAAGTGTCAGACCTTTTTTTTTGGTATTTAAGCTTAGGCAAAGAAAAATAATAATTATCTTTAATCATTATTAGATTTGATTTCATTTTTTCTTTATATTTTCCGTTTTGTATATAATTATTTCAGATAATAAATATACTATTAATAATTCATTAAATTTTTTTTGACGAATGTCATTGCTATATCTATTCATCTATAAATGATTTATTTATTATTATAATTCGAAGGTAACATGAACTCTCGTCCACAGTTTTTACGCTTCATCAACTCGGAGTTGGACCTTAATTTACGATTATCGAAACTAAAATACCCGATTCATAATACACTTTTGTTTTACGAACACATATAATTTTTCGGTGTATTGACTTTTGCAAGGACCACGGTTAACGATCTTATAATCTCACACTCGTGGCATAAACAGTTTACGACTTAGTATTTATTGTGAATCCGTACGACTTGATTGCATATCCGAGAAACTTTTGATATCATAAATGCCTGTTAAAATTTTCGACGGTCGTTTATTGGATATTTCTGATAGTAATCGACATGTTCGTGATCTGCATGCGAAACTTATAAAACAATTTAAAAAAACGAATCTCAAGGAAACTGGTCGGCGAATAAAGTAATTAAGATTTATTCGAGGTAACTGTTTAATAATTAAATGAAGGGAATCTGTATGAACGAATCCATTAAAGAATATATGAAGACTCAATTAGCCATACATAATTGGTCTGACAAATAAACATCAACGTCACACCTTGCAATTTTCTTCAATGTCAAGCATTACCTTGCAAGAATCGTGTGCTGGCAGCTGCTAATTATATTGTAAATGATAATTAGCTTTGATAATTTCTTTATCATAGGCCTCATTGATTATATTCAGTGTAACTGCGTTCTTTTTATTATTTCGTTTAGTCTCGGTAGGTATATTATTTATCTTCAACATTCGTTTATTCATCTGCTAACAGCAATGTTTTAAAATGAGTTACCCACAGAGCTACATCTTTATTGCGGTAGCTCTCAGACTCGTGTCCCTTTGTTTTTTAACTTGTCATGATATATATATAAACTGCCAGTTGAATTTTATACTTTTTAAATATAAGGTAAGGTAGAGTTCTCGTTGAGATATATTGAATGAGTGGTTATTTGTTTAAAAAGGACTTTATCGCAGCACGTAGGCTCGATTTGAATAAAAATACAATTTATATGTGTCGGGGGGATCTGTTAGTGTAGGGTTACGGAGCCGGTCCGACGACTCGGCTTCCAATTTGTTGGTGCATTTCTGAGTAAGTTATTAAGTTTCGGCTTGTCACTTCGGTTGCGAAATTTTGCAGTCCACTGATGTTTAATATTTTTGCATAATAACCAGTTGCGAGGTTCTCGATAATTTTGGGATTTTTTATCATATTTTTTACTTTGATTTTTATATTGATGAACACCTAGATCTTTTTTTAATTTGATGTTTGACAAAAAAATAATCCCATGAAAAATATTCATTTAAGATATATATACCACCTATATATTTTTTTTATTTTTTACCCAGATTGTATCTTAATATTCAAATATTATTTATCATTCATAATTAACGAATGAGAATTATTTGGTCAGTAGCAAGTTATTAAATATTCATAACATTTAAGTTACAAAAAACGAAGGCTAACAAAGAAAGGTTAAATGATTTGATACAGGTATTATATCAGTTATCAAATTGGTCTATTGAAGTGTTAAAGACCTGTCATTACTAGTTTGTAAACCAACCATACAGCATGCAGTAAATTGAGTGAGTTATATTTGCATGGAATGGTTCATGCCTGATAGTAATCTGATGTTTTTTAGCGATCATCGCATTAAAAAGGGTTGTTTCTCTATATTACTTCACTTAAACAAAAGCGTTTAAAAATCAAGTAAAACAGGAACACCAGACCTTTAGTTTAAGGTATCAAAAATTTCCTAAGCCAGAAACAATGGAAATCGAAAAATAAAACACTAACATGCAAGAAACCTAACCCTTCACGGTCGAAGGTATTTCTGCATCGAATCGAAACTGTTTACGGGTTAAGGAAAAAAATTGCAATCGCTATCAAATTACCACGGCTGCCGAGGTCCCCTTACACGTCTTAAGATAACGCTCAATTAGGTGCGATTTTTTCATTTTGGACAGCTTTATGCATAATGTGGGCAACATAAAATATTTTATGAGTTTCGGCGATTTTTTTTTTTATAATTTCGGTCTTAATTTAGCGTGTTAAGATTCGAACTACCTGAAGAATAAATAAATCTATAAGTATTTAATATGTTTTCAAATAACTACTTTAGGAGATATAGACTTAAGTTATATGCAGTTCTGTAAAATGCATATATTTTTTAAATTCAATTATTTATGTGATATTATTACCATACAAACATGATTATATAAAATCAGCTTTATATACAATACAAAAATCTTTATTTGTTACTAGCTTCTGATAACAAGTAACAAATAGTATTTCTTTATTGAGATAAAAAAAAACGCTGCCCAAACAATATAACTATAGATAATTTTCTTGGTTTCTTGTAGCATAACGATAAGTGTGATATATTGTTTACTTTGTGCTCAAATGCTCGATTACTTTTAATCTGTACTCGGGTTTCCTTAGCTCCAATGACCGGTTGAGGTGCCCTACAACCCTACTGAACTACGCAAGACTCGGTTTTTTACTCAATATCTAGATATATGTCTAGATAAATATGGTCTAGACATATATCTAGATATTGAGTAAAGTATATGAGTAAAGAAAAGTATATGACTTTTACATCTTATCACGAACGGAAAATAAACGTTTAAAAAAATAGCTACTAATAAGATAAACAATATTTTCAATTTATAAGTCTTAATAACAATGAATGATTTGTAAATATTAACATCTGATCTATTAAATGATATGTCGGGTTAAGAACTATTGCTGTGTGAATTTAATCGTATCCGACGAACTCTAAGGTCCATGACGAATCGTTAATACGCACTTTACGAGGCCTTAAAGTGAACACACCATATACTATTACATTATAAGTACTTTACTAGCTTTCCACAAATTATCTGTAATTAGACTTGTTTCTTTGAAATGATTGACTTTGGTACTAAATTTTATACTTCATTTAATTACCTTAGAGATGGAGTTTCGGATGAGCTCTGTCTTATTTGAGTGCTGCGTCATAAAAGGCCTCTACAATCAACATTTATTTGCTTGCATTTGCATAGCTTCGCATCGATAGTGTCAATCCATCAAGATATTTTTTATAATAATTTTGTTCATTTAGATATATAAAGAGATTTAAATGAATCATCAAATGCGAAAATAGCCACACTTAAATGTAAAATTCTCCGTTTGGCTGAAATGTTTATTATTAGCATATTTATAATAATTTTGGATTAATTGGATATTTTGAATGTTTTTGATAGTCATTTTTGTTAAAAGTAAATTGCTGAACATAAAATAGTCCCTACTAAAGTATTTATCCAATTTAAAATTTAAAAGCCCGAAAACTACCGTAAAAGTTAACGAGCATAATCTCTTTGAAATGTCTTAATTGCAAGGTCGAAGCCACAACCCTTCGGCTCTCAAATGCATGCCAATTTCAACCCGAGACTTAAGCACCGTCCGTCCTTAATAGCCTTTTACGTATCTCACATCATAAATATATTGAAATAAATTTAAACCTTAACCCCGGGCCGCATGGTTGACTTTTAAGCAAGTGGTTTAGGAAATGAATGGTAGTAGTCGTGAGTTCAAATCCTAATTAACACCTCGGTGTATAGATAAATTGTGACGATAGTGTACGGATGTGGCGTTAGCTGGGATCTTGTGATATTTACGGTGGCTGTGCGATTTAAAAGTCGGGTATTGTGTGATTTGAGTTTTTTTTTTTTATAAACCCTTTTTGAAACCTGAAATAGCTTCTCCATATATAGATTAGTTTATACATATGTCTGCTACATTTTGTATAATACGATATGTGGTATTCGTATTGAATATAAAGATTAATGTTGGTTTTTTTAATAATGTTTTAAGCCTCTCAATGCATATTGCTTTGATAGGTGATGATTAATTGTTTTGAAATCGATTTTTATATTTAATATTTATTTTTTTGCCGTTTTAATCAGCAAACTTAAATACAGACGACACAAAATAAAAAAAAAATTAGGTACAGATTATTTTGCATTTGTTATCGTGTGTAGTGTTACTTTATCACTTCAGTGTAGCGTTACTGAGTTATACGAAGTGCATTCGACTCTACAAGGAGAGTCGCCTTTCATTGTATCAGTGTGGGTGGAAGGTCTGATAACGTTCAGGTTAGGTCTGTTTAAGTGACTTACATACATTTACTTTGTAATGAAATTTTCTTAAAGCAACATACCTCGTAGAGTATTCGCTCCGTATAGCGGATGGTCGTAAGGCACGGGACGGTAGGCAGGGTGCAGTGCTGCCAGGTAGCTCAGCTCGCTGGTGGCACCAGCCGCCGCTGCAGCAGCTGCTGCTAGCCTGATAAAAAAAATAATCAAATTAATCAGTATTATATATTTATTAGCCAATTTACTTACTTTCATTCAAAATAAATTCATCGTTAGCAGTTTAATTTAATGTGCAAAAAGTGATATCATTGACGATGAAATCGTTTCTAAATGGCATACCTCGAATTCAAACAAAAAATTACAGAATAATGAAGAGCTTTAATAGGCAATTTTGTCTCCTGCCTTTAAATATTTATTTTGAAAGAATATATTTAACCCTTATGTATAACCATGAGATATCGATGAGCAGGGGGTTTAAAATTCTAGTTTATTTTTAAACAACAATTATAAATATCCGTGGACCGGTAGAAACAATCTGACAAGTCATAAAAATCTGCAACACAAAAGGCACCTAGTAAAAAGCACCAGCAAAGCATTCAAACCACCACGGACTATGACGATCCAGAATGGGGTTCCCTAAAAACCTAAAAGACCCCTACACCACCCTTAAGAGATATTTATGTAAACATCTATTATTTTACGCCATTTTAAAATACTTTTAATGCTTTAATACAAACTATTTTACGATACTTACTTTTAAAACTGTTTATAAAACTTTAATATTTTAAATTTTCAAGTTTAGTCTTACGTCCGGAACCCTAAAGATGCTGGGTCCAAGGTATCCGTGTTGTTATACGTCTGGAAGTTTGATTAGGGCAATATGCGACGTCTGGGCGACATTTTTGGTGCAAATTAAGGGACAGGAATAAAAAGGGATAGAATTTTACACATTTATTTGCACACAAGTAAAATTTTATTATTGCGCCAACTGAAATATAATTACCAGCCGTAGTGTTAAGAGGAATAAGTCAACTGGTGAACATACATAATTAATAAGATATACAAACATATTTGTTTTGTTTGCATTCAAATAAACAAAGCAATATATCACAGCGGCCATGTAATAGATAAACAATGTAAAAGCATTCACCGTTCCCACGTTTACTTCAAAAAACAAATCGAATAAAGCGGCCCGAGTTGGTCTCTAGCGAAAAGCACAATAGCGCACGCGCAGTGAGCCCAGTAATAAAATTATTAAACAAATCAAGCTCATAACATAATAATGCAGCAAGAAAATTGTCGGGTGGGCTCAGAATAAAGAAATTATCCAACTTACTGGCCAGACGATTGCGCCCTTCGAACAAAGACGTAGCTTTGAGAAACGAAAGAAAAAAATATGGCGGCTAACAAAATAAACAAAACAAGTGCAAGAACACGCGCGCCTGCGCCCCGCGTGACGTCTTCATGTAGGCTGTCTTCTTCACGCATGGGATTGGTCCATTTCAAAGCACAGGTGTGACAGGGACGACACTAAGTAAACAATTCCTCTTAAGAGGAAAAAGTTTAAAAACAGTACTGGATGTGAAACAAGTTTTACAGATTTCGCGCAGACGACCTCTTTTTCAATTTGATGTTTTATTTAGGGTCATTCAAATGTATAAGTTACTGGATTATTGAACGGTTATATTATATTTACAATATTAATTATTTATTTCAAGTTTTTATCATTTTCTTATCTATCTATTAAAAAAACCTACTTCCTAACTATAAAGAAGATTTTACAACCAATAATAAAGGCTGTAAAGACAAGTCAAGTCAGTCGTAATTGTTTTGCTGTAATGTAATACAGTTTTATACTTTAATAATACTATTAAAAAGTATGATTACACAAAACACGCCATTTTTAATTTAATTGATCATTAATACGTGCGTTTGCGCATGATGTATAATATCTTAATTAAATCTAAATCACTTCCATTAGTCCTTTACAAAAAAATAAAAAATAATTTTGGATTCCATAAAATCTTTATCTACCTTCTTAGAAGCTTTTGGAAATTTAAAGAAATCATTTAAAACATATTAAATATTAATATCAATATATACAAAATGTTATTCAGACCACCAGAAATATATTTAATTAAAAGAATGCAAAGCATACAAGCCTTTAAGGCTTTAACAATATAACATATTATCGCAGATGTCACTAATCTTTCATCTATCATTGACATCTGGTGAGATGTCAATGATAGATGAAAGATTAGTTTTGTCTTTACGGTGCTTCAGACGAGATGACGGAAAGGGTTAGCGATTACATGTTAAATAAAATATAATTTATGAGACGCGTTGGTTGTTAATCAATCTTTACTGAACGGTTTATAATCTGAGGCTCATGTCTTAACAAATTACTTTAGATTTAGTATGAATATAGTAAGCTTTACTAGCTGCTCTCCGCGGATTCGTGAGAACGTAATAAAAATATTAAAACTAAACATTCAGTACATTTCCTACTGAGATATAGTGTTTGGGCGTTTCTCACAAGGGAATCTTATATTTTTTAGGATAAAAAGTAGCACATTCTTTTTTCCAAATTTCATAAATTACAGCGTTTTTTTTTACTGACAGGCAACATTTAATATAAATAAAACAAACGGTTGTTGCAAGAAAATAAATGTCTTATAAGAATATATCGTCAATACAATTATTAAGTATACTTATCAATGATTTCTTGGATAAAAAATATATCGTTTATTGAGTTACCGTAAATAATTTTATACGTCCTCAGGACGGCGTGTGAAGTCAGGACGGCTGTGCTGTCGACGAATAATGCGCAAGCTTAATTCTTGAGTCCTTAACATGGACGTAAGATTTATTGAGGTTTATTTTTTTTTAAATGACCTGAAACTCTTCGCTCTGAACAAACGCTTAAATCAGAACTTTTGTATTGCTTTTAAAGCTTATGATTCTGAAAGTTTAATATTTTAGTATAATTATATTCGGCTAAATCAAACAATTAAGATTTTGTGACTCTTATGATAATATATATATATAGAAATATTGCATTTTATATATTTAAAAAAAAATTGACATTCCCTTATCGGACTATTAATAATATATACAGGCTGATACAAAAAAATAAAAATGCATAATAATTTATCTATATCAATTTTATTTAATATGTTAACTCCAAACACCTGACATAAAAAAATCACAATATAATATCCAATCACAGACTCTAAAATAATAAAGTGTTTAGTTAAGGTCATTGCCACATACTTAGCTTAAAAAATGATTCAATTATTAAAATTATCCGCCGAGTTACCAAAATAAGCGTGACCTCACTAAAACATTTAACTAATGGGTCCCTCGGTCCCCTGTAGAGTGGACAGGGTCTGACGTTTTATTTTTCATTACAAAGCGACAGCTCAATTAAAATAAATGAAACGAAATGTGAATCACCCTGTGGTGTGAAGTTGTTCTTCCAAGAACACGCAGCGGGTAACCGGACTATTGTATCATAATTCATGGTATTCCTATAGTCTTTGAGAATTATTCTACTTAAATAAATAAAGGTTCTTTTGCGAGACATTAAAGAAAGTTTTGCAATGTTTTTTTTTTATTATTGTGTCTGTGATAAATTTCTTACACCGCGCTTATGAACACTGCCTTATTTTATAGAGTTTTATTTTCTGTTTTGGAGTTCCGTGACTGAATGAAAAAACGGAACGCTTATAAAATCCATTCCGAGCGTTAGAAGATCTTGGAATACTTTATAGTCATTAAAATTTTAATAAAATCCAGCTAGGTTAAATAAGTAATAATAGACATTTTGCTAGATGAACTTGCAATAATAATAAATAAGTTATAGTAAAAATGTGTACATATAACGTACCTAATATATAATTATAACAAAAAACTGCCTATATTCCCTATCTGTACAAAAAAAATAAAATTATTGAAGTCAATCTTGAAAGTTCTCAATATGGTATATTTAAAGAATATAACCATTAGAGGTTTCAAAAAATCTTCCAAAGCTACAAACATATAACATTAAAGGTGGGAAAAGAATAGAAAGAGCTTCAATCAAGATACTAAAGTGGGCTGCTGAACCTAGACTGTTCCATCCTCTCAAGATTGATGTAGACTATCTATTACGATTCCTTTGTTATCCCAATTCCTTTTCCTCCCTATGTCACCTACTCCATCCCTATTTTGCCTCTTAAGCACACATCTGCAGTTTCTCATATTTGCAGATGTCCAGGCGACGGTAACCACTTACCATCGGGTGGTCCGTCTGCTCAATTTCCACATACAAAAACATTTTCATAATATCGATAAATATTTTCAACGGACACACGGTTCTTTTGAATTTATTATTGATATTAAATATCGTCGTCATATGGAAACATTTTTACATTTAATCTGAAGTGCTCATTGTAGCGTATTTATGTAAAATATAGGCAAGTGATTCTTTAAAGGTTTCTTAAGTACAATTGAAAATCATAAATTATTAACGGATGATCACCAACCATATAAACATTATAAATATATTTCAGCAACTTGTGCACTTAATTATTCAGTTCAAACAAACAATAAATAACAGAACAGAAACTAATCAGGCAACATAAAGCAGCTAGAACAAGTTTTCTTACAACTCCATAATGTCTAGGCACAAAGTCAGACCGACGTCTTATAACATTCAGCTCTAGACAAGTAGGGTTACCATATTGTTGAAGGGATATATTTTATTAAAATTCATAAGATTTTAGTTAGGAATTTCTTTATGAGTTTTGCCCATTATGGGACGTATATTAATAATTAAACAAATACTGCTGTTTTATTAAAATAGTTTTTTTTAATGATAAATCTGAAAAAAAAAAACTTAAATAAATTTAACCGACCGATTTTTTGAATTTTTCTTTCCGCATCCATCTGTGCTTTATACGAGCAGCAACATAATAAAAAACCTTAGAAAATATTGTTTCTTGAGGTAACAGACTGTGTTCATGATTTTTCCGCTAAGTAGGGTTCAGCTGATAAATAATAAATAAATTATGCTAACACCAGCCATTAAAAACCTATCCCAAAAATATTACAAATTAATATAATATAATAATAAAATCATGGTAACCCTATGTAACGATGTAACAACGAACAAGAGGTCGTTCAGAACGCACAGTAAACAGCCTGTTCTGTTGATCGCAAAATTGACATGTCAGCTCCAAGTTTAATCCTAACCCGTGTACGGCTGCGTTTTATTGTTTCGTTAAGGATGTTGTGTTCATATTTTGTGAAAATAATTGGACTCAATACAAATACAATTTTATTGCAGCACCTTTCAAATATCTACACTTGGGAATGGGCTTGAGATTGTGTTATATTTTATTATTTTACGTTTAAGTTTTTATGAAAAGATTTTATAAAAGAATTTGAAAAATCTGTGCAGAAAAATTAAAATTTCATTTTATTTTTGTATACATATCTCAATAGTACAATTATGAACTAGTTCGTAGTTCTGCTCTTTAATTTTTTCCACTGACTGATTGACTGATTCGAAAACGAATGGAAACAAATAAACAAACATTTGTTATAGATTTGTTACGCTCTTTTGTCATTTTGTTCATAAGTAACCGTAAAGTTTGATGACAAATAATCGGTGACAAATATCAAAGACGTTGCAATACCTTAATTTAAATTTAAAAAAAAAAGTATTGGTGATACTATATTATATAAAAAACGAAACTATTCTTGATAAATAATTAGTCAAAACATATCTTACGTTATCGTGAAGTTTATAAAAATATGGTTATGAATTTAAAAAAAATAGCGTGTAGGCAGGAATATAAGATAAAGTAAATCATGTACATAAATAAAAAGTTATTTAACTTAAATTCTATCAATAAAGATAAGTTATATACAAATATATTTATAATATTGCTCTGTAAATAAATAAAATAAATAATAATCATATTACAAAATGCTAATATTTCTCAAAATATTTTAGATATAACTTAATAAAAAATATGGTTTTGAGAGAGATAAACATACAGTGATTTTAGAAATGCCCTGACATACAAATAATAGGGACAATTATTAATATTGTACCAAATATATTGGTATTTATATTTTCACAATTTGTTACGACATGCTTATTTATTATATTAATGTGACCTAAATGGTAAAAAGTAGATAAAACGGTCAAAGGTGGCTTTTCAACTAAAATATTAGTTTTTTATTTTTATTTTTGTGTAGATAAGTAATTTTTAATTTACATTTATTTATGTATTATGTATAATAAAATTATATTTTATATAATAACTCCCTTTTGCTCTATTTTAAGCATATTCATTACTGTTTCAATAAAATACTGTTATTTCAATATATGCAATAAAATATATAACGCAGTGTTCTTCAAGGCACTAATTTAGGTCCGCTTGCTTATCAATTATATATCAAAGACTATATTTATTTGGCAGTGTATTCGACATCAGTAATGGTCGGTATAATGGGTTTAATTGCCCTATAAATCAGATAGTACTATTTATATGGCACCGCTTTAACGATAAATATGATACAATAATTACACCACTTCTATTATCAACATGTATTCGATAATGGCTAGATTTACGCTTCCTGGTTCACCGATTACAAGATATTTATTCGTATAAAATAAGTCTGCAATAAAAATACAAAATAATTTGAGGTTTTAACTAAGTCTAGCCAGCTATTTTTATTCACGAGCATTTAGATCATAAAGTTTTCAAATCATAAAACAGTCTGTTGTATCGCCTGGTTTAATAAAAGTTTTATTAGCATTTTTGTATTAAAACGTTGCTGTGCTATAAAGATGGAATACATTTGTTTGTTACATGTTTGATTCTATAAATATCTATATAATTATTTTGGATACTCCTATGTAGATATTATCAATTTGAATGCCCGATTAATTAAGTATTTTATTGCATGGTATTCAAAAAATATCACTTGTCTGTCGTTAAACCTTAAGATGGTCCTGCCGTCCTTACGGTTTTATAATTCAATCTATAAACATCATAAGATATAGTTTTATTAAAATCTAGAGACTATGTGGAAAATTATAAATACATAGTTGATAATACACAGAAATCTCATCTCGAATTCACGGTTTGTTTAGTAGGTGTTTTACAATCCACTTCCTAGTAATCAAAATTTTATGACACAAACCAACCTACAAATTAAAATTGTCCATAAAAATTTACGTGGCTACGAGAGAACTACTAAAAATAATAGATTTATGGCAGCAAACAGACATGTGTCGAAATATTTTTATGTATATGGTGCAAACATAATTTACTGCTCTGTCATACTACTATAGTTAACGATAAAATATCTAACAGTATCGTTGTTTTCATTTCCATAACGACCTGTTGCCAGAATCCATAATATATCTTGATAGATCCATCAATATCTATCCCCCTTTTTAAATTTTCTTGGCTATTCTCATTAAAAGTATCATATAAACTATACTAGCGTTAGGTGCAATTAGAACCTTATAATGTATTTTATTGTTTAAGGAACTAAAAAAAACGCTGGCGTTGACGTTATGTTAAATGTTCAAAATAAACTATCTAATAAACGCCTGAAATGGACTTTGGAAGCTTTTTAATCCATATGAAGGGAAAATAAACAGAACGGCTATTATAAACAATCACTGGCGCACACGCATTTAGGAATGCACATGCCTGAAAAATACAATTTAATAGGTATCTGTTTATCTATTTTTTTTAAGTGTTTTATCTACTAACCCGTGTATTATGATGTTTTAAGGTAATTAGTAATTTTCCATAATTATATTGAAATATACCGTTATTTAAAAAAATGTGTCTCAGATACAATTCGTATTCATATTGCTCTGGTGGCGTACGCCTGTTTACAAATAAATCTTTATATGATTTCACCTCGCTTATAAGCTTCCGCTAAGGTCATCGTGGCTGTTAGATGTAAGACTACATATTTCGTATATTATTTTATTGTTTTATTTTCCTTTACAAGATTTTCAATATTGTCTTTTATTGCCTACCTATACTTTTTTTTTAGTAAATAACAGTTTAAAAAATACCAATATTTTTAAGAATATTTATTTTGAAAGAAAGATAGTCTGTCTTGTATAACCCAAGTAGCAATGTTAATGCATAAAACAGAGTATATTCTGTAGTACATGTTATTTAGTAATCAATATTATTACCCGGGCTATCGCAAATTGACCCCAGATATTGCTAGACTGTTACAGACGTTGAGCAAAATTATAAAAAATAATCTTAAAACTAAAGTTAACCTCAAAATAAAGACTACATTCAGCTACCAAGGGCAAAAAAATACAAATATATATTTATTTTTTTATATACTAAATTTATCTTCTATTAATTATTTCATTCATTCAAATTCAAAATTACATTGTTTGCTTTAAAATCACAAATCATATATCAATACAAAATATAAATTGTTATCTGTTATGAATTCCGTAATTCATTTCACTTGAAATTTTCTGCATTTCTGCATTACTAATGCAAAGTGCATTCACCGCATATTTATTAGCAATTCCCATCTATATTGATAGTTTCGCCCTTGTCTTGTCATCACATTAACCTCTCTCATTCTCAATGGAGTCTGTATGCAAACGTTGTTTTAGATTCAAGTAGATCACTTTCTAGATGACGTCATGTTTTTGCCATAATGGCTTTGAACTCTGCTGTCGTTTATATGCACATATTAATAAATATTCATCATTATTCATATTTACAGTCTTTGTATTAAGAATATTGGTTTAGTTTTCTAGAGGATTTTACATTCTACGACTAATTAGATTACGACTAATTAAATTTCTTTTAAACAAGAAGTAAACCTAAATTTTCCAACTTTAATTTAGGTGTCCAGACGGTGTTTACTAAAAATATATTTATATGTATAGATGTTATAAAAGTCCAAATGAGTCGTAAAAGGGCCGGTTGCAGCGCTAGGGTATTTTTTATTGAGATGCTGAGTTTAACGACCGCAAGTCAGCCCTTGCAAGGCTTTTGACCTTTAATGGTAACAAATAAAGGGTGAAAGCATGCTGTTCTCTAATCCAGGTTATCGCAGAAAACGCTGCTTTCCGATATAATGACATATCTTACAATTCAAAGAAAATTGTATTACAATTTAAAAAGTAAGAGCCAATATTGAATTGACAAGCAATTTTGTCTTTTATGGATATTTTACTTGATATTTGACCTGGATATAACTCTTAAATAAATGTGCCCCAAAAATTAATATTTACAGAGAAGTTCTGCAATGTTTTTCTTATTTTATCCAACTTATCAATAGACAGAATTTATTTCTACCATATTTTTAAACAATATTGCTCTACTTCTACGCTCGCAAATATTATATCGCAATAAATTTCAATACCTTTATATAATTTCAACTACAGAACTTAATAGGGTCTCGTTTCAGCTGTTTACTTTATATTTTTTAAATTATATTTTTACGAGGGTATAAAATATATATTAAAATGTTTATCATTGCGGATAAATGCAGACCCATCGTAATAAAGTCGTTATAAATTGATACTCCACCACGGAGATAATATTCTAAATTAAGGGTATTCCGTCAATTACTAAAAGATTATTTTTTTTATTGTTATTAAATAAGAAACATACTTTCGAATGCGTCACTGTTAATGACTATTTTTGAGCCAGTTTAAGCAACATAATTACATCACCATGTATATTAATGTAGTCTGTTCCAACAAAACTTTGATAATAAAGAACTAATTTGGGCTTTATTTGTTACTTTTTTACTTTTACTGTCCGTTTCTGAACAAGGAGAATAAATACGCTTTCACTTATTTTATTATTTTTGACTCCCCAATGTTTATTACCCTCTGTTTCTCGTGACTTGTAAATACATTCAATGTGAAAGATGTTGTCTCTGTAAATACGTTAGCAGGTGTTGTGTTTCCGAATGGTTTGCCTTTGATAAGATATTGGGTTTCATTCATTAATTGCTCACACAGCTCTACTATTATTTTTTCTATATAACTTGTTGGTAGAGTCAAAGATAATATCAAAAATGGATATTTATTAATTCGTTAATCAGAATCATATGTTAAGAAAATCGATTAAAGAATCGATAAACAGAATAGCAAAAAGAAACCTCCACAATCCGAGCCCTCATGCAAGGTTGCGTGCGCGAACAATTGCAACTTGTTCTCATTAAATCCGTGCGTGCAAGTTCTAGAACCCTTTAATGGCACCAGCAGGGCACTTATTTGATTTATCAATTTCTAATACTGCTGCTAAATTTTATTACTCTATCTATCTTGCTCTTTACATTATCTCTTCAGTAAATATTATAGAGAAGAAAACCAATTGCTGATATAAGTCTGACGTAAGTCGTTACTTTTATAAAATAGAAGCACAATTCTCAGCACGGAATATTTCTCATTTATGATGATTTATTGTGATATCATTAAGGATATATAGATGACATCATTAAAGCGATATTTTACAAACGTACTATTCAACCCTTAAGGTATTTAAAGTCATCATTAAAAATGTATAATAAAACAATTCAACAGAGGAAATATAACGAATAAAGACCATTCTCAGGGTTTAAGTGCTTTAAGCTTCTGTAATACGCAACCAAGAAGAAAGTAAGTAAACTTTTTTCATTACAAACAGTTTTAATGCGATACAGCGATGGAAAAGAACAATTGCACGTAAAATGAAACCCTGATTTATGGGCTCGAGTCGATTAATATAATAATGGGTTTTGGTTGTTACAAAAAAGTGTAGTTAGGTTTCGTTTTGAACTTTTCTGGTTCTGTAATTGATTGCTGTACAGCTACATACAATTACAGCTGAGATTTGTTAAAAAAGAAAAATTCAAGTTGAATTATTATACATATATTTCTGTCACTATATTATAGAATTTTTAACAAGCTTTTTTTTACATTTTATACTTTTTGAAGTATCCTTAGACTTAATTTGTCAAAATTGGATAATTTTGATGTTCTTACAGATTTTCTAGATAATGTCTATTGAAATGTAAATAATCATTAAGTTATTGAACTGTTTTCCTGATGACTAAGAAATTAGTCTTAATCTAATACAAATAGTAGTAATAGTATATAAACTAAATTTAGATGACGCGGGGTCAACGAACCGTGATGACTGAAAAGTGATTAGTCCGAATATCTACGATGTTTCGTCAAAAATTACAAAATAATATAAAATAAATAACAGTATAAAGCTTTAATAAACCGAATATGATATATTATTGAAAAATAAAGTTTATGACAATATATGTATACGTTATATTATTATTATAGAGCTAAAAAAATTGACTGCAGTACATTTGTTTAGCAGTTTGATCATATAAATTTTCTGTATCTGTTCTTACAATATTTTTTTCTACCGAAATCCTAAACAAACAATAATTCTCTTACAGAATACGCCTCAACTGCTTAAGAACATTTCTATTCACGTTTAGTTACATAACTGTCAATATAATAAGTTCACGAGTTAAATTTACAAACCTCATAGAGTTCCCATGTGGCCATCTATTTATAAACGGTTATGACAATAGCTGTACTGTGCAGGATGCAGGGAATGACCAATTTATGACCGGAACTGGTTTATGGGACGATTGACCGATCGGAAAGTTGGGGATGAGGGTCATAGATTGGTTTTGAGATACATTCTTGGAAGTGTTATTACTGGAACCTGTCGTAACATGTTCAATAAGTTGAAGATAAGAACTTCCTATATCTAAATTTGGTGTATTGATAGATTATAATCAATATTAAATTATATTATTGCTTTTTGAGTTGAAGTTTGTGGAAATGATAAAATAGCATACTTTCTGTTTCCAGAAATTAGTTTAAGATTTTATGACCACTTCGGTTTGGCATTTCCCAGAATTATTGAACTAAATGGTAAGTCGGTAACATTTATTCATATGACATGGTCGTAAAAGGATTTACAGATCATACGGCTTAAGGAAAGACATGTTGCATCATCACTTCCCTCTCTACGAATCTTGTTACTCTCTGAGACATTTACAATAAAATATTTTATGTTATATTGATTTATATCATTATTTATACAAAAAATTAGGTCACATACATCCTTCAGTATTGTTTTTCCCATAACACAAAGGAACAACCACTTACAAGAACTTTCTAACACATGTCAAAGTACAATGAGCTATTCTCCCGCCCGCATCCCGATCTCATTGTACTTTACAAATCATTGAAATATAAAACAGGACAAAACAAAAGCACAGCAACGTGTGTGGTGCATCACATGTGCGGTGTTGATTATGCTATCAAGTTAATTGTCTATAATCGTATGGTCCTTCGGAGTTTAAATTTGTTGATTTAAAAATAAACATTCAATTCGAAATTCAAACTGTGCCAAAGCGAAAAGATTACGAATAATAAATTGTATCAATAAAATACTCTGATTTATATTCTTGTAATAAATTGGATTTTTTAAAATTTACATACATTGAAATAGTAAGTGACAATAACTCGTTGAGCGGAGACGTAATCTTTTAAAGCAAATAAAAAAGTAAAAAAAAAACATAAAATCTATTTCAAGGATAAGATATGTAACATCAATGAGAACATTTACGGAGATTCATGAATGAATTCCTTTACAGTTGGCAATAGTGAAGGACATTAAAATACCAAAGCACAAAGCAATCGCTGATGCGAAACTAAAAAGGTTTTAAGAATTAATAGGCGAAGTGGCACGCGATGTCTATCCATCAGTTCAAAGGTTTCCACTTAATGAATCAAATGACAGGCGACTAGCAACACCTCTTTTGTGACTGGACAAAATGATTTTGACGAAGCAAACGAAGCAAAAATAACTGATCGTGTCCAACCCATTGTGCGTGATATAATTAGAACGCTTGGAAATAAACACGTGGTGGCAATTATCGCAGCAGCGGGTTAAATGAGGCACCGTGGAGTCGTTAATGGGTATACTCGGCCTCGCTTCCGGCGACGAAACTTCCCTAAAACCGCGGGGACACTGCATTTTTGAAAAAAGAATTATCATTTATAGCTGACCGATATAACGTGATTTTATAAGTGCGTATAATTAAAATTATATTCAATATTTTAGAAACGATTACAGAGTTAGTTGTAGAACATATGCTTATAACTAGTGAGGTCACCAATTAGTTGGATGTTGTCTGTCTGTATAATGTGAATCAATGAAGTAATTAGTTCAGTTAGAATGAATGAATAATTTCTAGATATAGGTACGCATATTCTTGAGTATGTAAAGGAGTTTGAACATTAATCATCTCAGTCGGCCGAGGCATTTTGGACTCTTCATACATCACGTATCCTTTGAGTGCAGCGAGTAACTCATTTGTTGAAATCAGTCCAGCTTTTATTAATGTCCGCCCTAATATTGTAAACGTCTCAATTCCTTTGATGACTTCCTGTTCGTCATTTGTTAGGGGCTTATTGATTTGGTTTCGATCCTTTTTTTTTGTTGTGCCATTATGTCCGGTTAGAGGAGATTAATGTGATGACTTTCCGACTGGCACGTCCGTTGTTGCAATAAATAACCATTAAGTAACACCTTGTCTCACTTCGATGTTTACGATCTGACCGTAAACCGAATTTTATGGCGATTTTAATCTAATCTTAAAAATTTTACCTGCACCGGAAGTTTTATTTAAAATAATTACGCAGATGCCACATATTATAATCAAACTATACAATTTTTACTATTTAATTAGCATAATCTGCAAAAACAGTAAGCAATTAATTATTTTTAATAAGTGATAGCGTCTTCTAGGAATGCAATTATAATCTGAATATGTGACCACAAAAGCGCATGCCAAAAAGAATTAATTGCGCAATATAAAATCGAAAATGGAATTCGATTAGCACATGTCAGCTGTTATGTAATAAAAATGACTTTAAGTACGTAGAGGGACAAATGCTTAATGAACCACTCTACTTTATGGACTAGTCCAATAAACGGACCTGGCGTCTTGAACGAGCTGAGTGCATGGAACGATCGTAATACTAAAGGACACTTGTCTTTTGAATGTAGTCAAGTTACGCATACGGCTGAATTCATCTAATTGGAAATACTTTGCCAATTTACAAATATCAAGATATCATAACGATGAGAATGTACTTGCAGAATGTCTGCAACGTATAGATGGTTTAAATATATTACTTTTTTAGATTCATATTTTTTTATGCAGTAAGGAAGTAAAACTACTTACTGCGCATGATGGTGGTAGTGAGTCGCGTGGTGCATGGCTGTCGTTGGAGCTCCAGGTGGTGTTGATGCGTGGAAGGCTGCAAACGCCGAAGGAAACTGTAGTGGCAAAAAACCACCACTGCCAGCAGTGCCAGGACCTCCTACGGACTCCCGATCAGGCATTATTTTAAGTCCTAATTATTTGTCATTGTCTAGTCCCACTGCTATAATGTATGTATCAGTTTTAGGATTAACATCACTTTAAACAATCACAGTAGTAAGGCACTAATTATCACTCGTCAAGTTAATTCTAATCTTAGTATCACCATTTTCTTTTTTAATGTCATTATTCTGTTACAGTTGGCTGGGTTCATTGATGGTTCTTTTGGTCAAATGTTGTCTCATCATTTTCACTGAATCTGAAACAAGAATAAAATTGTTGTTTAGTAATTTCATTCTACAGACGAAAACTGCTTGTATATATTCACATATAATTTACAAAACTTGCATATTTTGTATTAAAAAACAATTTAACCTCCAACAATTATTGAAGGTTTTACAGCAATTATAGAAAATAAATACTAGAAATTTTAACGATAAAAATGCGAAAACCTTTAGCAAAAAACATTTTTTCCTTCTGGATTCAGTAGCAGTGTTTAAATTACTATATTAGCGGTTGGAAAAAAAGAGGCAAATGCGTGTAAAGTTCGCGTGATGTGTAGTTCTCTCAATTGCACCGATTATGTGTTCGTTTTATGAGAGAGCCGACTATGGAGGTATTGAAAAAAATGTTTACATTGTATTACTACTTGTAAATATGAACATATCAATTTATGGTTCAGTAATAGTCATTACTTGATGACATATCATCAAAGCTGGTTTCTTTTGTTATTATTTTGAAGAACAATTCATAATTTAAACCCTATTCTGATGAAGATACGGATCTGTTTATACTCAGTCACTAAATGTAAAAGTCCTCGAGATATAGCCGCGACAAAATTCCTCTGGAGTTTTTAAAACATTAAATTTATAATAATTGCGGACCTAATATGCAACATTTTTAATAAATGTAAAAAACATTTGCTCAAAACAGAATTATTTACATCGGAATGAGTGTTAATTGTTGTCAAATCGTAATAAGTGAATGCACAAAAACTTGTGCTGATAATTGAGAAGCACGGGGACCTTATTACCACATGTCGTACTTCAAATAATACACACCAAAGAAAACCATAACAAAAACCAAATAAATTTTTGATACAGACTTAAATTATTCAGTTTCAAAGTTTCACCAGATTTCAAGTCGTAAATGCTGTTGACAGCAAATAAAGAGACAAAAAATATACTTATATTAACTTTTTTTGAATTCCCTATATGGTTATATTATGAAATAATAACAAATAACTGAGTAGGTTTCCTGTAAATGAATAACATTTAAATTCACGGTTTTTGCACTCCCGCTTTTCTCTTTTCTCTTACGCTGCCATTTCGAGAAGAATTATCACAGTGAAATTCCAGCGGCAATTAATGAAGATGTGATTGTGTTCAAACGTGCTTCCAACATTCCGCGCCAAATATAGTATAAACTATAGTTCCGTTACTCTTATTAAAACGTCGATATCGAATGTTTTTATTAAAAAGATTTACGATGTTTTGTATGAGGAATTGGCACGGTAACGTGTCGAGTTTTATTGACTATTGAAATGTCAAATTGTAGCTAAACCTTAATATGTTTTTGATAGCCACATTGATTAATATAGTATCGATAATAAAATATCCCATCTCTACTCTGAAAACTGAGTGTGGTAATGCCTACCGGCTTTCAATGCGCTCCTTAATTACGGTGTAATTGTTTTTAGCCGTCGAATTGTTTCGGTCTTCTCGGAATCTTTACAGACTTATGGTATTACGAGCCTGTATCGTTATTCTAGATTTCTCCGTAGATTTTTTTTTATAATTTTCACCAGGTCAATACACTTGATATCCGATAACTGTATAGTTGATTTTTGGAAGTCGATTTATTTTTTATTTACTTGATTAATAGAGTTTTTAAGCAGAAACTTTATTTAAACGAATAATAATAATACTTTTTCTATAATACTTTTATTTTTCAAACTCGAAAAACTATAACTTGTTTTTAAGTCTACAAGAATGATATATTTAAATACATAATTAATCAATACATAACTATGTCTATTATAATAATTTATAAAAATAGGTTATTTCTGTCATAAAAATATAATTTATAATTATCTTTATCTTATAATTATATACGGTCTTGATGATATGTTGGAAAGTCGCAGTCGTAAAAAAAGTTATATCATTATAATTGCAACCATCAACGAACAACTCCTCTTTATTTGTCATAATTTGCCGAGTTTAAAACAAAAGATAAACATACACATACAAAAATAGAATATTATATTCAAATTGCCTATAAAAATGTGTGTTCTTTTTAAGCTGAATACAATTTGCAATAATATTTAATAGAAATAAAAAATAATTGACAAGGGCAGGATTCGAACCTACGGTCTCTGAGACACCGCCACAAAGTCAACTAGGCTACCGTAGCACTACCCCATATGAATTTACCATTCTAAATATAACCGTCTTATACGAGGTGACAGCTGCTAAACTTCTTTCGAAAATCATTATTCAAAACTCGCAGGCTCGAATTCAGCTCATCTAAATAAATTTATATATAACGTATTGAAATGAGCTAAATATATACTAAAAGAATATTCTATGATAAGACACGTGGCCATTTTGCAACTAGTCGAAGCTTTACAATAACAAATCACAGCCAATTATGCGTATCCAAGCCAAAATGGCATAATCAGCAATTAAATGTCTTGAACACGGACTCATTCACTAACACTACATATAAGTCAGAGACAATAGCGATACTTAGCTCATGATATGATATGGCCTCACCTCATGTGTCCTGAACGCGAATTATCCAATTAGAATACAAATGAATTCGCTATGTATTAAATAGATTTTTTTATTTATGTAAACTTTCCTTATATGACCATTAATACTTCTTGAATGCTTATTATATATTAGATTCAGTGTTACCATTTACTTAAGAAATGAAATTATAATATTTAAGTGTTATTTATATATATATAATTGTATTTTCAAATATATAAGTCAAAATTATTACAGAAGTCGCTGGTTCGAGTTCTTCCCGAGTTGATGTCTGTTTTTTATTTAAAAATTTAATAAGCTTAACAAGGCTGAACTTGTTTTATACAATTTCAAACCAATTATTACATATATTGGTTTGAAATTGTATTGTTGTGGTGTTAGTATAAATTATATATACTTTTTAATTGTAATTTCTTTCACATAGAGAACCACAGTGATTTCTTTTAATGTAATTTTTTAAAACTGTAGCGAGCAACTATCCTACAATTGCATATTAAATTAGATTTTAATTGGGATATGCATTGTAACGTACATATTATTATTTTTTTTTTTTGTAAAACGAATGTTGTTTATTGTACGTTACGTTGGCTTTCTATCATATAAATAAATAAATAAAAAAATAGGTAGTATTCGTAACACATAGACTTCCAGATATAAACTGTCTAAAAGGTACTAAGGCATCATAACCAAGCAGCGAGTCTACACGTGTTGATGAATTTTATCACTAGTATCTTTATTTAACATTTAAATCAGCTTTATTATAATTTACATGGCTAAACATGTTTATAGACAGTTTGAAACAAGTTGTTATATTATTTGATATGTATAATTCGTTCCACACCACATACTAACAGACGTAAACAGTTAAAAAGGTACTAGGGGATCATAACTAAGCAGCAAGTTGACACACAAATAGGCAATAACCTGGATTGTTTGAATAAATCATGGAACAGCGGCTAATCCTTTCATCGTTGACTTAGCATTCGCAGTATGGAGTGTGGACAACCATAAATTACGATGAGTATCAACGCTCGTTGCTTCGCTGGGCCAAAAGAAGCGCATACGTGCGCGTCCGGCGATGTAAAGCTTGTAGCACATTGAAAGATATAATAGTCGATTATAGCTTGTAGATACTTAGTTTTTGTTGTATGGTGAGGGATTATACATTGTCTCTGTTCATATTTTAAATATTATAAACAGTACAATAGATACGATAGATTTGTAAAAATATATCAACAACATTTTCTGCTACTAGAACTTTGAATATTGTAACCTTTATATAATAAACATCTATTTTTTAACATGAAAAATTCTAATGAAGCATCATAAGTAAGCTATATTAGCATCGAAAATCTTTCATTGGTATGGCGCTCTTACCAAATGTTTGTACGATTTGTCAAGCTAGTACCGCCATTCACCGTTCCCCGTTCCGGACCACTATTTCAAATATTCTAGAAATTTATACATATTTACTTTTTACTGATGCATAAACATAAGTACACTATTTTTTATTGTTATACATTAAAATTTAAATATCGTCAAGGATTATTTAATTATATAAATAATGAGTTTGTTAATTCTTTAAAAGTAATAAAGATTATTTTAATTTTAACCAAATTTAATTATCAATGTATTTATTCATATCCTTACTAACGGCTGCCGAAAAATATAAAAACATTTTAGTGATAAGAAAGTTATAAAATGTATACCAATCTTATAAATCAACTCGCATACCAATCAGGTATAAAATAACCGTAATAAATAAATATCCCCTCCTTTGTTTAACTACAAATTCGGAGCTGACAGTTTATATACTTCCTCTGGTCGTGTTAAGAATCACAACCCAACTTAAACAAACCTAGCTCTATATTTAAAAAATAATTAACGTTTAAAAAACGACCTTATGTAAATATAGATAGAGATTACTACGTCTCACTTGAAATGTAGTTTATATTTGTATAAAGGCGTAAAGGTATTAAGAAGTCGACACCGAAAACTAATAAAAAGTAGTCGGGTTGTGTGAATGGACATACAGCGCATCTTTAATACACTAAACTGTCTGGCGTCCATTGTCAGTATTGATATATTACAGACTACTTAGCTAACCTGACTTTACCTGTCTCGACGGCTTAAATCAGAACCTACTCGACAATTAGAACAGTGTATAAAAATGGATTGAAATCAGACAGACAGTTATGCATTAGGGAACATTGTAATTTATAACACGTCCAGATAGTAATTTTTTTAGAAGAATTTAACACACATTTACGACACTCCTTGGTATTTCAGGCACAGATCGAGAAGGACGGAGACAGACATTTGCAATTTATTAAATAAACTTGACAGCAATGGTCGTTATGACTTTGACTTTAGAATACTATTCAAATTTGCATTTAGATATTTTGAACAATTTAAAAAAAGTTTTTATTCTAATAAATGAATTCAAAAAGAGTACTGTTTTAACGCCGCAATAAATTATACTTTGAAAAACAAATCCGTTCTTATTTCGTCTCACTCGCGTTGAATCGATGAAACGTTTATGAATAGTATTTATATGCGTTTTCAATTATTGTATCCACGCTTTGATAAATCTGTCGGTACCTCATTCTCATGTGTTTTTATGATCTCCTTCTTATATACTTGATATTCAAGTATATTTTCTAGGCATATACGTCAGTATATGCCTAGAAAATATACTATACTATACTATAGTCATATAGTATGTTGGTCTGCTACAACATATAGAATATATCCCGGATCTGTTTAATATTCTATCTAGATTCTAGATTCGAAGTAAATTTTTTACTTGTCCGTTACTGATGAGATTTAAATTAAAATAAATTAATTAATCTGCTGCATAATAACCTGTGATCTATGAAAAAAAGTCTGAAAATCTGACAATTCTGTGTACTATCAATTTATTTATTTAGTCGGTCACCCATCCGGTATCCGTCTAGAATCACTATCACTTAACAATTTTTGATATTATCATAATTGAATTAACCGCTTTGATAAAAAGATTTAGAGATTAATTTGATAAATATAACTGAACTTAAATGTTTTACGATTAAAAATATATACAAAATAGCATTAAATATTCGTAGACACCCACTTTCTATGCAGAGTATCGAATACCATGAAGTATTCGGCGAATTTCTCTTCTACATAAATCTGTCAAACGCGCACACAGCATACACCACCAGTTAATGAACTAATTAGTATGACTTCAGTGTCAATTTCGAAGGCATTTAAAGAGAGGCGTAAATTACTTCAACGTTACCTGAATAATAATTTTATATCATAAAAGGATTTCCTATCAAAGTCTCAATTTTATTATATAAGACAAAAAATACAAAGCATACTTTGAAATAAGATATTCAATTCTACGCTAGAACACATTACCATACAAAACCACGTATTACAATTAAGTTGCGCGCGCGCATGCTTAGTTCTGTGGTTACTTGAATGTTACACGTTTTTTTCCTTCGTAAGCTCACCATAAAACTGTTAACCGCACCGATGGATATGCGGTGAACTGAAATTAAAGTACTCCACACTTAAAATATATATACTCGTATTGGTGTTATATAACTTAATATATATTATATTTTTTTAGTTCTATTAGAAGCTAAAGCTATTTAATGAATACATCATTAAAGTTTTGCATTTAGTAAAATAGCAAAACGCTTAGAATAACTAAAAGAGACACATCTTTTTATAATCTCATAGGGCTCCAGCTTCACGCCATGGACATCCTTTCCATAGCAATGCTAGTATTAAGGAGAATCTAACACCATCACTAACTTTAAATATAGAGGTAATTTAAAAACCACATAAATACTTCTGGATTTAAACTAGCTGTCACGATAGATATTTAATCATTGGAAGCTATATTTTAATCGCTTTAAGTTTAAAAATAGGGAACAAAATTACAAACATACAGAGAAACACTCAACCAATTAAAATATGTTAATTGTAGCTTAAGGTTACCACCAAAAACAAAAATAGATTTTATTGATTTAGTAAAAGCTTTATATTTTTTAGAAAAGTATGAAATATCGATAGTTACCAACTATTTACCATACGATACCGTAAATTCAATTATAATATTAAGATAATATAAATTATACGCTAATAAATATTACTAATGAGACGTCTCAGTTTATTAATAAATGTTCCAATTGTATTATAAATAGAAATATATTTTATTACATAAGATATTAATATTAAAATAATATATTTGATCTATTAATAAAGTACATTTTATTATTATATAGTATTCAAACAATAATCTTTAGTAGTCAGTAAATTCCAATATGGCGTCGCCTTAATCAGGTAGCGTAGAAATCGGTATGCGCCTGCGCAGGCAAAGGCGAGGTTTCTAAGAAATGAGATAAAAACTACCGGCGACACTGCATTTATTGTATCCTACGAATAATTTCCACCTTCTTTAGAGATCCTTTGAATATATAAATAGTTGTATTTTACATGTGTTTAAATATTAACACTTTACGTCATATAAACTGTATGTTCGTGAAATTATTTATTATTTAGAGTTTTCATGACTTTTCCTAATACCTTATGTGTCTTTATGTGCTTTAAGCAGCCATTTCATTATCCCATTTTCTAACCTCTAGGTCAACTTGGGTAGTAATATAGCATGGTGAGAAGGTAGTTAGTGAGCTAGCTAGCTCCTATTTCAAATTGACTTATACAAACAAGCAATACTATAACAATACAAACACTATCAGATATGTCACAGTAACTAAGTGACCTACACACGAGAATATATCGTCGAGTCACGTCTCGAGATACATTACAATATTTATTAAAAAGGAATATAGTTTTGTTGTTTCTTGGAAATTTATAATACATTTTGTAATTATTGTACTTACAAATATTTGACTAATTGGATTTACAAAAACTTTTAAATTTTTTTTATAAAGAGCTAATGATAATCCGGTATTGTCTAGAAAATATGAGTTAAATTGATAATTTTAATCAAGATCATTATTATAATTTTATATATAAGGTATATAATTCTGAGAAAAACATTATTTACGAAGACAAAATAAAACTGGCGCGTGACTATGTGAGCTTAAACCCTTTCTCTACATTGTAAGAGTCTCAATAATTCAAAAATACATGCAACTCGAGAAGATAAACAAACATTGTTTAACAAAACCATAGAGTGTTATACTTTTCTTTCAATACATAATTATACTAAATGTTATATAAACTTTTACTGTACATTAATTCTATTATAAAGGTGAATGAAAAATTATTATTTCCCTGCTCTATTGAAATTAATAAACCCGACAATATTTAATAATAATAGCTCAAATTAGGTTTTATTATTACATTCAGTGTAAATTGATTAAAATTACAAGTCTAACCCAGTTTCAGCATTAATTGAAAATAAAAAACTTAACACCTGCCCGATTAATTAAAAAATACCTGACATTTCACTAGAGTGCGCTTGAGAGGAGATCTCTGATCATTATCTCTGTATTTGTGTTAAAATGAAATGCTTAACGAGCTTTTGATGACAAACCAGAAGGAATGGTAAAATTTTATAACAATACTGAAGAAAGAAATGCTTTATGATTTTATATTACTAACAAAATGGATACGGAACCACAGAGTACTGAAATGTTCACGCTTTGCCGTATCAAAAGCAGGTGCTAGAAAAATAACGATTATTTATTTCTTTTCGTTACTTACAAGGGAAGTGCAATTTAACATACTAATGACATAATTGTCAATTATAGTATTTATAGATATTAATAAATAGTATTAAAATAATTAATTTTCCTCAAAGGAGTCGAGAAGAGAGAATTAGTTACCTCAAAAGAGTCTAACCTCGTTTTTGAAATTGTTGTAATCGTAACTTTAAAAATATATAAAATGTATTTTTTACAACTAATATTTGAAAACGCTTAACTGTTTTTCATTTAATATTTACATATATGTAGATAAATGAAAGGAAGATCTAAAGACTTAAATAGTGGAATTAATATTTATAACATAGCTTATAAACAGACAACATGTATTATATAATTAGTGTAGTAAATTAAATTTACGATATTAAAAGCTTATAGGTAATAATTATTACAACCAAATATCAAAATTGACAAAATCACCTATTCCAGAAATAGTTCAAAACGATTTTCAAAGCTAAACTTATAAAGGACAGATAAAATTACTTAACTTTAGATTCTTTAACGTAAAATGATTTAAATTAAAACATTATAACTGTACGTGAAATATGTATGTATGTTTTATACATGTTAATATTATTTTCCTGGTAAAGCTGCTGAATTCAATATGTCCCTCCATAAAGGTGTTTTTGATATCATTCGTACCATATTCAAATTGTTTATATAATTTCTTTTTTATCTCCCGTATCTGAGATCCCGCTATGTAATTATAGTTTTTATCTTCACAGCTTTATTAAAATATCTGTCATTGGTTTCGTTGCGATGAATAATTATAATTATTATAAGAATGAGGTGAGAAATTGATGATAAAAAACAACTTAAGGTGGGCTTAAAATTGTATTTTTTTTGGCAATAATAGTAATTTTTGTATTTGGTCCGAACTTTAAACAAATTTAAATATGTTCCTCGATGTTGTCATTAAGCCTAAAAATTGGCAGATACCTTTGCCATAGACGGAATTAAATGCTGTTTAAATATTATAATGGTATCAATTAACATTTTACGTTTCAATGACCTTTAAATAAACGTATTCAAAATCATTTGTTTTAATATTTTAAACAAACTTCCAATTACACCTCACGACATCTTTATCGCATTAAAATAAGGGTTGAATCGGAGCGTGTGTGTGCTTATAAAGTTGTGTTACATGCGCTGACCGTCGTCACGACAAAAAATCTCTCACGCGTTCGTCGGTTCATCAAGTCTGGCTCTTCGATTATTCATGCGCTACGGTGTCGCGAGACGTCTGTGTATTGTTTGGAGATGTTGTTACCATTTACTATTAAAATATATATAACGAACTTAAGAATCATAATTTATAATAAAAACATATTATCCTATAAACAAAAAACCCAACATATTATTTCAAAAAATCATAAGAAACTAATAAAGAAGTTACAATTCCCATCATGAATACTAAAAACGGTAAAGATAAGTAAAGATAAGTAAAGTAAGATCATTAACATTAAAAAAGCTGTTATAACAACTCTATATAAATCCAAGCTGCGTAATCGAGTGACGGCTAATAGAGTCGGTCGAGATAATGACATCTGCGGTAAAAAGTTGGACAGTTTGTTATTTATCATCCTGGCCTCTTTAATTATCAAGCTGTGTGTATCCGCCTTAACAGTGGTATGGAGCCGCTTTAAGATGCGTTTGCACTTACATCACTTATATATGAATATAATTTGGTCATTCATGCTAGGCTATCTGTATTGCTTCTTTAATTTTCTATTACAAACATAAACTTTAAAAATGTAAGTATTTATAAGTTAAGTAAAAAAGAAGTGGACTCTATATCTGGACTGTTTTTTTTTAAATTGTTATCACACTAATTAGAAACCTATCATGAACAATATGATTTTTTTTGGTCTGTTTGTTTGTTGTCACATCACCCAGCAACGACGATCAAACTCAACAATTTAAAATAAAATATAAAAAACAAAATATAAAAAGCGAAGTAGTTATATAATCAGAATAAACCGAAACTACAATTCGGATTTAAATTAAATTTGTAAATAATAGTTTCATCTGATTTAATATATACCATATAACTTTTTAAATCTAGAAGGGGAAATTATTTACTGAAAAGTCCTAACCGTAGAGTTCAGAAATTGTAAAGCCTTTCTGTATACGTTTAAACTGAGTCACGGGCCTTAGCTAGTTTGCCATAACGATCTAGCAATGTGTTAACAAGGTTATTTGTTCTATAGCTAAGTCAATCACAAAAAATAAAGTGTAAGCACCATTCCTTACGCTCATTTCAAATATGGCGTGTTGAAACCAACCATACACGGTAACTGAAATAATTACATATCACAAATGATATTAATTAATCGGGCGTTATTGAAATGGAATTATAAGTAAGTTAGATGAATTATAATTATTAAGTAAGTATTGTGTTATAAATTATGAGAGTTTATTACCGTTTCAATTAAATTCAAACAATAGTTACAATAGAAAAAGACCGACCTCTCTCTTCTAATAAACTTCGAACATCCAAATTGAAAATCGATTAATACAATACGATATATCGATCGAATATAACTTACAATCCACAAATCGATTTAACATCGCCAATATTAAAAGTTAATCACCTATATTTCAATTAGCCCCGATGTGAAATCGATTTTCGTGTATCACATGTAGTGTAATAAATATGGGAGGGTTAATTAACTGCCAGCACAATGCTTTATTAGTGATTAAAATGGCGTATATTGTATGGTGTAAATGGCAAGATAAGGCGGTTTTTATGGAATTCAATAAAAAAATATCGTAATTGTAGAATCAATATAATGTACTGTGCTTTATTGATATGAAGTAAACATTTATAAAAAGGTAGGCTAATATAAATTAATGAATCTTGACTTTAACACGAATACCCACAACTACGTTAACAATAAAGAAAAATAAACATTTATTTTTGAAATGAAATTAAAACGCTCACGCTTGTTACTTACACCATACATGAAATAAGTGTCTTATAGCTTCCAATAAACAAAGTAGTAACTTGATATCGTGACATTATCACCTAGCATCGCTTCTAGGTGACTAGCAGATGGTACAAGAGACATATATTATGGACTCAATATATATATTACTTATTAAAGAAATTTATTAAATTAATACCTTATTTTTTATTACATAATATTGATGATAAATCATCATACATTTTATATGTTTTTTGTCGTTATTTCTTGTAACTTATACCACATCTCATGGCAAGAAGACATGAAAAAATGCACGATTAAAATCTAAAACCAGATATTCTTGCAATAAAATCCTTTATTTTCATTTTCATAGCATAAATATAAAACTGCATAGTGAATAAAAAATATTGGTTTAGCTTGCACTATTTGTTTGATATATCCGAACTCCTACTACTAGCTACTCCTACTTTAGTTCCTACCGTTCATGCCGGATATACAAACCTCCCCTTCCCTCCCTTTCCTGTCTACCCTTCTTCCCCTCATGACCTCACCTATTCTAGTTATATTAAAAGGAGCTTGAGTGTTGGTTTGATCCAAAATAGAACTAAAATATTACTTTAAAATGATTAAACCGCTGACTCTTGTAACTTTCACCACGGCCATGCCAATACAAGTTAAGATTAACTTCTCAAACCTGATACATCGCATTATCTAGTAACATCGCGCCTAGAGGACACTCGCAAAAACAACATGGCTTTGGGGTATCCATGCATGCATCTATAATCCTGTTAAACTAGAATTATTAGATGTACACTTACTTTATACTCAACGAAACTTTCTAGAACAGTTATATGCATATCGTGTCGTTGGGTGAGCGGAAATATGTTGCCTGGTGAGGTTCCAGATTCGACTCCCAGGTCGCAAAAATCTTTATGACAGTTTTTTTAAAGAACATACTATTTTATAAGTGAGTTTGTGTGTGATGTAGGGAGATAATGCCTTTGTCTTATCTCGTTATAAGATGAAAATATTGTCGCAAAAAGTTTGTGCCTAAATTCCTCATCTACTACAGCCAGCCAGCCGCCACTACCAAAAGGACAGGTTTGTTATGTACATATTTATTATGTACATAAAGGTACGTATTATCAAAAGTATTTACAGGAAGTTATAAAAAAATGAAATTAAATATCAATTAATCATTGAATGCAGTTATGACAATATATTTTTAAAAAATGTCGATATCACTCCATAAAACATTGTGTTAAATAATTAAACAATTTAGGACATTAATTTTTGAATTGTTTGTTCTTAATAAATTAAAAGTAAATGAAAATTTAAATAACAGTGTCACGGGTAACAACAAACCAACAGATGTGATTGGATATTATTAATTGCTGAAATCTCCGCCCACTTCCATTTTCATCTTGATGCTGCCTTCAATTTTCGTCAGTACTGACCATGAATTCAATGACAAAGCCGAATGTACATGGTCTTAATAAAGAATTATGTATATTTTTTTAACACATTCACTACCTTTTTAAAAGTATAATATTATTTTTAATTTCATCTTACAAATGATCAAACATGCACGTAAGAATATATTTCAAAATAATTAAAATTTATTGTCAATAAATTAATACCATGAATTTATTTGATTTATGTGTTCTCCAAAAATTACAAATTTAGCACACATACAAATAAGTATTCAGATAATATTATTAAAACGTTATCTAGCATGGTTTTGGTCGTCATTGAATATAGTTTATTGGAATAATCTATTCTTAATAACTACGTGTCAAAGATCTTATTTAATAACAATTACAAATGTAAACATAGACAAAGTTATAAATAAAACGGAACGGAACATCAATTACGGGGCAATAAATCAAAGTAGAGCCAATGAAAACGAATACTGACTCTACAATTTAGAAGAGAAATTAACTAATAAATCGTGTTTCGACTCAATTTTAGTTTGAACAAAGAAATCAGTTGAAATCTTTCACGTGATTATTAAAGAAAGTTATTAATTGTTTTTAATTTTCTTAATATTTTATATCATATTATTGTATCGAAATAGTGAAATATTACAGGTAATTTAAGAAACCCGTTTGTAAAATCAATAATATCTGTAGTTTTATAAATTATAGGCGTACTATAAATGTAAAATAATAAACATAACACTAAAGATAATTAATACAAAAAGTACAGATAGCGCTTTAACAGACTTCATATTTTATTATAATTTCGCTATAAGCGTTAAGATAATGGAATACTTCGTATCAATCGATCTTATTACCTCGACCACACCTGACTATCGAATGAGAATCGATTTTATATACAATGCGTTGGCAGATTAACTTATAAATCGTTGCTTACAAAGTAAACACGGTGCGAAGAATGGCGAGATGCTGCTATCGGCGTACACGATCGCTCGTACCGAATACACAGGATTTTGATTACGATATTACACTAAAATGGGTGCATTTATTCGTATTGAATCTTAGAAACAATAGCTCTTTAAATATGTAATTTTTTAGGTTTATGTTTGTTCCACAATCGAGAGCTTTTTATTTACCTGAATAGCGCTTTATCTGCTACAGCTAATTACAGACGAAATTAATTTCATCAATTTATTGTAAAAGTTTCGTATCGATTTTGTCATAATGTATTCAATATTAACATCCTGATTTGTCTTAAGCTATAAAATAAACAATAGCGTTGTTAATACAGACATACAGTATAACAAAACATTTAATATCCCCTTACATTGTAATATAAACACTAAGTACCGCCCACCAGGTAACTACGATACGCGCAAGCACAGACCATTCAAATGTATAATTCTATTCAATAAATAGCGCTTTTACAGATAACGCGCGAATTAATGCGTTTTGTTATTAACATTTTCAACTAATAAATCAGAAATATTAATACTGCTAAATTATATTATTAATGTAGTCTAATATATATCTTGTTTCAAATAATATTCTGAGAAAGCATATACCGTAATTCACGGCGTATATGATTACAAGGTGCTGAGTAAAACAGTTGCTCTTCTACCCGTTACAAAAATGATTTCGGGGTTAATTCTTCAGCGAATTCACGTGAAAACCTGTCATTATTCGAGCCGACCGGACCCCCAAGATTGCGGATAAATTAGTGATGTGTCGATTATAAGAGATATCGACAGTAATTAATTTGTATATATTTTTTAATTATAAAATTTACGGTGAGCATATTTCTGTGGAATGTTAATAATAATTGTTGAAAGCCCGAGGTAAAACAAAATTACAAATAACTGTATAAGCTGTCTGAAAATAACGAAATTGAGTATATAATTACATAATAACTTAAATACGATTATTTTTTAACAATTTAGATTGGGTATTCATAAAAATATTGCATTTTAATAATAAATATCAAATTTTGAATAAATTGGTGATATAAATATACCTATCAATAAACAATTAACGTACAATAAATTCTATTATTAGTAATTAATTCACAAATCCATAAAATGAAGGTTTGTTTATAATTGTTTTGTTAGCTTGAATAATTTAAAACATTTTCACTATAACAATATAATGTTAAACAAATTCGTGTCTAAAAGATATAACAACATTAAGGTAGAGCCAGGTAAAGAGCGAGTTAACGCGTTTGAGGTGACCAGTTTCACGGCCCCGAGCTTTGCGAGATTCCTTGGGGTATAATGAAGCCATTACTCCACGAACAAGCTCCAAGTATACATTGGTATTGGAGGATAAAAAAGTCCCAAATCGCCCGAAGGAACACTCGTGCGCCGAGCTGTCTTGATGGGAAAGAAAAAAAATAGTTCGTTAGGACCCGTTCCGCGGTTAATGTTCCTTTTGTTTCGAAATGGAAGAATGTATAAGGGTTGAGGTATTGAGAATATATTTCAGTAATAATTAGCAACTAGTAAAATAGGAACATTTAATATATTTACCAACAAAAACACGATATGAAATATATTTATATTAAAGATAATTTTAATAAAACATTAACATTTGATAACTTAATCTTCTTAACTTAAAAGTCAATACGCTGTAAATCAGTTATAAGAGACACAAGCTCTCAAAATAATAATTAATTACCATCATACAAAGAAATAAGCAATTCACGTCATTAGTAAACTCTCGATAAAGAATTCTAAGATGACAAAGCGTTTTCGTTCCAAGATAAATTATTTCCTAATAGACGATCGTACCGTTATTTCATATGAAATGTTTGTCGGCGTTTTATTAATATAATATTAGTGTACATATTAAAATTTAATCATCCATACGAGTTCTAGATCTAGTATTGTAGTTATACTTATAAACTATTTTGTACTTATAAACTATTTACTATGTACATACATACATGCTAGATCCAACAACTAGATACAAACATACTGGATCCAACAACTAGATAGATATATGCTGGATCCAACAACATTAAGATTGTATTCCAAACACAATCAAGATTTCGGCGTCGTCATCGCCGGCACTAGCCATCAGAACATGTTAATCCGAGATCATTAAGAGCGATAAAGACATGCGGTGATTACCCTACAATGAGAGATAAAAAAAGATGTAATCAATTCAACAGGGCAGTAAGAAAGCGACAAACCTACGCCCACTCGCCTCGACTCGATTCGGCTCGAAGGACCAGGATAATAAGATAATTTATGAAACAGCCATAGATACTTAATTAAGTTTATTGTATTAAATATAACCTTTTGAATATTCTATAGTTGTTCGTGAAATTTAAATAATATATATTTTAATAAAACACTTTACTTGATGACTTAATGATTTAAGTTCTTAAGACTCTATCCAAAATTTGACATATTACTACCTAATTTAAATATTCAACACGTTTTTATTTCTAATTTTATAGCCATAATAATGACTTTTTGAGAGGTTGTCGTAAAAATCTAATAGTTAACATTATACGTCTAATATTAAACATTAAATTCATATAAATGATTTATATGAAGATAATATTTAAGTATTTAAATCAAGTAAAGGAAAACTCGTATCAAAATCACATTACCAAGTTCAAAGCCATGGCGTAGCACTTACACTGCCTCTAATAACTCAATCCCCACTAAATTACATACAACCACGAGAGTGCTATCATTAAAGCACATTTGAATGTGATTTTTTAAATTATATAAAACACGACGATACTTTAACGTAAATTTGTAACTAGCTGAGAACTATTCAAATAATAACTTTATTGCGTAACTTTTGTGTTATAAATAACACACACACATTTACAGAACAGAATAACACACACGTATACACAGAAAAGAATAACACACAGGATATATTACTGGCTGGAATAAATCGTTTAATTGATAATAACACATATTATTTGTAACAATTTTAAATACACGTTTGTAGCTAATAGGGGAGTTTTGTCCTCAGTCTGTAAATAGCTTATCATATGAGCCATTCAAAGTAATATACTGCAGAAATAATCATTGAGAATACTTGATAATCAAGTACAACTTTGCATAATTAAGAATACAGATTGAATCTACATACATTAAGGGGCGCCGGTTTAATGTAAGGACATTTATCGATATTGTTACGAACCAAACTATACAAAAACTATAGTGATTTCATTATTTTTAAACAATGTTTTTTTTTGACATTAGATCTATGTATAATTAATATTTAAGTACAAATATTCAAATATAAAAAAATAATGTCCGTATGTACGATGTTTTATTATAAGAAGTTAACTAACTACCCATTGGCGCATAAATCGATGGTACCACATATTCGTCACTTAGTCTTAAAATACCTGTTCTTGAAACCCCCTTTGTTGGTACCACCACCACGCCCATACCATTATTGTAAGCATAGGGCTGTTATCAAATATATTGATATCTTCGCTCGTGTTATTGTGCTTTTGTTTCAATGTTGTTCAGCGTATTTGTATTCAATCCATTATTTCATTGAATTGTTTTCTCTCGTGATAGAGATTTTTACGTACAAATTTATGGGCTTCTTTTTTTCTTTTGTTTTTATGTTTATTTTTTTTTTTAATTTATAGCGAAAATGTCATTTTAATATAAACACATTTGCATTCTAATAAAAACATGTACAACGCTCGTTAGTAAGCTATTTCCATGAATACCGACGGATATATTATGTTCTAAGTTACGCCTCTTTCTTGTTTATTTATATTACTTCATATCACCTAGCACTGTAATTATAAATGTCAAAAAAAATACTTTTATATCTTTAAATATGATATAAACATCTACGAGTCGATTATCGATAATATATCGTTATTATTATTTACAACACTATTGCTCTCCGACTATATCACCCGAGGAGTAAATCGTGCACTCAACGCGCACTACCATATTAGTTATAGGTATTCATTTAACTGCCCTTAAGCTAAATAATGTAACATTTTAAAATGAATAGAAATTTCTAAGAACATCTTAATATGAAACAATGTGTGCATATTTTATTTATTATCCATAGTCACGTAAGTCTCAATTGAATCAATATTTAAAATATTACAATGAAAAAAGAAAGTCATCTCTCAATAAAATACAAAATCAAAGGTTCTCAAAGTTCGGAGCTACTGTCTTATGTACACAGTCTAAAAAAATACAAAGATTAAAAATTTAAACATCGTTAAGTAATAGTCATAAGCAAATGATAAGCTTAATTTACATCCTATATTTGCTTTGGGTAAATTACTTCAAAAAATAATTCTCCCATAACGATAGCAGAGCATCATGGCTGATGGTGGATGACAAGCAAACAAACGCAAATGTTTGCGGAGGCAGTTTGCCGTGACGCCTCGCTGCAGCTTACTGCGCCCGTCAATATTTACCTGCGCAGACGCATGCTGGGGCTCCCACATGCGTGTTTATGATCTATTTATTCACATTTTTTAATCAACTCAGTCTTTAGTTTATTTGGGTGTTTTTAACAATTTAAAATGTGAATTGTTTTTACTGCTTTTAGATACTTAGAACTAAATATTGACAGACATAAAAAAATAATAATATCTGAAACTTAACCATAAGTACGTATTCAGCAAACTTTGGAATTAAAAATATATAAATAAACTTACATGTATAAAAAAATAAAACGTCTGGCAACCCTGGTGAAGTAAAACGTGTAGCGACGATGATGGTTATATGGAGCAAGCGTCAACAAAATTTGTCTCTACATTGCTCCCTTAAAGTAAAATATAAATATTGCAGCAGTTATTTACCCGTCCTTGGACGATGAAATTGTAAGGAACATAAATGTCACTTAATAAAATATATGGGATAATTTGGGTCGTTTATTTGCGTAGGTGCATCACGTTGTCTGTTTAGTCTGGTTACATTTAATTAGCTTATGTATTGTTTTATACATATTTATATAATATTGTACGGAATAGTTTAGGTAAAAATAAATTTTAGTAATTCCAAGAAATCTGTATGACAAAATTTATAAAACCAATATTGTCTTACCATTCCCAATCCATAATACAAATACGCTACCGTTCACCCCCAGACCTGCTCGGTCAATATTGATAATTCTTAAAGCGATTCCTGGTACATTTAGTAGAAAATTTAACAAACCTCAAATAAAAATGTTGAATATAGTCCTTATTACTATATGGTTAAGGCTTTTAATGTATTCCGAATCTGAAAGTTTAAGTGATTTTAAACTGTATCTCTTTGATGTAAGGACAAAAGTTGTCTTTTTTTTTTAAGTGAAGGGTTAAAGTGGAATAGTTCATTTTTTAGGATATATTTAAATAATACCTTCCTAATATTAAAATAGTTTTTAATATAACTAAAGATATTGCATGTAAATATTAGAATAACAAAGAATATTATAATATTTCTAAAAGCAAAAAGTATTTATGGTATTACAGAAAACCGTTCCATATTTAAAATATATTCTCCGGACTTATGTCAACCACTGAAGTAATGGTAACAAAAACAGTTTGAGAAAATCCTTTAAGTCCTAACTAATTCAAACCTTTGTGGAACATCTTGACATATTCATAAAGGATTCGAACAAACAAGTGCTTCCTAAGACCCTCTTCAAAACTGCAAATGAGGTAAAATATCTATTGTTGACAATTATTAATACCTGTTCGGTTGGGTTTTAAACTTACAATATTATATAATCTGCAGCATAATGTAAAATCTTATGATTTGAGTACCAGTAGATCAACCATTTTAAGAGTAGAAAAAATATATATTATGGTGTAGATTTAAAATGTATATAACTTGAAATATTACGACAGATCCTACAAAAAAAGCGTCGTATTTTATGTTTCAACTGTAGTTATACCTAAGGGAATCATAAAACAATGGTTTTAATTAATGCTTTAGGCGCTCAGCCCTTCACGTTATCTCGCGGTCAGGTACAAATAAACTTGTCCTTTTGTTCTTTGTTAAGAATACGTTAACAATAACAGAACTTAATTATAAGTAAGGGTTTAATCAAGCATGAATTGATATATCAAAGTTTATAAAGTTAAATAAAAATTTATTAAATTATAAATGTATTTGTAAATACGGAACACATTTAATACCTTTCAAAGAATAAACTTAAAAGCGTCCTAAGTTAAGATTCATAAACAACTTAATTCAATCTAGAATCATCAACTCCGGATGATTTCTAGTTGCATCACATTGGGCCGGAACATTTCTTGTATAAACACTCGGGAATCGGAGTCGCCCACTCGCATTCCTACAAAAACTGGTTTTGTATTAACTAACTATTAGTGCTCTCAGTTTTATAGTGCGACCTAGGGTCGTTACTTGATAAATGTTATCAAACTTATCATCGGAGTTGCATCGATCACGATAACTGTAAGTCTGATAATTTTAATAATCCATTTATTATTAATGATAATTTAGATACAGTGAAATCTATGTAAGTGTTGATATTATTCCTAATACCTAAGCAGAATGAAATAAAGTTTAAATTAAAATGCTTAATATATGGGCTAGAAAGATACTAGAAGTCGTACAAAACCCTAAACACATAGGGCGAAACCAAACACATTAAGCTAAGCCGTAGGTGATAATAACAGTTTACTCCGTCACTTAGCGAGCTGGTGCCAGCCACTGGAACTCGTATATTTGGACATTATTATCTGGAGGTTGATTTAGGCTTTGAATGTCTTACATCCGTTCTAACTAGTTTGAGGATGGAAAGTTTTTGGGAATTTTTAGATAATATTGATTTTTATCAAACACCAGTTCCACTTGTTCCATCAAGATATGTGTATAGATGTAGATAATTCTATTCATAAGGCTTGTTGTTTTTTTGTTGGGTTAATACAATGTTATATTCGGATGTTGATAATCCCCTGACCTGTATCAATTACATAACATCGAGCCCAAGTTTGCTCCGGGATCTGTCCGTCAGTCAGGAGCTAAACGCATCCTGTCCATCTGTCAGATAAGGTATAGTTGATTGTTTAATACCAACACTTATATCATTTCCTGTGTTTGGAATTATTATCAAATAAGCCAAGTGATGTATGATATTACATACAAATTACACTTGTAATAAAGTTTTACGTAAATATATCTTTTATATGGATGTTTTGTTTAAGATATTGATTTTTTTTTTAATGATCCGATTAGCAAAATAAATAATTATCTACGTGTCAAATGAACGGAAACATTGGACACCTCGTCATCACATATATCACCAGTCACTATAAATTACACACCACTTGACAGCTAAATGCACCTTTCATATTGTTTAACAGGTAAGCTAAATGCCATAAGATTCGCAGAATAGCCGACGAAATCGCCAAATTGTGACGAAAAAATCATTAAAGCGTCCCAACAAAGGAAATTGTTTTGTGTTCCCGAAACTAGTTTCACAGATATATACCGACAAAAAAGCGTATTTTGATGTCTAAATAGAATCATCAAGTCAGGTAGAAGAAACCGAAACCGACACTTGGTCGGTGAAAGAGGGATCATTAATTTTAAAACAGAACGTTTTGCGATTTGTCCTGCACTATCTAATTTATATACTTTTGATTTGATCGAACTTTTTAGGGTTAAGAAGACGCTTGTTTGTTGTTTGACGGAAAACTATTAGACTCATATTTATATAGAATAAAGCATACTTTGAATATATAAATATGTTCAAGGTATGCTTTATCCTTTATTTAACTCTTTTTGTAACAAAACCATGAAATATTTTATTATAACAGTATTATTTTAAGTGCGGAATTCGTAAAGCCGAATCAATCTCACGCTTGACTAGCTCAAATTTTTTTCGACGTGAATTGATTAAACATTAATATGAAAAGGCTTTTTATTGAAACCTTTCAATCCTAAATATCTTATATATGGATATTTGAAGATGATTCTCAGAAATGGTATGGTTAAATAAAAAAAACTCTTTCATGATAAAAAAAACCTGAAATATGATGCAGAGATAGATGGTTTTTCCATGTAAAATAATTTGTATATAGAAAACGAAGATGAAGTAAAAAAATCAATTACCCTTAATGAATCTTGATACGATTACTTAGCAATTAAGAATATATATTACAACATAAATGGTAATTATTTGCAGGATTATGTTGGGAATAGTTCCAAAGTTTTCAGTCCGGTATCCGGGCGCAAAGCTTGTATTCATTGAATTTATTATGTTGAAATCTTAAAGCATTACGTCCTAATGGCAGTCGACAATAGAATTTATTCTACCTGAATGTCTGTTCTCTGGGCCATTGTTCGACAACAAAATCGGCCACTCTTGGACTTTTTTTAAACTCTTGTTAGCATCTCCTCGGATAGATCGCTTTTGTCTGGACAAAAGGGAGTTACATATTTATAAGTGGGTAGGTATGTACAGGTGTTTTATACACGCTACAACGTGATTGTTGAGATAAAATTATCCTATTTTAAGGTGTGAATAAAGTTCATTTAAAAAAAACTGTAATGTTTGATAATAAGTTATTTACGTAATAATAACCCAAGATAACTTAAGATTGCATAACCGAAACCAAATGGGCAGAAAAAATAACTTATTTGTATACATACTTTGTATAAAATCATGACAAGCTAAAAGCACGTCCAGCTCTAACCAAACGCAATACTCAAAAGACATTTTTTGCCACGCTCACCTCGGTGGGTCTATCAAGCGTAGGAATATAACAAATAACTTATTTAACTACTACCAACCAACTCCAATTAGTTCTACCCCAGAAAGATGACTCTGTCGACTTCTTTTTTTTTTCTTATTTTATTTGGAGAGGCTCGGATTTGTCTCGCTACTGTTATTACGATGCTGACTGTTCAAATATTTTGTACCCGTGTCTGGTAATGCCACGCCAGCATTACTAATTAATTTAAAATATTACGTGTGTTTCAAATACAATACTTTTATACACTATAACGTATTTGATGATGGCTCTACTTCTTTTTTATTTCTGTTTAATAGAAAAAGTACAAAAGGAAATCAGACACACTATTTTGTTATTAAATTTCTTTCCACAGTATAGGGATAATAAAATGCAACGAATTAATTAACGCTTTCTATAATGGTATTCTGAATATTTACCACTCTCTTGTTAATTTGATGTTTTGAAAAGATTCAAGTATTGGTAAATGAAGCTTGAATACGCCTACATATATTCTATTTACTTATGAGCTATAATTAGTCGATTTAATTATTTTTAAACCCTATTCCAATAAATCTGTCTTAACATATATGCTGTTAAACGAGTTTGTGATAAATATTAGTTTCATGACTCGCTGACTGAAATTTCAGTACTTTTTGTAATATTTTCTATTTGTCTGTATATCTTTTTTTTATATAATCGACATGACCGATCTTCATGAAAATAAGAAGATAATATAAGAAGATAAGCGCTATATTCTGTTAGGTTGTAAATAGTATCGATAAAACTAACTAACTATCGATAAAAAAAGTATTCATATTAATATGACGTATAGAAGTAATAACTTCAAAATACTCTAATATTTTTAAAATTAAAAAAATATATACATAAAATATATCTACCCAAAGTACATTTGAATATACAGTTAAATAACATAGAAAATAATTGATAATCAAGAGAAACTAACGATATAGAAACGTATGGTTTCGGTAATTGCTTAATAAAGCCGATTGATCGTCAATAGGCTGCGCGGGCGCATGTCGACGACCGACCCGTAGTGATGGAGCTGATAGTGAGCTTAAATTTTTTAGTTTATTTTTTATTTATTAAATAAAGTGATTGGTTTTTAATATCTCAATTACATTATATAGTTATTATGCCTGTGCTAGATCTTATGTTTATTGTAGACTAATATGTAATAGTTATTAATAAGTTTATATTATTTTAAATACTTTAAAAACATACCATTAAGGAAAGGAGTTATAACTGTATTAAATTTTAATGAAAGAAAAAAATATTTCTAATAAAACATTTATCGACAAAGTCACGTCCCTATTGAGTGAGACGGAGCCAAAGAACTGTTTGGGATGTAATTGTAGAGGCGAATGATAATGTTAAATCACTTTATTCAAAACTAATGATGAGATAACTTTATTTTATCGATATTATTGGCATATTTATATAATTAAATTTTGTTATTTTTTAATACATAAGTATATTGTTTTATTGACAATAATAATAAATGTTATAATCTAATAGTGTTGTCAATAAGTTGGATGTATATATAGTTATCTATATTTGTATCGGTTTGTATAAGTCGTGACCGGGTCGTATCGTTCGACCTGCTCGTGATAGGTATACGATTATAAATTATGTCGTTTGTTCCGTATTGTAAATGTAAGTTTGTAAAAAAAATATATAACTGTATTAAGTATGGTTTAGTGTTGTATTAGTTATATAAGACATATTTTTATTTACTTTACGTTTATGTATTTTTATATGCGTATGCAGATTTTTAAGCATATTATATATTTGCATAGACATGTATATATATTTTATGGATTATAGATTATAGGTAGAACTTTGCATTAGTGTAAATTTGATTTTGATTACAGATTATTTTTTTGGAAATGACAGTTTTTTAAAGGATAAGACAGAGCATATTAATTTTATATAAAGTAGCAATCTCTATTTAATTCTTAAGATTTTTCGTCTAGATTTCATATAGAAATATTGTCGTAATATGATACTATTATAATGTTTACAGGTACGTCGTTTTGAAGCTTTATTTTTAAAAATAACGACAGATGAAAACATTTATATTGTTTTTATTTATGCCATACTTCAACTCCAGCTAATAAATGCGACATGCTCAAGTGATTTAGGTGGTGAATAAACAAATCCCGGAGATTCCCGGGAAAGACTAAAAACGTGACTGAACTGCAACACCGGCGCCCCGCCGTTTGAGATTTCTTTGTTTTTAACTTACAAAAAGTAAGGCCCTTTACGTTCTGGTCGAAGCAGGTACAAAACTCTGAACCACATGTTGAAATCCTTTTGCTAAAACGAAAACTTGTCACTTGAGTCAAAAGGACGAGTTTTAAGGTCCGGCGGAATTCCAAAAATGTTAGAGTGCAATCACGTTTCTGGTGGTTTTATAAACTTCCCATATTTTGAATTGTCTTAAAATATATTATGATAATTATATTTATATGAATATAAGTGTAACTTACTGATATGCTGATTTGTGGGGTCAACTCGTGTCAATCTATATTGTAGCAGCAATCCATTCGCATAATAATAAATACAGCACAAAACACATGCGCACTTGTCAATTTAATTTAAAAACAATTACACAAGATAGTTTCATCCAAACCAGCCACAGTCACTCGAATCCAAAGTCACTCCAATTGATAAATAAAATAAATGGGTTTGTTTATAAAATATTTAAATAAAAGAGTCTCTATCCACGTCCGTTGCTCGCGCGGAGCACACCGATATAAGAATAGCGGGAGGACACCGATGGAACGCTTCTGGCGATTTCATCTCAATCTCGCCCGTCGAAACGAGACAGTAACATGACAATAAACGATTGTAAAACGTCAGGAGCGAAAGGGACAGACGATTTCTCATTATGCGTGTTTCGAACCTGACATTTCAATCGCGCCATCCCACTCACACGCAAAGTTATTTCCGTACAAATTATATGCGGGCGTATTTGTTCTGCGTCTCACTCTATCGGTAACCAGATAATGTCTTAATCGCATTTTCTTAGCGCTATGCTGACTGATGCACTAACATAAACAATAATAATTCATGAATTTGCATAAACGATAAAATGTTTATAATGAGTCAACTCAGACGGACAAATCATACTGATGGGAGGGCGGATATTAAATTAATATGGAAACGTTCAAATTAACGCAATTAACGAATTACATTGGAACTTGGAATCATTTTTTGTCAAAACTATAACGTTCCAATAAATCAGTTTTTGAAACAGTATGCAAATCTATGCATGAACAATATAATTATATATATTTGTTAAGTGGTCTGTCAATACCCGTGCTGCGTGTTGGCGGCGGGCACTGCTATCCAAATGTTGATACAGTGATGACAGTGCTGACGACTCAAGCAAGACCAGTATCTGGGGAACCCGAAAATAGCATTTTCATACAAATTAATATAGTTATTCAGCTCTACCGTCCTTTTATGTTGTAAAGAAAAACATTCTCTTATCACTTATATTGGTATCCGAATTTGGCGGGAAAAAAATTTGGTGGTAAAATATTTGACAATTTGCATATTCAGTGTTTTTGCATATTTCATTAGAAATCAAAAGATTCTTCAGTTATTATAACAATCACTCAAAATAAAATAAACATATTATCATACCTAGTGAATTTAAATATCATTAGTACAGATAAAAAACAGTAAAATTTAAATGTTTATTTAAATTCGAAGAAATTGAAAACCTATACTCCATATTGAAGTTGATCATATCACCGAACTGCGTAAAATCACATCACTTCCAGGACTTTTGGTATGAATCATGCATGATCCCACTTCGAGAACTAAGATACAGCGCAATGTACTATGTCTTAATGCACTTAAACAAAAAGACGAAATCCACATCTCGCATCGATAGAACGTGACAATAACATCTTACAAAAATCAATACATGAGACGTAACTTAACAAAATATGTTAACCTAAAATAAAACTTAACTTTATAGAGATAAAGTTAATTTTAAAATGACTATCCGTAGCATTTAAATTATTTTAGAATTGAACAAATTTTCGTTACGAATGAAATGCTCCAAGAAAA